>CM070538.1:1909338-2337973 GCA_036346415.1 Raddia guianensis | reverse complement strand
GCTTTGAATACCTTGTTTTGACATCGTGGAGGACCTTCTTGGCGTAGTAAATGGAAGTATTTGAGCGCCCTCTCTTTCGCCACTAGCACCTTGTTGACGCTGAGGGTTTGCGCGGCGACGTAGAGGATCAGCGGCTGCCCGAGATGCAGGGCAACCGGCAGGCGGGGAGATGGGATACTTCTTGGTTTGTCGAGCGCCTCCTGCGCCTCCGTGAATCCACTCAGTTGGTTAGTCTTCTTTAGGAGCTTGAGCGGTGGGGAGACTTTATCCCAGGCGAGCTATAAAGCGGCCCGGGGGAGACAAGCGACCCACCAAGCCTTGCATCTGCGAAATCGCGTGGGGCTTCATGTTCTCGATGTTGCGATCTTGTCGGGGTTCGCCTCAATCCCCCCTCACGAGGCGAGGAATCGGCCAGTTTGCCGAAGCGACGGCGAACACGCATTCTCTGGATTAAGCGATCGATGCTTCCTCGGGTTGGTGAAGGTTTCTTCGGTCGCCGATCAACTCCTCCGCCTTCTTGGACTTCACTACGGATCGTCGGCGTACACTCGAGTTCGCCCTGCTCTGGGAAGCGGTGAAAAGCGATATCATGGCGTGATAGGTTGGGCCGCATTCTTCGATCGAGCGCCATCCTTGTATAGCGATGAAGCGCCCGTAGGTAATGCGAAAGCGGTCTTGTCTTCATCTTCTTGACCATGCTAATCTGGTGGTACCAGATGCGCATCCGGCTTCTGTTGCTCTCGCACCCAGCGGTTGGTCGGCGATGAGATCGATGCGAGGCAGCGTAGTCTGGATCGCCGGGTGCGCCTTGTTGAGTCGGTGAAGTCCGCATCCTCCAACGCCGTTGGATTTCTTAGCGAGGCGGGTTCGCGAGCCACCTAGGATGGGCGACTGCTGGGCGACCCGCCCACAAACTTGTCCACCTCTGGCGGATAACTTCTGGCGCTCACCGTTGCCGGACCTATACGCATGGCCGTGTGCCGGCGAAACGTCGTAATTGTGCTCAATCACCTCACAGGGACCCAGCCATGTCGAGACGGTTTGCCATAAACACGTCTGCGTTAAATGGAAAGAAGCGGCGCCTTCCTATTTGGCGGCGAAGCGCCCACCGAGCGGTCTTGGTCATTTCGCTTCGGGAGAACCGCCTTAACCTCCGCGGACGAACCGGAGAGCGGAAGGTCGCGGAGGAGCTCCAGTAAAGCCTCGGCATACAGGCGCCGTCGCCCCGCCAGCGAGCGTCCTTGTCGCAGCAGGGGCGCCTCGGGCAGATCCACTTTCAAAAGCGATGGGGCGGTGGCGAGATCTTCACCACCATGTATGCGCATAGTGGCACCGCCATGAACACAGGTCGGCGCCGGCCGACCTAGGATGGCGTTGTAGAGAGTCGAAGTCCGCCACCTCGAACTCGAGCATCTCGGTCTGCGGAAGTTGTCGGAGCCTCCGAAGGTTCTGGGAGGCTGATGAGCCCAGTGAGACGGACTCGGCCCGTAGCGATCTGAAGAATGGGAGCGCTGGCCGAAGCTCCATGCTTGCTGGATCTGGAGCGCTGCAGCGCCGGGCGGACAGGAGGTTGAGGAACTCCTCCGTCTACCGGCTTCCGCCCTAGCTTTACATTCCGGACCGTGGGTGCAACCACGGTCGGGAGATGCCAGGGCGTGATGCTTGGTTGGGTGATCGGCTTTGTGAGCAGATCAGGTTGCTCAGAGCCACGCCCGGTACCTCGTCGACCAAAGCCGAGCAAGCGGCGCACCTCCCTCATCGCCGCTTAAAAGCTAGCGTGGGGCGGATAGAGTGGCCCGGAACCGCCGTGGATGGCGGCAACCTCGCTCAGCTTAGCTGCTGAAAACCAAGCGAAGCGTCTCCTTGCCCTTACCTTTTGCTTGGGCGCTGCTGGCTGCTGCTCGTGGACTCGCTTGTCCACCATCTTCTTTGACAACGGCAATCGCCAAGTCGTGGGATTGTTGCGGTGAATGGGGCGATGGGGCCTTCCGTCCCACTCCAGAAGCGATGATTTAGCCCTTAAATGCGAGCGGCATGAGGGTCGTCATGACCCGGCGATCGCCATAGCCGCCCTCGGCCGCCCTGAGAGGCGTTCCGCGGCGCCGCGACCTCCTCCTCTTTTACGCCGCCCGCGCCCATTCTTGCGGTACTGGTACATGATCGTCGTCGTCGTCGTAAATCGTCCGCGCTCGGCTGACCATGACCTGCCGGTCTCGGCCGCCTTAACGCTTCTTCTTGTCCTTGCCGTAGGGGTTCCTCGAGGTTCGGCCTGCGCCGCCAGGTAGCCCCGGTAGCCGCAGCGGCCGGGAGGATCGACCTCCGCTGAAGAAGCGCCTTGTGCGCCAAGGTGAAGAAACTCCTCGCGTCGTCTTGATCTTGCGGTGGCCATCTTCTCTTTGACCTTAGGGTCTGGGCGCCTCTCCGAATCGAAGTGACCACGGCGTCGATGGAAGATGTCGGGGATAGTGTTGCGGACTGGTGAGGCGCGAATATAGTCAGCGCTCTCGCTCTTCGCTCCCGTTGTGGAAGTCGTCTTCTACGTTATCGAAGGTGCCACAGAAGTTGGTGGCGAAGAGCTCGAAACTCCTTCCATGACCCGCGGACTCGAGGCGGGTTCATAAAACCCTGGCGGGCTCGCCCGGTGAGACCATGGCGAAAATGGTTCGCAGAACCTTCCCGACCCTCGATCGGCTACATTACCGTCGTATAGATCTGCAAAAAGTCGCCGGGGTTGGTGGAGCCGTCGTACTTTTCGATGGGGCAGACGAAACCGTTCGACCCTTTGGGCAGTAGCGGCTCCTTAGAAAAGCGCGGCACCAACGTCGGGAACTTACGCTCTGGGCGGTCCACCGCCCGCCGCCCGTCGCCTAAGCGGCGCGAAGAAGCGCCACCCTGTTTGGCAGGCGGCTCTGTGGGAACCCTCTTCTTGGTCCCAGCGCCGCAGGCGGCGAAACGCCCGATCAGCCTTCGGTCGCGCGACCCTGCGGGCTTATCCATGAGTCTTCTCCATCTGCAGCGGTGGCGGTCCTCCGGATGGGACGGAGATCGCTGACCACTGCCGCTTTGCCGGCCCGAGCCCGTAAAAATCGCGCAGCTCTTGTCGTCTGGCCTCGCCCCTCCGCGGGAGATCTGCGAGAGGAGGCGAGGGCAACAAAAAGCAGGAGGGGCAGCGAAGCCGGTTCCCCGCCCCGAAACTTGCACCACCGCCCGCGGCGGCGTCGTACATAGCGGGCCAAAATGGCAGCCCGCAGCGCCCGGCAAAGTCGGAGATTCCGGAACGGTGGGTTTTCGGCAAGGCCACAGCGTGGAGGATTACATCTTTGGAGTGCACTCACTCAAGGCAGGCGCCGCCCTAACAACGGGCGGTACTTTCGCCGGAGCTCAACCTAGGCGGGCGGCCACCGCCCGGTGATCCACCGCCATCATACGGCGACTCCGTGACCACGGCTCTAGCGGTCGCTTCCTGCACCATCATCGCAGGCTGTCTTGCTCGCCATCGCCAGCCTCTGAAGAAAGGTCGAAGCTTGAACAATGCTAAGCGCTCCCCTACAGCGCGCCAGCGGCGTGTTCTCCGCTCAACCACGCGGATCACACCTGGTCGATTTTGATCGCTAGCCAACTCGATCAAGCTCGATTCGATTTGGCGTCGGGCACAACAAGGCGACTTCATGATTTACCGAGTTCGGACCCGCTCGCGGGTAATAGTCCTACTCTGGCGAGCCTTAGCTCTTTTACGATTGTGGTTGAATGGGAATGTGTTTCTGAGTGTTTGAGCATACGAATGCTAGTGCTCCTCTTTCTCCCCCTCTTCCCTCTCTCTCCTCCCCTTTTATACAAGCTTTGGGGCGGCGGAGAGGCCAGGGGTAAGCGATCCGATGCTCTCGATCTGCGACAAGACCTGACGAAGAAGAGGCAGCAGCGCCCAGCCCAGCTGCTTGTGCCCGCCCTCGCGATGCCATGAAGTGGCCTCGACCCTACAGTCCTGCCGGTGAGTCTGCGGGTGGGGCCACCACTTTGCTCCTCGACCGGCGGCCTCCTCGAGCAAACCTTCTCTCTGCTGGTCAATTCTTGCGCCCGCGGTGTGACCCTCCGGACTGCAAAGTCCTTTGTGGCGATAATCATTTCTTCCTCTGTCTATCCAGCGTGATGTCTCATTAAATCGCTTACGTCCTTGGCCAGCGTGAGAGCCTTCCCGAAGACTCATACGCAATGCTCACCTGCCCTTGTGGAGCCCCTTTGTGGCCCAGGGCCCGCTGGTCTCAGGAGGGGCTCGCCAGCACTTGCCCGCCAGCCGTGGGGCCCCTGCCTCACCGTCGGAGGGCTGCGCCACGCGCACCCTTTGAGTGCGTGGGGCCCTCACGACCTCTGAGGCTCAGCCATGTGCTGAGGCCTTGCCATCGCCCGCTGCGTGGGGCCGCCTTCGACCTCTGAGGGGCTCGCCTGTGGGGGCCTTGCTCCTTGCCCTTTGGCGTGTGGGGCCGCCAGGCCTCTGAGGGGCTCATCGCGCAGGCCTTGCTTTCGCCGCTGGCAGCGTGGGGAGCCTCCCCAACCTCTGAGGGCTCATCCAGCCTTGGAGGCCTTGCTTTCGCCCACTTTGTGGCGTGGGTGCCCTCCCGGCCTCTGAGGGGCTCGCCCTGGCATATTTGAGGGCCTTGCTCGCCCTTTTGGCCGTGGGGCCTCTCTGGCCTCTGAGGGGCTCGCCATGTGGCTGGGGCCTTGCTTTCGCCCTTTGACGCGTGGGAGCCTCTACCACCTCTGAGGGGCTGCCCACTGTGTTGAGGGCCTTGCTCGCCCGCTTTGACGCGTGGGGCCCTCACCCCTTCCTAGAGCCTCTTTGTACCCCAGTATTTATTACACCGGCAGTGGCTGTAGCTCGGTCGATCAAGGCTATATTGGGGTAAAGGAAAATCTTTAAAAGTTCTCCCCTTGAGCGGGCATGTTAAGACAAACACGTTGATTACTAACCGACCAGTTTCTCCCTGGGCTCGATGCAGGCAGGACCCTAGAACAAGACAGAACCTCGCCACTAAAGCAAAAAGACCAGCCTAGGCAGGGGCCATCCGTGCTCGGCCTCGGGCGGTCCAGGCGCCCTATAAAGGAGATTCTGGACATTGCAAGGGGCGGCCAACTCAACACCAAAATCCACGATCCGATTCCACAGCCCGTGCACAAGCAACATTGGCATCCGAGCTTCCTCCACGAGTAGCCTTAGCCTTTAGCCGTCACCACTTTGTAAGTTCGGGATCGGCGCCCGGTCGATCCGGCACCTACATCTTGTTTTCCACCATATAGTCAACAAAATGGAGTAGAGCTATTACACGGCGGTGGGGGGCTCGAACGGGGTAAATCACTTGTGTCTCCACGGTTTGCATCGTTCCTCTCTTCTTCCCACGATGCTGAAGGATCTGTGCGGATCACTAAGTCGCGTCGGGCTTAGTCCTAGAAGACCGTCGGCCTAAGCCCTGTGACCTCGGCCCGCCACAGACTTCTTGAGAAGAGTCGTCGTTGGGCCTCACACCAACTACAAACTCGTCTGTTGGTCGTGGACCCATTGCTCTTCGGTAGCGATTCCCGGGCCTTGACAGTGGCGTCCACCGTGGGGCCCATGGCTAGCCCTCGGCGCTCCGTTCTCCGGACATGCACGAGGTTAGGCGGCGGCAGATCCACAGACCTCGAGTTCGATGAGTCTGACGATCTGGGCGATTTGGTCCCGTCGTCTGATGGTGGCGGGGAGGAGTACCTCGCCCGGCCCGGAGGCGGCAGATGGAGGTTGATACCTCTCGCCCGAAGTGAAGTTTACGCCAGGAGTCGCTCCGGGCCCGGACCCTCCGTCGCCCATGTCGGCCGAGACTCCCGTGGAGTTAATTGCTTAGTGTTTCCGCCCGCCTCCGTGCGGCGACACGGGACGTTCCCGGCCTCGCGCCCGTCTCGCTTCGTCTTCGCGGCAGCGATCGGGCAACGCGCCGAGGAGCGAAGCCGGTAGCGCCTTGGCCGTCGCCGTCGCAGGCGAGAGTTCTTCAATGATCGTCGTCCGCCGTCATAGATGGAATCTGTGAGGGAGGACGTCGCCAGCCGCACCCTCGGGCGCTGCCCGGTAGGTCGACCCCTCGCCGAGACAATGACCAACCCGCTCTTGCGCGGACCCGGCGAAAGCGCAGCGCCATCGCCCATGATGGTTAGCGACTTGAGAAGGACGTGGTTTCACCATAGCGGTTGGGTCCGACCATGTTGAAAGCACAGGTACCATTACAATGGCATCGGCAGAGCATGCCGGGGAAGCGAAGCAGCGGCGTCGTCCGGACACATGGCGGCGAAACCAATCCGACCACCGGTACTCAAAAGCCGCTTCGCGCGCCGCAGCGATGATCGTTAGCGCCGGACCCAGACGGCCTCCTCCGGCCCGTTAAATCGTCCTGCCTGGCGGAGTGTTTTCTCACTGGGCCGCCGGAATACCTCTCCCTCGAAGGCGCTCCGGGGCGCTCTGCCTTCTCTCGCGCTCTCCATGGCACCCGTAGCCCCGAGGTTCAAACACAGGCCCATTGAGAAGTTCGGCGGGAGCAGAATCCCGAGGAGTTCCTGTCCGTCTACACCACCGCCATCAGAGCTATGGGAGGAGATGAGGCCGTCATGGTCAACTACTTCCCACGGTGCTCGAGGCATGGCCGAACACGGCTGTTCAACCAACGGCCAGGTTCTATCATGTTAGTCACAGTTGCGGGATACTCGCCTGACTTCGAGGATGCTACACTCGCTGCTGCGCCTCGGGACCTCAAGCTCGTGGTCTGTGAGAGCGATGAGAGTCTCGGGGACTTTGTGTGCGGTTCGTCGAGCCCGCAACACAATCCCGCATCTCGAGATGAGGCCATCGCCGAGAGCCTTCAAGGATGGTGTGAGGACCGGCGTTACACCGGGACCTCGAGCTCCACTGATCAACACCGCCAGTGAGCTCTTAGCTTGCCGCCGCTCTCGTCCACGCCTCAAAGCGGTGGAGGCGCAAGAGACACGTCGAAGAAAGAAAGCCAAAAGATCGGCGATGGCTCGGGTAAAGCAGCGGAACAAGAAGAAGAAGCGGCGAAGACCCGCTAAGTTCATCGCCGCCGTCGAGCCCGAACCGGCCAGTGCCGCCCCAGGCGCCCTCGCCAACCGCCCGCCGCCTCGGCGTCGCCCGCGGCGCCAATTCTGGCGGCGGTGCAGCGACCCCGGTAGGGGTAGGCCATGTAATGGCGGCGAGGCACCAAGTCGACCTCCCGTCCACAGCTGAGAAGCAGAGGTGAGACCGGTTCCGACCCGGCCTTTTGCCGCCTTCATCAACAGCACAGCCATGAGGCATGCTAAGCGCCGCACATGGGCGCCCGACTCTGAGACTTCTCGATGTCGCGGTCCCATGCCCGAACTGCCGAGCGCGTGGCAGCGCTGCGCCAGGCGGCGGGGATCGGGGAGTTTTCTGAAGCCCATAGCCCGCGTCGCCGTCATCTTTGGCGGCACGTCGAAGCGCCCACCTCTCGCCCGAGCTCAAGGTCGCGTCGGGAGGTCCTCCACATCTCCGTGGCGAACCAGCGGCGTCATCCTGCCTTGGTCGGCAGACCATCACCTTTTTCGGTGACAGGTCCATCGTGGGACTCTCCAAACCAGCGTCTCGGCGGTGCTACGCTTCTACCATTGGCAATACCGGAGTCGGCCCAGCGTCTTCGTGGGCGACAGGGAGCTCGTTGGACATCATCGGCCTTCGTCTTAGGCCTCATGCGGTCCGCTCCAAGATCAGGACATCACCGTCCCTTTCCATGGGATTGTCTCAGGATCGTCGCTTCGCCCCGTTGGACAGGTCGTGCTACCCATCACGTTCGGCTCCTCCGCCAACTTCGGACGGAGTACATCACCTTGAGTGGTGAAGCGAGAGCTCCTTATAGCGCCATCTTAGGGCGCCCGCGCTCTCCAAGTTCATGGCGGTCTCCCACCACGCTATCCTTTGCTGAAGATGCCGGGTGCCCAAAGTCATCACCGTCAGGGGCAACCACAAGGCGGCCCTCGATTGCGAGCGAGGCGTCTTGGCCATGGTAGAACTGACTCCTACCCGTGGTCGGTGACAAGGGCGCTCCCAGCGCCCTAAGGTGCTTGCAGCGCGGAGAGCCCTGAACCGTCGATCCTCAAGTCGAGACCCTCAAGGTGGTCCGTGGGGACAACCTCGAGCCTCAATAGGAACTCGAGCTCATTACCTTCCTCCGGGCTAACAAGGGCGCGTTTGCATGGGAACCGTCCAGATATGCCAGTGTCCCAAAGGAGGTGATCGAGCCGCAGACTAGCTGTCCGGCACGACAAGAAACCGTAAAAGCGGTGTCAGGCGTGTCCCCGCTCGAAGGCCAAGATCATCCAAGACCGGCTCGGCAAAGTTGCTGGCGAGCTTCGTCCATGATTCGGCACTCCGATTGGCTTGCGAACGGTGGAGTCGATCCGGAAGAAAGGAGGCAAGTGGCGCATGTGTGTCGATCACCGCGACCTTAATTCCGCTTTGCCCCAAGGATAACTTTCCCCTCCGCGCCGTCGGCTAGTTGGCGCTCTGCAGATTCACTTTGATGAGTTTCTGGATGCTTATTAGGTTACCATCGGATCGCGTTGTGTAAGAGGACGAAGAAAAAACCGCCTTTATGCGCCTTTGGCATTTTGCTATCGACCATGTCCTTCGGTCCTCGAAATCTTGGCGCCACGTTCCGGCGTCTCATGCAAAAACTCTCCACGATCAAATAGAGCATAGCGTAGAAGTCTCGTCGACGATATCGTAGTCAAGAGCAAAGCGCCCGTGACCCGCGTGTCCGACCTATTTGAGACCTTCGGTGACTGAGACGACGACGGGTCAAGTAAAATCCGAGAAGTCGTCTTTGGTGTCAAGTCCGGCATGCTCCTAGGCTACGTGTCGGTAGGCGAGCATCGGTGCGAACCCGAAAAGATCGAGGCCGTCGAAAAAGATGAGTTCGCCGACACGTATGAAGGACATCCAGTCTCTCCGCGGCGTAATGGCGGCCTTAAGCCGTTCATCTCCGCCTTGGAGACGAAGCGGCGCTTTACGCAAACTCCTCGCAAGCCGCGATAGTTTGAGGTGGATTTGAGGAAGCGAGGCCGCTTTTTTGCAACTCAAGCAATATCTCGCCTCGCCACCCGTCCTCACTACTCCCAAGCTCGGGGAAGCCCTCCTGCTATACCTCGGTGACACCAAAGCGCGCATAAGTGCGGTCTTTGGCGATAGAAACGAGAAGGGAGCGCGGCAATCTACTATGTGGCGAAGTACTCACCGGGACCAAGCGCTATCCCGACCTTGACGTGCTACACTTTGGCGATGGCCTCGCGCAAGTTGCGTCACTATTTCCAAACCCACCAAGTCGTTGTCCCGACTACTTACCCGATCAAGGACATTCTCCGAAACCCGAGGCCATGGTACGGTCGCGAAGTGGGAAGTCGGTGGGTGAATTCGACATCCGGTTTGTGTCTCGAACATGATCAAGGCCCAGCCTGGCTGATTCGTCGCGAGAATTGACCGAGTAGGACGAGCAAGAGAGAGGCTCTCCAGGTCAAAGGCAGGCGAGAAGCTCGGTGGACTCTGTTCTTTGACGGATCACACCAGTCCGGCGTCGTGGATCGTATCGTTCTCATCTCCCCCGGAGAGCGACTCCGGCCGTCATACAAATACATTTTGCGACTCTGAACAACGCATAGAGAAAGAAGCCTTAATTGCGGGCCCCTCTGAGCATGCGCCGCGCTCGACATTAAGCGACTTGTTGCGAAAGGGATTAGCGGCTCCGTCGTCCGCCAGTCGAGGAGGAGTTTCAGGCAACTTACGACTTCGATGGCGCGGTACCTGGTGAAAGTGAGGAAACTGGAGGCGTTTCTCGAGCTTGAAATCAGCTACATTCGGGGAAGAGAATGGCGAGGCCGATAGGCTCGCCAAGCTCGGATCCTCACAAGAACCGGCCTCATGGAATGCTAGTCTGACACCTTTGAAGCCCTCCATTCCCTCCCGGAGAGGAGGCAAAGGGACGTCTGTTACCCCCAAACCAAGATATCCGTCTTGTCTCATTCCTCGAGCAAAGCACCTCTGGATGGCGCCATTCATCCAGTTCTTGGAAGCGAGGACATTGCCGGGGCGTTCTTTGGCGTTCGGCTAAAAGGTGAGCCGAGCTTACGCTTTGCGAGGCTTGCTGTACGAAGGGTGCTAACGGCGTGCTTTGTAAGTCGTTACCCAAGAGGAAGGTAAGTACCTTCTGGCCGACATTCACGAGGGCATCGTAGCAAGCGCGCAGCGCCTCACGAAACTCTCGTCGGCAAAGCGTTCGCATGGGCTACTGCGGCCCCTCTGCGATGAGCGACGCATGTTTTAGTTAGCGATCGCGAAGCTTGCCCGGTATCATCGCGGATGCGCACCGGCCAGCGTATGGCGCAAACCATTCCACTAAGCGTGGTTGTTCGCGGTTTGGGGCATGGACCTCTTAGGACCGTTCCCAAAGGTCTTGGTGGCAAAGCGTGCTTGTTAAGTAGCCATCGACACCTTCACCAAGTGGATTGAGGCGAGCCGGTCTCAACATCCTTGCAATCGCCGGCGATGCGTTTTTTCAAGCATCGTCGCAAGGTTTGGCGTGCCCAATGAATCATCGCGACAATGGCACCCAATTCACGAGCCGGGAATTCAATGATTCTGCGAGAAATCGGCATGAAGCTTCGCCTTGGCCTCTGTGGCCCACCCACGAAGCAACGGCGTGGTGAGCAAACTAACAGACGATTAGTCCAAGGCCTCAAAAGCGGGTCTCACGACGCTCTCAAGGCCAAATAACAAGGTTGGGTCGACGAGCTACCGTCGATCCTCCGGGCGGTCCGGACAACGGCCAATAAGACTCTGGAGAAACTCCTTTCCGACTCGTCTATCGCTCGGGCGATCCTCCCAATGTAGATGAGACTAGGATCCGATCGCGTTGATTTCGCCCGACCGTGGTCAGCGACGAGGAGCGGCGGCTTGACCTCGACCTACTTGAGGCTCGCCCGCGAGCAATCCTACTCCGGTCAAGGCCTACCAAGCCCCTCCACTGCCATTACCGCCTGAAGCGTACATACAAGGACCCCGCAAGTAGGAGACACGGTTCTACGACGCATTGAACCTCGCAGTTCCAACAAGCTCGCCCAAAGTGGAGGGATCAGACAAAGTAGTCAGTAGCGAAGACGACGGGCTCGAGACGCCTTCTGTCGACAAGGACGGGAACGAGCTCCCTACCTCATGGAACATCTCCCTTTTGCGACGCTTCTATGCTTAATCAGGTCATAAGTTTCCTTCATTTCAATTCGTTTCAACCCCAAAAAAAAAAAAGCCCTTTCCCCCATTCGCGAGTCACGTTGATCCAAGTCTTGACCATTTCAAACAGGCCCGTGGCCAAAAGCCCGAAACCTAAGGATAAAGCATTCCGGAGCATTTCCACGACGGGATAAGCCGATCTCTCGCACCCTAGTGAATCTCCGCGCAATGTGGAATTCCCGTGGCCCAAAGGTACAAAGAAGCCCACGCCAGTTTGTTTGATGGCTAACTTGGACAGCGGCAGCCGAGTGGGGTCAAGGCTTCCTTTGCGCTTGCTTTTTCTTTCCTCGATCCTCAACTTCATTGGGCCCGTAGATCGTCACATGCCCACCAAAGCCCGGGCTGGGAATTCAGACGATTTTTTCTAAATCACTTAGTCTTAAACTGCCCAACTCAAGTTTACACTTAGATTTGGCCATGGCCTGGGCCGATGATTAGGCGCACCAACAATAATCTTCCTAAAAGCAATCCGCTTGCTCAAATTCCCTAAATTCTACTCAGGATTTCGTTACTGTTCATCTTGTTCCCCTGTTTTCGCATTACAGGATCGCAAAATTCGCATAGGAGGGAAGAACAAGCAAGATGGACTAGGCAAACCGCTTAAAAGAAATCATTTCACAAAGAAGAATCTTACAGAGCGAAGGGATTACACGAAGAGTAAAAGGAGGCGGGCTCCTAGATCGCCACAAAAGAGGCGCCACTTACACCTACTGGCGGCGCCCAAATCCTATAATCGCCACGCGCTACCAGCAAGGGCGATGAAGTATGGAGTTTTGATTTCGCCACGACGACGACGACTCCACTAAGCCCGGCCCCTGGCTTGAGAGGGTCCCGGCGCCGTGGCGGCGCCGACGACCGGGATAGGATCGCCAAGACACCCATCGTCCGCTTAGATGACTCGCCATCGCCTCGGCCCCTCCGGCGCGGGCATTGATGGCCCGGCGCGTCTAAGCGCCGCTCCGCCGAGAAGTTGGTGAAATCCGTAGGCGCTGGAGGCGGCGCAATGATGATGGCCTCCGCATCGCCCAATCCTCGCTCGCCATGGCCCACGGTGGAACCTCCTTTCGCTTCCACCACGGGCTCGGGGAGTTCTTCTTCCGCCATGGCCGCCCGCGCTCCTCCTCCACCACGGCTAGCGGCGCATCCTCCTCCGCAGCCAAGACGGGCGCGTATCATCGGCGGCAATCTGCCGCCACCACGTCTCCTCAACCTCCTCCGCCGCCTGGGCGACCGCCAACGCCTTGGCCATCTCCTCGTCGGGCGCGAAGTTGGGCATATGCCGCCATGCGCAGCTTGGCTGCTTACAAGGCGGAGCCGCGAACGGCAGAGCCACGGCGGCGGGGCCCACGACCTCCTCCTCCTCCCCCACGGGCTGGATCGGCGGCGACGGAGGAAGCGGCGGATTTGGCTCCGCGATCAAGGCTTCCGTGAATTCACGCGCGTAGCCGGAGTTGTAGTTGGAAGACATGGTTCCGAGCTACCTTCTCTTTCTTGCCCTCTTTGCTCGCCTCGCCGGACACATCCGATCTCGTTTTTGCTTCTAAGGCAAGGCGTAAGGATCACGCGCGCTACCGCTACCGCTTATAGTCGGCGGCTGCCCAATATCCTGTCACACTGCGGGTTACCCAAAGCGTCGTCGCGCGCGAAGGAGCAAGCAATTAAAACCCACTATCCGAGCTGAGGAGACGCAAGCGCACGCGCCGTCTCGTGGAATACCAACCGCACCTGTCGCCACGGACACGTGCCTCGGCCCCACCGTCAGTGGCAGGGGAGAAATCATTACGGGTCAGAGCCTACCGTACAGGTGTGGTCCACCCGCGCGGGCAAGGCTCGGCGATGCTCTCACAGCCCGCCACGTGGTTGAGGCCGGGTGCATGAACCGGCGCAGGCGGTTTCGCCTCAATTCTCTGCCGAGCCGACCAGACTTCCGTCGGTGGAACAACTGCTGCCGCAGAGCCCACAGTACATACGATTTGACACAATAAATTAAGGGAAGAACGGCTAAGCCCCTCGGCCACCACACATTTCACAATGTTTATCCGACTAAACGAACATTCAACGGAAAAATACACAAAAAAGTATATGGCGCAGAGCTCGGGAACCATGGACCGGGTCAAACTATGGTCCGTGCTGCAGCTTGAGCTTTTCTAGCTCGATTTCTAAGTCGCGGATTCGCGTCTGCGCCTGAAGTAACTCTATGGCCCGCTCGGCCATATCATTTTGATCCTAGAGCAGCTTGACTCGGGCTTCGGCGAGCTCTTCTCTTTGTTTTTTCAAAGCCTCCGACTCTGCCACGGACTTCGCCCCAGTTTCGCGCAGCGCGGCATTCTCCGCCATGAGCCTGCTGCAAGTTTCCTCAAGCCCACGAGCGACAGAGTTATGCTCAAATTTTGTGGCCGCCAGCTCTTTGATGGCCGCCTCTCTGCGTTTATACTCCTCGTCAAAAAGGATCCGAGCCTGTCCCGCTTTTCGCGAGCCGCTGGCTTGGATCTTTGTAGCTTTCCTCCACCTCCGGGCTCGAATGAGCCTTGCGGTAACCTCCTTTTCCTCTCCCTACCGTCTTTAGCGCGGATGTTACTTCGGTGATACTGCCAGAAAGCACGGGCGTCAACCTCGGCGGTGAGCATATCCGCGCGACGCTCGGCCGGGCTTGCGCTTAGCTCGGTGAGAAGATGCTCAATCTCGTCGCATCATCATCATCACCGCCGCCCATCTCTTCCATCAGCGAGGACGAGCCGGCGATAAGCGTGTAAAGCTAAGACAGGGAGAAAACCAAATCAAGACGCAAGAAATTCGGTACTTAAGCACAGAGAGCAAAGTCGAGGCTGTCACCTTTTTTGTTTGAGCGAGCATGTTCCACGTCCTCACCGCGATGCTGCTACGCGTGCTCCCGCCAAGCCCAGGGGCGCGGGCCTCCTGCAGCGCCAAGGGTTGGTAGCCAACCGGTTCCTCGCTACCTCCCTCCAGCGGCGCGGGGCCCCGCGACGTCGGCAACATAACTGGAAGCAAGGCTACCGCCCCAGCCGCCGCCGCTCTTCTCTCGGCGTCCTCCAACTTGGCCGCTTACTTCGGCTTTTGATCGGTGGCCGCCTCTCGGCAACCGCACGCCTCGCCAAGCCGAGCCCGGCCCTTATCAATCGTCCTTTAGCTCGTCCACGTCCACTTAGCCGCCACGAGCTCGTGTGGATCCTCGGCCGGGAATAGGCGAGGTTTTGACGCGTGGCGATCTGTTCGACCGATCTCCGCCGACTGGCGAGATCCTCGTTCCTCCACCCATTACGGGGTGACGGAAATCCAGCCGCGCAGACGCTTAGCGGGCCACGCTAGGCATCACTACCCTTGTCCATCCGTCCGACGTTAGTACGCGGACCGGCCAGTCAATTGACTAATAGCATCCGCCGATCGAGCGTTGAGCGCCTTCCCCACCGGGTCTTGAAATGATCGGCAACCCCCGCGGTCGATTGGCCCCACCACCCTACCAGGCGCCTTCCCGCAGCGCAAGGGCGTAATCCACAGGTCATCATCGATGACGACTTGCACCGTCTCCGCAATCTCCGCAGGTTGCGTCCAGCACCGCCGCCGTAAGATAGCTTGGTCCTCCGCAGTCACCGCTCCTTGCCCTTCGACTCCTTGATCCAGCGACCTCTAGTCTGCGTTATACGGGCCTTGATTCCTCTGGCCCGCCGTTTCGTCCTTAGTAAGCCCAGCTGCCTCCAACTGCTGCAGCAAGGGCACTCCATCTGTAGGTTCGACCGGCTCGTCTTCAGCCGCCGCGGCCTCAACGGAAGGACGCAGCACCTCGGTGGCCACTTCGCGCTTCGACCGCAACAAAAACCTGTGATCGAGACACAAGAAGCGAGTAATAAGCGCGGCCTTGGCTTTCTGCTACGGCTTCGAGCTCGGTGTCTTCGTACACCCGGCGTGGGGCGAAGAAAGAGCTCGTCTCAGCCACCGGTAGCGGCTCGAGGTGAGCAAGGCCGCTCCCTTGCGCCCTGCAGGAACCTTCCTCGTGGGTCCTCGCCGTGGGACCGTCGCCGGCAGCGGACTCGACACCGGCACAACCTCCTCATCGTCGCTGTCTGGAATTGGCTGGTACGTCCTCCTCTTCTTCGTAGGCGCCATACCAACACACACGGCATGAATACTTAAGGGCGGCCCGTGCCTAGCACTCAACCCATATTGAGAATGAAGGCTCACTGCTGGCGCCGCTTGCGTTTCCCATGTGCATCTCTCAACTCGCCAGTCTTTGAGCCCGCCGTGGCCGCCGAGGTGCCGTTTTCCCCTTACTGCTTTCGGAACGGATCGGCGCCCACGGACGCCACCGCATTCCCGCCAGCCGAGGGCCCTCGTTCGAGCCCACGGCCGAGTGGTTCGCCCAACCATCTTCCACGTCCATTGCAGAACAAAAGGTCGCCTCATCAAAACCTCAAGCGCGACGCAGTGAAATTCAATCGAACACCGCCGCACTTATCTCGACAAACTTATCCTTCACAAACCGTGTCGGCGGCGAGCCTTGTCCGGGGTAGCAACATCCTGCGACCCGCGACCTCATGATTCGAGAGACACTGCATGGCCTCAGCGACGGTTCTGACGTATCCCAACTCGAGATCGACGCGAAAAAGCGACTTACGCCTACCTTCATGGAAGTCCCGGTGGAATCCTCCCAACCATCCATGTCGCCGACGATCGCCAGCGTGGCGTCCCAATGGCTGATCCGGTGCGGACAAAGCCAACGACGACCAGAGCCGTCAAGCCGTCCCTAACGAGCTCTTTGATGTCACCTCGGTGGCTTGATCTTCCGTTGAGGGCTCACTCCGTTGGAAGATTGGCGTATCCGGCGCCACGAGTATTCGAGTCGAGCCTCCGCGGTTCAGTAGAACCACCGCGGCCCAACCATCAACCTTCGTCCTCACCTCGTACTCGAGTCGACCGCTCCCCGGGCTCGGCGTGCGGTCAACCCCGCCATTGCCCACTCGGCGGCTGACCGGCTTCAATTCGAAAAAGTGCTGGAGGAGGCTCACCGTCGGCTGAACCCCGCAGTGCGCCTCACACAGGAATGCGAAGATTGACAGATGAACATAGGATTGTGGGGACAGGTTCTCTGGCCTCAGCTCCGTGAAGGCAAAGAAGTCGGTAATGAACTGAGATTCTGGCACGCGAAACCCACGGATGGCCGAGCTCTCGGAGCATACCAATTCGTCGGGTTCCGGCCTTGGATCTTGCTCCGCGCCTGGGAGCCTCCACGAGCCCGGCTTCACAAAGCCGTCCCTCTCCAGCTCCTTCATCCTCTCCCTCGTCAAGGTGCTGTCTCCGATGAGAACCATGGCGGCAGGAGGCGAGAAGTTAAAATGCGAGGAGTGAGTTGGGAAGGCAAAGAGAAAAAACGAGGAGGACGATTCTGCAGTAAGGAGTTTCCCCTGGAGCGCTGCCTTATAAGAGAAGACAGCAGTCGAAACGAAGGCCGTGGGAATCGTGCCCAAGGAGGGCGCAACCGCTCCGCTTTTCCGTCAAGATCAAATTCAATGCCTGAAACTTCGGTTCCCGAGCAAAATCTTCCCGCGCGGCGCGTGGTGGGGATTTCCTTTCTAAACCTCAGACCGGCTCGTTACGCGACCCGCTCGAGGCTCGGGGGCTAGCTGTTGATGATTAGTAAACGGCTTATCTTAAAGCAGGCCTTGGGCCGATTCCGTACCGGCCCACCACTCAAGCAGAGGACCCAGCAGGCTGTCCCTGGCCGTACTAAAGAAGCCACCTAACTCGCTCGTGGTCGCCGGGCTTGGCCGGTCAAGCCGTCTTGACACCACGTCCTCTCCCGCTATCCCTTAGCCCGGAGAAGGTCCTCGGTGATTCACTCGCCTGCGTGGCGGTGGCGACTGCCATGGCCCACCGTGCTTTCTCCGGCCTTGACCGAAAGAAAACCGTATCTCCCAGGAACCCGTAGCCCGGGAGAAGGACGCGCGGACAGCCCGTCTTGTCGTTTGCCTTCTTTGGCAGGCAGCAGATGGTTGTTACGCTACGCGACGCCCTCAACGGGTGGCGCAGAGCTGGCTCGGTCCAGTCAAGGCTATATTGGGGGTAAAGGGAAAGTGCTTTCCCTTTAAAGAAGTTCTCCCCCTTGAACGGGCATGTTAAGACAAACACGTGTTCAGTACTAACCCGACCAGTTTCTCCTTGCAGGCTCGATACCCGACAGGACCCTAGAACAAGACAAGAACCTCGCCACTAAAGCAAAGACCAGCGCGGGGCCCATAAGATCACCTCGGCCGGTCCCGGCGCCTATAAAAGGAGGATTCCTGGACATTGCAAGGGACGGCCAACTCAACACCCGAAATCCCTGATCCGATTCCACCTGGCCCGTGCACAAGCAACATTGGCATCTGAAGCTTCCTCCACGAGTAGCCTTAGCCTTTAGCCGTCACCACTGTAAGTTCGGGATCGGCGCCCCCAGGTCCGATCCCGGCACCTCTGTACTGTTTTCCACCATATAGTCAACAAGACTGGAGTAGAGCTATTACCCGGCAGTGGGGGCTCGAACCAGGGTAAATCACTTGTGTCTCCACGGTTTGCATCGTTCCTCTCTGTCTTCCCACAGTACGAAGGATCTGTACCCGGATCACCAAGTCGCGTCAGGCTTAGTCCGAGAAGACCGCGCGGCCTGAGCCCCTGCAGGCTCGGCCGCCACCCGGGCTGCTGAGAAGGGTCGTCGTTGGGCCTCACACCAACTACAAACTCGTCTGCCGGTCCGTGGACCCGCTGCTCTTCAGGAGCGCGATTCCCAGACGCCGACAATAGTGTTGAACAACCGACCTACCGAGGGATAATCGGGCCGGGCTGACCACGAGGACGTAACGAACTCGTATACAAGCCAAATATATTTTGAGGTAGATAAGGTATACTCCAATTCTTAGGGATCATGACGTCTGCTCCAATCCGGGAAACTACGTCCGGGTCTTCACGTAGCCGCGCAGAACTCTTACTCGAGTCGGACTCAAACAGGAATCCTAGGCCGTTACGCACCATGCCAACCAGGAAGCTGTTCAGCAGGATGCACATGGGCCTGAAAAAGCCCTCTAGGGAAGCAGGCTCTAGGAGGCTGTTCGATTAGGCCGTCAGGGAGTGGGCCATGGTAATGGGTCGTGATTTTATTTCCGATAGTACGGCTCCACCCTTGCTCCTCCCTCTCCGCAGGTATCATCCACCGTTGATTTTCAATCCAATGGCTATCAGCCCTCCCACACCCCACCGCACAACCCTAATCCCCAACCCCCATCCCCCAGCCCGTAGCCCCAACCCCAACCCCATGCTCGTCGCTCCCCAGTCTCCCCTCTCGCGACCCCCCATCTCTCTCTCCCGCCGTCCCTCCCTCTCCCCCATCGCCACCAACGCCGCCGCCCCCTCCCTCTCCCTCACCCGCACCAAAAAGGCTAAAACCTAAGTATCTGCAAGATGCTATATGTGTTGTTCCGTTGGCTGATGGAACTCGGACGCCTCCACAGTAGTGAGACGTTTCTTTGCTGATCACCAAGTTCCGTGGGCCGATCCCCACCTTCTTGCTGCCCAAATTTTCTTAATGCTTCTGTAATGCAAGATTCTGTACTTCATTAATCCATGCCCTCGCATGTTGTGGTGGGCTAGTTAATGTTATTGCTGTGTCCCTCAAAAAAAAAAAGGCTAAAACCCTAGGATGGTGAGGTCAGCTCACTCCGGTCTCGCGACGGCTCGGAGGCGTCGGCAATCCACCCGTGCAACCGCTACGCTGGCGGAAGGGTGGCGATGAGGGACTCCAACAGGAGGCGCTTCTTAAGCCAGGCGGCGGCGGCTCCCTCCTCATCGACGGCTCCCTCGGCCGCCGCCAGCTCGCCGCAGACCTCCTCCTCCCCCACCACGCCGCCGCCAGAAGGGTGGGCTCTCCAAAGTGTAGGGCGGTTCACGAAAGTGAATCTGTAGCCAGAAGGAATTTCCATATCTATCACCCAAGGAATCACTATCATTCTCCTTCATCTCTTGAATTTTTGCTAGCATAAAACAAAATTTATTAGAGTTGCATGTGGCGGATATCAGAAATCCATCAGCAACTTGTCACTTGCCTTCAATGATGGTACAAAGATTTTAACTGAATTTTGCAAGCTGAAGTACTGATTCAGATAAATCATCTAATTTCGTATATCCGTCAGCATGAGCTACGTACTTAGATCACTGCTATTTCTTTGCGTGCAGTTTTAGAGCCTGTCCCGAAAAGATCCAATCCACGGACAGCAATACGCGCTGATGGTGGTGGTTGTTTCGTTGGATGAGAGGAAGCTGGCACAGAGGTGGCCAAGTCCGTGAATCTACACCCCTCCAAGCAATTGTGAGTGATCTTGGTGTTTTTTGTGTTTGCAAAATGTCTGCACGGTTGTGGCTGTTTTATCTTGTTTCTGTTTAAATTTGTGAAAAATGTGTTGTCAATTAATGCAGGACCATGTCTAGCCTTTATTCCGGGAGTATCTACATCTAGAATTATCGTAAAGGTGCAGCCTTCTTTGCCCATTCCCCTCAATCTAATGATCTGATCCTGCTAAATTTCCTAAAGTTACAGCTTTTCCCCTTCCAATCTAGGAAGAAGTGGAATTGGTGAAGAAATGAGTAATCCATTCTTGAGTAGATGCTGCTCAGCAGATCATAAGTTCTATTTCTTGCAATTTTGTCGCTCCAGAATTGGGTATTTATTGATTAATGTATATTTCTAGGTCTTATAAGGTGCATGATAATGATTAAATTTTGATGGTTTGTCAAATTTGTTCTTCTTTATGAGTGTTTTTGTTGTTTTCTTTTCACGCCTCCACCAGACATTGAATATATTGTTCTTGTGTGTACACAGAGATGTCTTAAGTTTTTTATTATTTGCTTCCATGGTGAGAAAGAGGCCCGAGTTCTTCCCTATTTGCTTCCATGGTATGATTTGTCTGAGTTGTTTCTTATTTTCTTCCAAGTTGTTTCTTATTTTCTTCCATGGTGTGGTGCCGGCACCCGATTTACGAGATCGGATTCCACCTGGGTAAACACGTACTAGTCCCAAGGATCATGGCTAGTACACACAGATAGATAGAAACGGAGCAGTGCCAACGATCTGATTATTACAAACGGGAACATAGTCCAGAACAAACACATACAACAGTTCCCAGGCCTCAAATCAGAGTACACGGAGATACATGCCTAATACAACATCAAAAAACTTATCCATCCCACAGGCACAAGGACTGTAGGAACGCGCAACCTTAGTCTTTATAGTCTTCATCGGAAAAAGTCTCCTTGTCGTAATCCGGGTCCTCCTTCTCGGACGACGGGCCATACTCAGATGGACCAGAGCTGTTGAAATTTTGAAAAGGGAGGGGAGAAAAGAAAGGTGAGTACAAATTGTACTCACAAGTCCGGAATTATGTAGATGTGGTTTAGTACAAGGAGAGCTTAGGATATTTTGTAGAAATGGATTTATTTTCCTAATTTTGGCAAAGCAGTTTAGAACAGCAAATCTTAACATTTCTTTTGGGCTCTTCTCAAACGGTTCTCGCCACTTGGCCTGAGTGCCATAGCGAGAACAAAATCCTTTCTCGATTTTTTTTCTCAAAACCATTAGGTCCATTCCAACACTTTCCGGTAGGCCAACCGGTGGCACCTAACTGAAACAAAATCCTTCTCAAATCCTTTACTCATCTCAAATCCTTTGCTTAAAACCCTTTTCTAAATTGGTTTCAAAATGAAGAAACTACCATATAATCAGTCCCTTCGCACGCTCATAACCGCGAGCACGGCTATCATGACAGTTTTAACTCTATAGAGTGGGTACGCCTTACCCTCGAGAGGCTACGCACCCAGACGGTGTTTCGCCACAAGACCGCCAACCACGAGGGCCAACGATCGGGCCTGTCCCATACCGGGGCTCGAGGTCGTACTGTTATGGCTCAGTTCATAGGATCATAGGATGAACAGTCTTTAGACTAGGAGAGGTTTGATATTTTAGCCCGATTTTCAAAACGGTGTCGCACTGCACCAACCAACAAAATATCTCTCCCTAGTCAAAAGATTTTGGGGTAAGAGAAAAATCATTTCCTACTAAGCATCACCCTTGATGCGCTACCTTTAAACCACCCTTTTTCTCAAACATTTCTCAACAATATCCTCATTTCACACAAATGATTGAATCATTCCGCAAAAGATTTTTAAGCATTTATCCTACCACAACAGAGTATATAAATAAGAGCAATTTATATTTTAACCTTAGGTTTAATCCTACCATATCTCTTACCTTTCTATTCGGCATGATACCTAAGTCTAGGAAATACGACATTTATCATTTTTAAATTAGCATGCATATTTTCAAGTCTAGTAAATA
The DNA here is from genome assembly GCA_036346415.1 of Raddia guianensis. Lineage (NCBI taxonomy): Eukaryota > Viridiplantae > Streptophyta > Magnoliopsida > Poales > Poaceae > Raddia > Raddia guianensis. Next base: position 2,316,272 of record CM070538.1, on the reverse strand, counting down.
TTTTCTAAATAACCGAAAATGGCTTCACAATATGATCGAAGGGGGACTTGCCTTGATCGGTTCCAAGGAAAGCGAAGGGGACGTCGTCGATCGGGTCTTCGGGGCCTTGACCTGCTAAACGCGCACACGCATATGCAAAGCAATACAACACACATGAGCCAAATATTTTATGCCATGCTGTTTTAAGGAAAAATGTAGAAATCCTATTTTCCATGCATTTTTATTTAAAGAACATTATGTCAATGGCTATGCACATGAAATAATGCAATGTCAAAGTGATGGGTTTAACAACAATATAAGGAAGGTGCTTAAGGTCTTGCTGTTTTAAGTAATGGGACATGCAGCAACTTTACTGCATTTTTATTGAATCAGAAGTATAATGGAAATTACTCAAGTTCACATGAAATAATGTACCTATGGCTATTTATTTAATCAAAAATGAATTCCATATGTATGACATGCATATATATATTTTTCCCGGGTTCAGAAACACTTAGGGTATTTGTACAAATTTTTTACGGAATTTAAATAGCACAAAATCTATTTTTGCTTATTGCTATATAGTACCAAGTAAAGATTTTAATCAGGAATTGCAAAAAGGAAATAAAAGAAAAGGGGGCTTGGTGGGTTGGCTCGTGGCTGCCCCAAACCAGTCTGCTGCCCAAACCAAGATATCACACATGCTGGAGGAGGCCTGGCCAATGGCGACAAGGCGGGCCCTCCCTGGCCCCACCTGTCGGTGCCCCGGCAACGGTATAAGGGGGAAAAACAGGGGAGCTCCGGCGGCGGCGACGGCTCTCACGGCGGCGACGGTTCCGACCATTGGGAACCAAATGGGCACACTGGGAGAGGGAGATGGGCGAGACAAACGCGATGGAGGTCTTGGTAGCCCCGGAGATACTCGAAGACGGCGACACAATTGAGCACGGCGGCGGTGACGCATGGCGTCCGCGGCGCCGGGGAGAAACGGGATCAAAACCCGATTCCCTCGGTCGGAAGCAACGCTGGAGTGGGCGAAGCGTTCAGTGAGCTCACCGGGGCGGAGAGGATGGCCAGGCGGCGTGGCGACGACGACGCAGACGCTGGCTCCGGCGTTGGCAATCCCCTGGACGGACCGATGGCTCCACTCCCCAGGTGCGAGTCCCTCCGCGATGTCCTGCGACTATGCCCAAGGAGAGCGAGGATCAGAGGGAAAGAGGCAAGGCGGAAGGGGAGGAAGGAAACGACAGTAAGGCAGGGAGCATTGATCGCGTACCGGCTCGGGTGAGGCGCAATGCGTTGGCGAAAGGCAGAGGGCAAAAGGGGGAGCAGTGCCCTTCTTATAGGCATATACCTCGCCCGAGGGATTTGGACGCGACACGCGAGTTTGGCAATTGCCGGCGCCAATTTCGGCCGGTGGCGTGTTGGGGGCGACGACGGTGTCACGGGGTTGGCCGGCGACAAGACCGGGAATGGCGGAGAGGGAAGGGGGGTCCGAGGGAGGTGAGCGGAACGAGTGGCCGCATGGGAGACTGCGCTCACGAGCGTTCGGGAGAACGAGGGAGAGAGAGCACAGCGGTGACGACCATCGAACAGAGGAGGAAGAGCCAGGGGGAAGAGACAGAGGAGGAGGAAGATCGACAACAGGGGCCCACCACGTGAACGACGACGAGAGAGTAATGTGAGCGGCGGCCTGCAGGAAATTGGGCCGAGGCGCGGCATTGGCGGCCCATCCAGCGGGAAGAAAAAGAGCGGCGTGGAGGGAAGGAGAGGGAAAAAAGAAATGAGCCGGTTTGGGCCTAGAGAAATTAAAATCCTTTTTGATTTTTCTGATTTCCAACGGCTTTTATTTCCAAACACCCCTTTTTTTAAAAAAAATATATTAATACTTAGGAAAGTATAATTTTGTTTTCCCAAAATTCATTAACATACTTCCAAATAATTCCAATTGGGGATTTGCTTTAAGAAAATATAATATACCAAAAGCTATATTTTTCTACCAAGGTATCAATTTGAAAAGTTTAAATCATTCCCCTTAATTAAATGCAATGCATGCAATGATGATGCCATGATGCGATCTAATAAATGATTTAATATTTTTAAATCATGCGTTTTAAGAAATTATTAACCTGCCAAATTGGGTTTAAAAATTTGGGATGTTACATGTGGTTTCTTTGTAATTGCGTCTTGCCATCTCTTCATGCAGGACATTGATTTGAGATATGTTATGTGTGGTTGGTTTTGAATTAAAAAGGTATATATGAGCTGCTTTTTATTTTGGTCGATTTGTACTGTCGTTTTCAGTTCATCATGTGGGAGGATGAATGTAAGCTGGAGCACCAAAGAGCTTATGATTCTTCCTCTATTATTCTTAGTTGCCTTCGTTGCAATGCAGGGGCGCCCAACTAGCAACCATCATGTATTGTTGTTATATTAAAAATCATGTATGCATTCTTCATGTATACTTCCGCCACAAAATTAAGTTGTGGTTCTCTGATTAAATTGGAACCATGTTAATAGAGATAGGATCTTGGGCCATGCTTATGAGGCTAGGGACATGCGTGAATTTTTATTTCTCCCGTTGCAACGCATGGGTATATTTGCTATATAATATTAAAGAGAATAGTATTTCTTATTCCATCGTTTTTTTCGTCTGTTAACCCTTTTATAGCCGTCCAATCTATGTTTCATCATTTTTTATTCTCGATTAAATTGGAACCATGCTTATGGAGCTAGGTCTTTGGGCCTTGCTTATGGGGCTAGGGACGTAAGGATTTTTATTTCTCCCGTTGCACGACAAGCATCTTTACTAATTTATAAGGGGCTAGGTATTTGGGCCAAGCTTATGGGTTAGGGATGTGAAAGGATGTTTATTTCTCCCGTTGCAACACACAGGTATTTTTGCTAGTCAAACATGTACGAAAATACGTCCAGATGTATTCTTGTCCACATCTTATCCTTAAAATGGATATGAAAGATCACTTGGTATTGGATAAAGTAAAATAAATGGGTTAAGGTAGCTTATATGTCTTAAATATTGAGTCATGCCAACTCAACTAAACCTTAAAAAGACATATAGTTGCATTAGATATGTATATCTTTAATAGTATTGTTTTTTTATGTCTTCTATGTCCGTATAATTATACAACCCATAAAAGTACGTATCTCTCATTTTTTAGGCTTAGTTTCTATTTTTCTGATTTGATTTTTTGGGGGGTTTTTTACCTCATTTTTTGGTTTTTTCCTAACTTTTTAGTCTTGTGTTCTGTTTTTTGGGTTTTTTATATTTTTTTAGGGTTTTTTTTGTATTTTTGGTTTTTTATGCTTCTAAATTATTTTTGGTTGGATGAAACAACATGTTGATTTATAGAAAATGACTGAGTAAGATTGATTCTATCTATAATCTTATTTTCTTCTTTTTTTAGCAGATGAAAAATTAATCTTCTCACCTTTTAAAATTGAATATTGCAGGACCAAAACACTGAAAGATTATTTGCTATCTGCTAAAGTGGTCAATAATGGCCGTGAGAATGAACTAGTAGAGAAAGTTCAGTTAATGTATGGTCAGAGTGACGTTGCAATGAAGGACGCTGGCTGTCGCATTAGTGCGAGTTGGGTCAGTTATGTAACAACGACATTTTTTATATATAAAAGTTGGCATGGACAAATGACACTGGAAACTTTTGGTGTGGATATGAATGATAGAGTTTACATAATCCAACAACCTAGACAAAATGTCACATCACTTGCAATGCAAAGTGATTGCAGGAAACTTAAGCTAACTTGGCTCTGTTACCAATTGTTGACCCAGGAGCTCACACGAATAGTAAGCAAAACTCTCATAAGATCTCACACTAATGTTCACTTAGGAAACAATTGAGACTCACTATGTTGTAGCTGAAGTATTCATTGATTTAGTACTTAAGTTTGGCTTACAAGTGCTCCTACATGTTCTATTAGTAGGTTAAGTTAAACTAACCTTAGCTCAGCCCATATATCTAGAACATTATACATCTAACTATTAATATTTTAGTCCTAGTAATAGCTAGATGCTTCTAGTATCTAGTTCATCTATGAGCTAGTAGTAGAACTGAATGTTCTAGATGCGTCTAGCATCTCTCTATATTTACCAACTAGCTACTTCTACAATTTTCTAGTAGATGTCAATATTATATCTAACACCTTTGGTGCCTTAGCCAAAGATCTCGTGTTGCCAAAATCCAAGAGTATTGATTATTTTAACAATCAAATATGATATAATTTCCAAAAGACTATATTAATTATAACTAGAAGAGATCATGAACTGTGAGCATGAACTTACATTCCTCGTTAGTAGAATTTGCACTTGGTTGCGATCCTTGCGGAGCTTCACCACCTTGCAGCACTACATTGGGAGACTCGGTGCTGTTTACAGATGAGGTGTTATCCCATATTCTGCGTCCACCATCTGCTCTATGGATGTAATCATTCATGTCATAAAGCTGTAGTGACTGAGGGGACAGTGAATGTTAAAATTAATAACAAGCGGGGACCGTATTTTAAAAGTAGTCAGGGTGTAAGACAGGGTGATCCTTTGGCACCTTTACTCTTTAATGTGGTGGCTGATTGTATTGCTAAGATGTTGGTGTTAGCTAAAAAGGAAAATTTAGTAAAAGAGGTAGTGCCTAGTTTGTTAGATGGAGGTCTACCCATGTTGCAATATGCAGATGCCACAATATTTTACCTAAAGCATGACTATCATTCAGCTATTAATCTGAAATTTATCTTATATATCTTTGAAGCAATGTCTGGGTTAAAAATTAATTTTCATAAGAGTGATTTGATTGTGTTGAATGGTGATTCTACTATTGAAAATAGATACTCTGAGCTATTTACTTGTGAGATGGGCTCCCTTCCTATGTCCTACCTTGGAATGCCTGTGTAGGGGAACAAGTTAAGGGTCAAGCACCGGGAGGGGTTGTATCAAAAGTGGAGAGGAAGCTAGCAGGTTGGAGAGGGAGCTCCCTGTCCTATGGGGGTAGACTAACTCTTATAAATGCATGTCTGTCTAATTTGCTGCGTTCTATATAGCGTGTAGCGCTCCTGCTTCCCCGCGATGGCCACGTCACCCCGAATTCCTCGGCCGTCCGATTGCGCCGCGTGTATGCCGTCCCAGCCGTCCGATTCGAGCCCTCCCGGGGGATCCAGTTTGCAAAAAAACCATGTGGTCTCTCATTTCCTGTCTGTGCCCCCCCGCATTCTCATCGGAGCCCTTTTCAGTTCGTCCTGTTTGTCGTCCGTCCCCCTAGGTTTACCTTTCACTTGCAATGCTGCCCTTTTGCGCTTCGTAGGTGCACCTGGATTTCGTATGGAATTAAACGCTTTTGCCACTCGCCATCCCGTGCCCCCAGCCCTAGCCTTTCTGCTCCCCATCGCTGCCCGCGCCCCTCTTTCTCTCCCTTCGCTCCGCCTCCTGCTTTCGTTCCCCGCTCACGCCGCCGCGCTTCGCCCCTTCCCCTTCCTTGTCGTCTTCCCTCGCCGTCCTCTTTGCCTTGCCCGCTCGCCCTGCTGTGCTTAACCCTTTCCTCCTACTCATGCCATCTCCTCGCCGTCTCTGCTCCCTCCCTTCCCTGTAGCGCCGCCGCCCTTATCCTCTCCGCCGCTGCTGTTGCCGTTGCACGCCCCGGTGGCTCGCCGCTCGCGCTGTCTCCTTTCCTCCTTTTCTCTTGCTCACGGCCGTCCCCCCTTCTATGTCTGCCGTGCCATGCCGTCCTTGCCCCTGCGCTCTCCCTCCCCCTCCTCTCCCATCGCCTCCCTTCTCCTCTTCGTCGGCGGTCCTGCCCCGCTCTGCCCCGGTCTATTTGCACTGGCGCGGTGCCGGTTGAGCTCCGGCAGGCAATAGAGTTGCGTCGCCGGTATGTCATGCCGTCGGTGTCGCTGTTTCGTCGTTTCCCCACAGCGCCGCCTGCCTTTTCCTTTCCGCGGCCGGTGCTCTCGCCGTTCGCTCTTGCCTGTTCATGGATTTGCGGTGTGCCCTGTATTTGCATTGTGCCGAGTTGTGCTTTCTTTGGGTTCCCACTGTCATGCCCGTTGTTGAGTTGTGCTTTTTTTGGGTTGTCCCTAATCCCTATTATGCCTGTTCTTTTGGATCTATGCACCATGCTTCTATTGCGGTCATTGAGTGCAGCTATTAGGGGTAACATTGTTCCTGGTGTGCATTACGCCCTCGTGGTCTTCAATTGCGGTGGTTGTTGGCAAGGGATGGATGTGTCCAGCGATTATGAAGAGATCCTTTTGCCTGATCTGTTCGTTGGGTGAGCAGTCAGTCGATTTTGCGTCCTCAGCGGTTATGTCGTCTTTGTTTCTCAACAGTATGAGTGGCTGTTTGACTCAACGTGTTCTTGTTGCCTCAGGATTGACTTCTCCCAAACATTTCTGGGTGGTCCTGGAGGTGGGCAGCTCTTGATGTTAGCTATTTCATCCTTCAACTTCATTTGGTCCATCCTCATTTTGTCTAATTCCCATAATGACAATTTCATAGCTGTTAAATTACAAGTCTTTAGAAATAAGTAACAGAAGTAATAGTGAAATTATAAGAAAATAATCATATGATCGACTGGATAATCATTGTATTCGCATATCGAGTTGGTTGGCTGAAGGTTAGTTTTGCCTAATTTTACCACACCTTATGTTTAGAGTTCTTAATGAGGCGGGGTGGGACTAGGTCAAGCCTCAACTCAACGCGACCTGTCCCACCCATTCTCAAAATCCACCGTACCTCGACCCGACCTGGTCCCCGGATGTACAAAACCTTGACCATGCTGGCCACCAAGCAGTAATCAAGCGGTGCAATCGCACTAACCGGCGGAGAAATTTCTCATAATGTCATCCCAACCAAAAGCAATTAGGCATATAAAAATCCCATCAAATACACAAATCTAGTCACCATTTTTTTAAGAACAAATCCAGTCACTTAGGTACATGAAAATCCAACCACATACACAAATATAGTAATGACGTGATAGTAATACGTGCATCAATACGGTTAATGGCTTGGACTAGGCTCACGAGTAACGTAATATACAGAACCGGATCTGGGTCAGGTCGGGGCAAGCCTTAATCCGGACCTACCCCGAGATGAACTGATGCAAGACGCCACCACATCAATATTGTATGAATTAATCCAAATAAAAGAATGACATAATGAGATGTAGTTAGAAAACTAGGTGTTATATGTATTGAAAGTCGATATAGGTGTTATATGTATTGAATGTCGATATTCATTCTTATGTTAGAATATTCTAAAAATATAATTTTATAAGTTATATTACATAGAAATGCATTATATGAAATGGAAAAATTATACACATGTCATTATAAAGTTGTTAATTCGTAAAAAATGTCACTCCATGCAACAATGAAATGTGTCCTCTGGACCCACATGTCATAGATGCAACAGTGAAATTTGAACAAAGTGGGAATTTTATAATAGTATTGATGTAATTTACCCTATGAAATATAAATATATAGAACTAAATATTTATTGTGTAGCATTATCTTTGATCAACAAGTAAAAAAAATAGAATAAGATAAGATATTGCCGGATATTTTTTCAAACACAAAAATCTTGATTTTTCATAGATGATTCTAGATTAAGTTTTTTATGGTTTCAATTGTGCCACATGGCGACAACATAACGATATAATAAGAATATAAATGCATGCACATTGTATCATCAAATCCCCTCCATCACACTACATTGTATTATTTTTCAATAGCAATATTATATGTATTATTATTAAACATATAATAAAATAAATTAGAGAATCCTGTAATAAGTCATTATAAAAATAGGAAAATTTGTTAGTAAATTAAATATTTTGATTTTGTTAAGTTATATTTATTAGTTTGCCCAGGCTTAAAAAAAATCTTAGATCCGCCACTGGATGGACTAATAAAAATTGAAACTTTTTCCCAAAAAAAGCCTAACCCTAAATCTGCAACCAGTTAGAATCATGAAAGAAATGAAAAATGGCAAAAGAGCAAAGAATACAATGTCAATAAGCACCCAAAAGACAACAAAATAATAAAAAGTGCCTGATGTTTTCGCAAGGTAGAGAAACAGATAGTCTTTGATTCCGTTCTTAACATAAGTCTTGTCGCTACAGGGGTGTGGCATCCTACATAAACCATGTTCAAATACATTAATAACATAAAAGAAACGGTCACACTACATCACAAGTAAGTAGTATTAGGTACTAAAATATATATACCTCTTGTTGTTGCCGAGGCATCTTGACATGTAGCCTTTTTCGGATCTGATGTAGCGCGAGTTGCCGTACTTCATCTCGGGACTTGTCACAAAATAAAGATCAATCATGGTGCGGAAGAACTCTTCGGATTCGTCATGCTTCCCCAGTTTAAGCAAGTGAAGGAGATGGCCCCTTCGGCACTGAAGAAAAATGATAGGATGGACATTTATGGAGTCCAGCTCTTGTCCTCCCGTCCCCTGGTCGTTCCCCGTGATCAGGTTGTCGATGTATTGCTCCAGTTCCAACCACCTGTCTTCTGTAATCAACTGATGGATCCTCTTGAGCACCGAGATCAGCTCCGGGTCGGTTTGGCTGCAAAAGATGCAAAAGAAATATTAGAGAAAGAGGGCGGTCAGTTTTAATAAGTAAGCATGAAATCTCACCAAGTGGTAGCTATTTCATCCTTCAACTTCATAAAAGCCCTGTTGGCATTAATGTGAACCAAAATTGGTTGACGAGCAACAGCCTTCATTAGATCATACTCATTTGGAGGCACAAATCCAAAAGATTTTATCTTGGCTATTGGAGCAGATGTCAGCGTAGACTTGCATCTCTGATTCCTCATAACATATGGATACACACTCTCAGTGGTCAGCCCATGTTTCATCACATAGATGAAAGCATTTACTACACTGCCATCATTGCAGCCATGTGAATCTGAAGAGCAATCGAGGATCTGCTGTACATAAACCATTGCAGCCATGTGAACCTGAAGAGCGAGGATCTGCTGTACAGAAAGTAAGGTGTTGTAGAGTCTCTTCTAAGTAAAGCAGATTCAATAGCTCCAGTGGAACCCATGGCCCAACAACAACCTGCATGTCAGGTAAAAGACAATTTACTAACTATATCAGAACTGTTATGCTAAAATACAGTATCAAATACTAGGTAATATTGAAGATAATTAAAACAAAACATACATGATGCATTCTATATATAGAAAATACTTATCGTAGTTGTATTGATCGCTAATAGGACTGACTGCTCCCATCTTAAGCCAATCTATTCTATTGGGTGTAGTTGGGGCACCGGACATCTTCTCGTTTAGCTTGGCTACTTCCCAATATGTCCTATTAGCCAATGAAACAGCCTATCTCCTTTCTTCTGGATTTCCTATTTTGCGTGATAGCTTCAGATAGTGCACATTGCATTTGAAAATCATAAATCGGTGGAGCTCTTCTCCGTGACTGTTGTATGAGACCCCTACTGCTTTCACCCAAGCTTTGAAGTCTTTCTTGACCTCTTTAAAAAGAAGACCAATTTTAGAGCACAAAATATAAATAAACATATTTGAGAAATGAAGAAATAGGTAATCTGTCCAAAATAAAAATAAAAGAAGAAAATTAATAACATTATATTGAATGTATACCTTGGTCGGCAAACACCTTATTTAAGGCAAGTGAAGTGATTGAAGATGGTGCAATAGCCCAAAACAAAATTCGGCCAGAACTCCCTCCAAATTTCAAAAACATGGTCTATAACGTTACGGAAGCATGACATAAACTGCCTCAACAATATTTGTAAACTGAAATTAAATGCTGCATTTCATAAATAAAAAATCTAGAATTGATATTAACGATTTAAAATGTTTATTACTACTTCCAAAGTTTCGACATCCAGTTATCTAACAAGCATAAATATTTGAAACAAAGAGAAGGTTAGAAACAAAGATGCTTTTATGAATGCTTTTAAATGGAAGGTAGAGTACCGCCATTTGTGATGCCGTTTATGATAATTTTGGGGCCTCTTTCTCCAATCCAGTGTACTTAGCACAGCGAGCTATAGTTTGTCCAACCAATGCAGTGGTGGATGACATAAATCATATCATGTTATCAACAGTGCCGACTTCAGTCAAAGAATATCTTAGCAATGATACAATCAATGCTGCTCAAGATAACCCGGCAGATGTTTAGCTTCTTTATCCTCCTGAATTCTTAAATACCATCGCTATTAATAATTTCCCGGCGCATGTACTCCGCTTAAAAATAGGTGCATTGACTATGACTCTAATAGATTTTGATTTCAGTAAATATGCTACAGCCAATGGTTTGTTATATCAGTTTCTTTATTGCAAAACAGGTGCTCCGGTCATGCTTCTGCGAAATATCAATCAAACACTTGGACTTTGCAATGGTACACGTTTAATTATAACACGTCTTGGTGATACTATCATAAAAGGAAGAATCATGACAGGGAGCAATGCTGGGCAGTTAGTTTGTGTTCCTCGGATTGTTCTGACTAGTAAGGCACACAAATGGCCATTTACTCTTAAGCGCCGTCAATTCCCCCTTAGACTCTTATATGCAATGACAATAAATAAATGTCAAGGCCAAACGTTATCCACTATAGGTGTGTATTTGAAGACTCCAGTGTTTACACATGGTCAGTTGTATGTCGCTATATCGAGTCATAAGAATGGACTGAAAATTTTGATTGTAGATCAGCACGACCAAGTTTCCAATACAACAATTAACATAGTCTATGAAGAAATCTTGCCCTTTGTCTAAATCAGCGTCAAGGTATATTGTCTTACCAATATATCGCACCTTTTTCTTAAGTTTTACTATCATTCATTGCATGTTGCTGTAATGTATGGAATCTGATCATGCTTAATGCTCACTATATTCACATCGCAGGGTGGAGCCAATGGAGCAGGCCGTTCCTGCATGCTGCTGCTTCGGCCACCGATTTTTCTTCCTGTCAGGTCAAATTGTAATGGTTCCTAACAGATGATGATGTCTTTCTGTCCTTTTTAATTTGCCACAAAGTAGGATCCATAGAGCATGCCGTTATTATGTACTGGTACTTAGATCAGCAGTTTATCTTTCAGGCAGGTTATATCATAATTGTTCCTATCCAATGTGCTCATTTTTTGTCCTCCTTGCTTTCCTTCCCTCACATAACTAAAAGATCTTGTTCCTGTGTTGCTGTCCTCTCATAAAGATGGTTTTGCTATATTTACGATTTGTGCTTCATATCTGAACTTGCTTTTTTGTAAGGCTATTCGCATTGCTCCTGGTTAACATACTCTGTCCTCAACGATGCACACCAAAAAAAGGCTGTACAGTGCATCTGACTGCAGTTTATCTACTTCAAAACCCCTTACCTTTCTCATTTATATCCTGCCTTGTCAACATTTATGATAGGCTATTTAATTTATCAGATTTTAAGATCAAACTATTATAAGGTCCCGATGCTTTCAGCAGCAGATGAAAGATAGATGCTAAACTAGGCACTGGTATGTCAATATTTGCGTCGTACTATCTACATTTATCCTTTTTCCCCTCAATAATATCACTGATCCTACGTTTCACTCACATCCGCTCAAACTGACTTGTTCCCAGGACCAGGTTCGATCAACATACATAGTGAAATAGGCATTGCTTGCGTACAACAGTTTATAAGATCACAGGATACATTGTTTACAGAGTGACCGCCAGCAGATTCACATGAGCTCTTTTCTTGCTTAGATTCCAAAACTTAACATCTTCTTTAAAAGAAACATAGACCGTTACAGTGCACAAATAAAAGCATTCTTCTATATTGCATCCTTGTTTAATTCAAAATGCACATTTTACTTGTATATCTTTACGACATCGTCTCTCTTATATTGGACTATTTTTGGATTCCGAATTTTCAAAAAAATAGCCTTACAGTCTAAAACAGTCGTTTCATGTTATTCGCTGTTAATGATTGCCATAAAATCTCTTATTCCTGTTATGGATTATAACATGCTCAATGACAGCCATTCAAATTCCTATCATACATTAGATTTTTTCCTTGCTTTATGAAAAACAGTATAAAAGGTGCATATTGTACTGCATTAAACAAACAAATAGACTTACCATATGTTAGGGTCAAATTTATGAGAATTTGCCTCCCAATGTCTCCGACATGAATAGTGCATAGTGCTATGTTTACATCATGTTTTGACGTACATTGGGCAATAAGAATGTTTTACAGCATTATATTGCACAGACATGGTAATTTATACTAATTTTTCTCAACCGTTTAGTAGTACTCTTAAAGATCCTCAAAATATTTTTAAATTAGTTTTTTATTGTATTTAAACCTCTTCGTAAAAACTCTCGAGTTTTATGGAAACATTACGCTATGTTCCACTGCAATGAAATTTGCAAAACCTTAGCTAGCGTTAAACCATTATCCTACCTTCAAAATTTCTTCCTATTCTTTAAATTTACGTTAAAAATAGCTTTGGTTATGTCGAAAAAAAATGTAGACACTGATAAAGCTATCTTCTCTTTCACCTTTCCTGCAGACCTAATATTAGCCTTTATGTTATGCAGTGTATAGCCAGCGAAGCTTTGCCTTGCAACGTGTCCACCACAGGTATCCCTTTTGGTCCCACATTCTGTGATGTTTATCCGCTTCTCATTAGCCTACAGCACACGACAAACATTTCTTTCTCCGCCCCCTGTCACTGCACACCTTACCGTCCGGCTCTTCACTGCTGTTTATTTGCTTCTTGCATCTGGGTTCATCAGTGATGCTTCGGCCAGGTAAACATCAACATTGACAGCATTGTGCTCACTGTAGCCCAACATGCTCTCATTCTTCTTCATCCTGCATCATACATATCTTATTGCTTCAGTTTTTTTAATTGTTTATTACCATTGTTATTCTTCAGCGTTCTCTCTTTCGTCCTTTCGATTACCAAAACTTGTCCTCCTATAGACTCACATGCTGCCAATGCATATTATACAGTAAACGTAGTGCCTGCTGTTAAGTTCAAACCAGATTTACTGTCAGCCCCATATGCTTTCTTTGGATTCTGTCTTTATTCGTAGCTTTCGTCTCATTTTATCGTCAACCCATTAGAGCCAGTGCCTTTTTTAAATGCTTTTGTTATTCGTTCCGAATGGAATAGGCCAGCAACCGCCATTCATTGGTTAAGTTAGCTGCTGTTTATGTACAATAAGTCTTAATCATTTTCTATTTCTGTTAATAGATGCAGCATTCTCCTCTCGAACAAGTTAAACCTAATAATCATAAATGGCGTGTACGTGTGAGGTTGATTCGATTCTCTACCTTCGACGAAGCTGTTGATCTCAATAAGGATCAAAGCCTGGACATGGTCATGATCGATGAAGAGGCAAGTCTGCATTTTTGGTGTTCATTATGCACCTGGCTACCATTGTTTCCTAGTTTTCTTTTTTGACTGCACACTCCTATCCTGTCTCAGGGCACAGCCATGGACAGTCAAATCCCTAAAAAAATCAGCAGCAAGTTTAGAGCACACTTAGAAGAAGGAGCTCTATACCATGTGCAATATTTTCAAGTTGCTGCTGCTAGGCAGTCCTATAGGCCTGTCCATGGCCCATACATGGCAAGATTCACGCCATTTACTGTGCTCCAGCGCATACCTGTTATACCTAAATCATTTCCCCTTTATGCATATAGTCCCACTTCATTTGACAGCCTGCAGGACAGGGCTGACAACAAAGAGTCCTTGACAGGTACAAAACAATGCAATGTACATAAACAGTACATACAATACACTAATTGATAACATTTCTGATGACATTTCTGCCCTGTATATTGCTTACACTGCAGATATAATCGCAATGATATCCTCAATCGATCCAATTAGATCTGCCTCCGTGAAAGGCATCCCTACACCAGTCCGCGACATAATGGTCACAGATGGAAGGTACCTATTGCTAGCATTCAGCATAGAAAAAAAGCATTTGCCCGCAAAGTTTACCGTGTTGTCGACAACTGCAGTGCTTTCGTTGTAACCATTACCTATTGCTATTGTTGCAGCCATATCCTCAAACTGGTATTATGGGGCCATCATGCCGTCCATTTCGATCAAGAAACTCTTATAGAGCAATCACGCAACTCAACTATGGTTGTCCTGTTCGTTGGCCTCACTGTGGCTACACGAAATGGTCTCCAAATTGTTTCCTTTAAGTCTTTCTTGTCTATGCAGTATAAATAACACATGTTAATATATGTGCTGTTGTTTCCCACAGATGAAACATACCTATAGAGCTCTAGCCGTACAAGATGGTATGTAAATGCACCATTACCTGACGTTGCTGCTCTCCAGGACAGGTGCACCGGCTGTTACTCTCACTTTCTTGTTATTCTCCCATGCATGCCACTGACTATGCTGAACACAAATAAACAATAAAGTGCTAATAATACGCCAACCAGTTTTATTCAGCAACAACTTTACGATTACAGCTATATGTTGACCTATGTATTGCACGTACCACGGATTTGCAGGCCAGATTACAGAAATCACTTCAAAACCTCAACCTTCTTCTGCAACTGAGATAATCACCACTACTGTGGCGTACCTTGCTGATCTAAATCCACATGAGACATTGGTGATCATATTGCTTACTTCCCGTGTTCCATTATTTTTAGCATTGCTTACCATACGAACTGTTTGCAAACAGGGCAATATATATGGTGCCCGCATAGCTATAAAGGGCCTAACTGCTGGACGGCACTGGTGGTATGATTCCTGTGGTAGATGCAAAAAAATGCTTCAGCACCGTGATAGTTCTTTGCAATGTCCTTCATGTGGCGTCGTAATGCCCACTCCACGGTATGTGCTTCTGCATTTCTCAATTACAAGACAGCGCACCCAAAACATCTTTATAGCACATTATAACAACATGGTTTATGCACCAGTTATCAGGCCACCTTCGACGTTACTGATCCATCCGAAATTGACAAACCAACTGCCAAACAGACTCAAATCAAATTTTTCGGCAACCTAGCTGAACAACCCATTGGCCGTCCTCTCCATGCTCTGTTGTCCACAACCCAGCACACAGAAAATATGGTGCCCCTAGAAATTAAAAACCTCTTTGGAAAACAATTTGATATCACCACAAAAATCACAGAAAGGATATTCCATCAAGACACACTTACTTTTGTCGCTGACTCATTCAGCCCAGCACTACTAGAGCCAACAACTGGTACTCATTCGCAGCATGACAATGCCAACACTCAAGCTGTAAGTAGATGCTTACTGTTCCATTCGTGCTTATTTTGTTATTCCTCACTTTCAACACGAACATGTATAGGAGGCAAGCCATGCTGTCGCCGACATAGACGAACCGTTGCTTGCAACCACTCCACCACCTGAAACAAGCAATATTGTCGACACCCATAAAGGAAAAAGGTATAACAAAAACCATTGCTGTATATAGAGGTTGATGATATCACTCTGAAAATAGCTGCTGTTGATTTCTTTGCAGGATTACCACCGACCCCTCCCCTGTAACAGCAACCGCAACGAAGAGGAGGCTATTCCAAGCTCCCAAAGATACATAGCTGCTCAGTCTAATGCCACCTTACACACCAGCAACAAGATGTTGTGTTGTCAACCTGTATCATTTTGGCTTCTTGACATGGTCACCCCCATTTCACTGCAGCCAGTTCATCATACTACAATGTCAAATACCTCATATTTTGGACACCGTCTTCTCTTTTGACTATGTATATGTCCACACTTCTGGTAGTTCTACTCGATCAGCAAACTGCAAAGCTGACTGAACATCCTTATGAACATCATCTGCAAGACATCCTTGTGTATCATAAGTTCCTCTCCAAAAATGCTCTTCCTGTTTCATATATTCTGCGCGAGCTCTCCAGAACAGCTTCCTTTGTGTAATGCAATTTACACTTTGTTTTTACCATATTGATTCCAGATGTAGTTACAGTATAGCAAAGATACCATCAGTATGCTGCACGGTAGTATGATTTCGAAAACTCATAGTGAACAAGAAAAGAAAACTATAATGCAAGGTTTCAAATCGAGCTCTGAGAAACAAGCAACCTTGCCAAAACGAGGCCGCAGTAATCTGAGTTGCACAATACTGACAACCTACACTGCACGGGGCTTCACCCACGCGCGAAGCGCGTGAGCTCCGCTCGTATATCAATATATAGCATGTCTATGTTTATGATGCCTAAGACCATTGATAAAAAGATTGATAGCACTAGAAGAAACTTCTTTTGGAGAGGGGGGACTGATAAGAAGAAATATCATCTTGTCAGGTGGGTTACCTGACAAGACCCAAGAAGAAAGGTGGCCTTGGGATATTAAACTTGAGGGATATGAACATCAGCCTCCTATGTAAGTGGCTTTGGAGGTTAGAAAATCATAATGTTGTGTGACAGAGTCTGGTATGCAGTAAATATTTACAAGGGCAAACTGTGACTGGGGTCACAAAGAAAATCAATGGCGACTGGGGTCACAAAGAAAATCAATGACTCTCCTGGGTGGAGAGACATTTTGTCTTGCAGAGATTTATATATCCAAAACAGGGTCTTCAGAATGGGAAATGATGAACATGGATTTTTAGAGAGATTGTTGGATAGACAGACTGCCACTTAAAGATAAATTCCCCTACATTTTTGCTGTTTGTCAAGACACTAACATTTCAGTGGCTCAGGCTGGTAGGAGAAACTGGGTGTTAAAGCTTTAGAAGGTGGATTGACACAAATGTAGAAAATCAATGGGCAGTCATGTTGTCTAAAATTCAGAATGTTAGGTTGAGTGTAGAACCTGACAAAGCCTGTTGGAAATCTGAAAAATCAATGAAATTCACTGTTAGATCCTCTTATAAGATTTGTGCTGAAAGATTCCTTGACAAAAATGTCATGCGTATTTGGAGGTCCAAGTTACCTCTGAAAATTAAAATATTCATGTGGTTAGTTCAGCGGGAGAGTTATTGACTAAACAGAATCTTAGGAGAAGTTGGGGGGGAACCTAGATGCGAATTCTGTGACAATATAGAGACAAACGAACACTTATTTTTCTCATGCTCAACAGCTAAGGCTATTTGGGGGATGATAGCTACTTGTTGTGGTGTTCAATCTCGTCCGCTCAATATAGATGGGTTCTATAGGTGGATGAAAAAAAAAATTTGGGCTGCTAGTAAAACTATGCATTTTTGTTTTGCTACACTATGCTGGAGTATTTGGCTATGTAGAAACAAATCTGTCTTTGACAAAGCTAAGATTAAATCGCCACTGACCATCATTCATATGATCCGTGTCTTTCTTGATTTCTTGGCTAATCTCTTCACGGATGGATGGAAAGAAGTCATTAAAATGTGCTCATCTCGGTTGAGTATGTTCGCTGCAGGGATGATGGCGTCGGGGCAGCGCACGCTGCTGGGTCCGAATCAGCTGTAGTGAGCATTTTCCATTGCTCCCCACCCGTTGCTGGTGCTCCCGGAGAAGCCTTGAACACAGAGGGAGGATGGATGAAAAGTGAAGAGAGATCAAAAAACGGGGGGAGGAGCAACAATGATGCTAGATTGCTTTGGAGTAAAATAATACAGTGCTCTTGTGTTCTTCTTTGCTGTCTGCAACGGGTTCTGGTTGTGGACTCTTGGTATCGTAGTTTAGCCGTTCATATTAAGTGTTCAATTAATATCGTAGTTTGGTTCTTTCTCCATGGCCCATACGCCCACCTTTCTTTCTACATGGGCCTCGTTCTTGTGCACACGTGCTTGGAGACAAGTAGCTGGGCTGGAGAGGTTCAGGCCGTTGGGCTATCTGTCTGCCAATTCAGCCAATGGGGCTTGGGGGGTGCACACGAGAAATCTACAGCTGAACCCGAAATTTTTACTGTTTTGGCTTTAATTTAAATCAGAATTAAAAAATAAATCCCTGTTTTAATAAATTAAAAAAAATAGCCTTCTGGCGCCCGCCCAACGGGCATTTAATAAAATCCGCCCGTTGGTCAGGCGATTAGACAAATCCTGCCCGTCCAACGGGCGGTTTTTGTACTAGGAAAATCCACCCGTTGGATGGACGATTATTCCCCGCACGACCTTCTCCCACACACAGCATCCATTCCATCGGGAGACCTGCTCTGACAGCTAAGAGCGGTACCCAGAAATCGTCCGTCCAGCGGGCGTTTTTCGAAAAAACGCCCTTCCATACGGCGTTTATTCACTACGCCTACTGTAACCGCTCTGAAGGCAAATAACGCCCGTTAGTCGGGCGGGTTATATAAATCCCCCGACTGACGGGCGATTTTTACTGCCACCTGTCAAAATCCCCCGTTGGTAGGGTGGATTTTATTAAACGCCCGTTGGGCGGGCACCGGAAGGCTATTTTTTTAATTTATTAAAACAGGGATTTATTTTTTTAATTCTGATTTAAATTAAAGCCAGAACAGTAAAAAATTCGCTGAACCCTGATGCATGTGCCCCTAGGCCCCATGAGCCTTATTGGGCTCCGCCTCTAGGAACGAGCAGCACGGCCCCGACACGTCTCTGACCTCCAACACGTCTGCGTGTGACGCTAAGATCGGTGCCGACACGTCTGCGTGCGACGCTGAGATCAGACGGCCCGACACGTCTCTGACCGCTTATGCCGTGCGGAAGAATATTAATTTCGGCAACCACATTTCGGCAAAAAATAGCACTGCGGGTGCTGGAGCAAGATTCGAACACCGGGCGACGGAGCGACGGTTGGCTCAGCTAGCCAAGCCGCTGAAACACGCGCGTTGCTCTGCGGCGCCGCAATTTTTCTGTTTTAAATATTAATTTAGTATGAATGGCTGGATCTTCTTTGACGAGAGGATCGGATGGCTGCGGACTGGTCGGCGACGTGGCCACGCCAGGGAAGACGCAACGTGGGCGCATGGCGAGGCGTCGACGTGGCGATGTCGCCACGCCAGGGAAGACGCAACGTGGGCGCATGGCGAGGTGTCGACGTGGACGCAATAGATAGATACTAATCGACTGTTACAATGCCGGTCGTTTGTATGCGTCGTCTCTTGCTTGAATGTTCACTTCAGTGCCTCACTTGCCACTCACCGACCAGGCAAGACTACACATTATTCAACTTGAAGGTTACCTGATATTCTGCCAATCACCTTGGCATTAGTTCAGTATAAATGTGACCTGATGCAAACAATCATCGAGTACTGCTGCCCAGACAGGATTACAATGTCGATTTGGAGGTAGGCTACCTGCCAATTACCTTAGAAAGTAGTATTTTTAACAGGGCCAGCTCGACATTAGCTCGGTATAATGTGACCTTGTACAAAGAACACGATGCAGAGATTACTAGATCATGTTGCTTTATGTAATAAAAAAAGTATACGCAGAACGTCAGTGCCAAAGTGAGATGAAATTATTGTTTCACATGGATGCTGCAATGCAGGGTTCACTGTCTAATCTGACTAGCATTTTTTTAATATTTGCAACTTCTGTTACACATCAATGTGTCTCTTGGTGCAATGTTAGTTCCAGGTCCAAAGATCGTGCGCATAATGAGTAATGACAGAACACCAGTTGCTTTTTTAGTACAACCAAGCTTTCTGTAACATTCAAAGTACAATGGTGTTCCAAGTAACATAGACATGTCAGTCATATCTCAGTTGGAAAAATAATTAGAGATAAATGAATTGTGTAGGTACAACAAATTCCCCAGCAGATGATGCTGGACTTTAAGGTCAAAAAGTTCATTATCTGAAGCAACAACTTGGAGATGATTGCTTCACTGAATCAAAGACCGTGGCAACGTCATGGTTTCGAAGGACGGAGATATTTCATCCAGCTTGTGCCTAGGTTTTCTAATGAAATTAATGAAAGCAGGAAACAGATGCTTGTACACATGATCAAACAGATGTGGATTGCAAGCGTCTTCTGTAGCCAAACGTCAGTCAGCAGCTATACCTTCTACGTACCAAGAGAAGATAAGTAGCATTACCTTGCTTAAAAGCGAAAGGGGAATAAAACATTGACCAACTAAATCCTCATATAAGAAAACATACTATCTATCTATTATTATATTAACGTAGAGTTAAATAGAACCACCATATTAATCACAAAATACTAATTCTCACATTAATTGGAAAGAAAAATATAGATCTACACTATCGATTATAGACTTATAATAGGTCTGAATTATAATGTTCTAGATTAAAAGAAAGAGTTCATATCAGCTGCAATAAAAAATTTAAAATAAAAAAGAAATACAAACATTAATTCTAAATAAATTGTAATGGTTTAGTATTATCTACTTATATATATAATGCAGAGTTAAACTGAGCCACCACATTAATCCTTGAACCCTATAAATTCCCACAGTGATAAAAAAAATATTAGAAATTTCCATGTTAATCAGAAAAAAGAAAAAACTACATCATTGAACATGTATGATATTATGTAAATCTAGCGTCAATATTAGGCCCTGTTCTTTTGAGCTGATCTGAACGGCTGAACGGCTGATCAGCTAAAATGACTGAACTTCGCGAGCTTCTCGAGATTCGGATACATTTTGTTTGACTTGCTTTTTAAAGCGTTAGAATCCACCTTCAAAACAACGAAAAAATGGACTAAAAAAACTCAAAGCATATGTGTTTTTAAAACGTAGATAAGTCATTAAGCTGTCAAGACGTTAAGCTGTTAAGCTGAAAAGAACTAGGCCTTAATCTCTATAACAAACTACTAAAACTTATCTAATATATTAGAAATAAACTCTAAATCTAATCTGATATATGAGAGATAGATTTTGAGTCAATTATTAACCTATGATATATTAGAGATAGATTTTTAGTCGATGATTAACCTAAAAAAAGATTATGAGTTAAAATCTATATGCTGACACAAGTCTATCCGCGCAAATGTACAGGCCACATTGCTCGTTGTTATTATTATAATATCAAAACAAAGTTAAACAGAGCAACCATGTTAATTCTAAAATTACTATAAAATCATATAAAATCCCACATTAATCAAAGAGAAAAAAGAAGATTTACGTTGTCAATTATTGCGAGTTTGAATTATAATGGATTAAATTAAAAAATTGCAAATAATAAAATAAAAGCAATTTAAAAGGATTTCTTATCAAATTCGATATTAGAAATAGAGTTCATATCAAATACGAGATTAGTCAAACAAACGTGTGGGACACCTGGATCATATATCTGATGATGCAGGCACAGATGCAGGATTAAAGGAGATTATCTGAAATGAAACCAGCAAAACTCTTCTATTTCATACGGCAAAAGGACATGGGTTAAAAGAAGTGAAGAAACTACTTCAAGAAAAATAATATGACCCGGCGTATATACTAAGTTCAGTGATATCGCAAAAGAAGCAAAATTTTCAATCGAACAGAGGGCAGGTACATACCCCATTGTTCCATCGACACAATCAAAGACACCCTTGTCATCACTCATCAGCATGAATCGCTTGTAAAGAAGAAGAAAAAAGAATGGCCCCTCCTATGGACCACTATCTTGGGAGGAAATGACATTCGGCAGCGATGGATAAAGAGACAAATGTACATACAACAATAGGGCTATCCTCATCAGCACTCTGCTATTGTAAACTTACCACGGTGACAGGGGAGGGACCCAGCTCTCCCAGGCCTGATCTGATTATCCAAGAAGTACAGGCCAGGCCATAGATCCAATGATGAAGCTGACGAACACAGAGTTACAGAACAGAGCAGGCTTGCAGCAAGCCTGGAGAAGCTCTCTCCTTTTTCTTTCGCCCCCAATGAAACCATGTCCTACAAGAATACGGAGAAGCAGCAGCAGTTCCATTATGTCTCTCGCTCACTAATTAACCCTTGTGTGCATTTGGTCTTATCCATGCTAAGATTTCTGTGTCCGGAGCACCAACCGCATTGGGTATTTGGGTGGGGGGTGGACAGTGGATGCTATTGCTGCGGCTTGTGTGTGGGGAAGCCGTCGACGAGCTCGACGGGGTAGCGGTCGATGCAATCCTCCCATGGGCTGTTCGGCGACGGCCGGACGTTGCGGAGAGCCTGCCAGACGGCGCTGTTGCACTTGAAGCCGCTGCCGAAGGCGATCTGCCAGATGCGGTGGCCGCGGCGGACGCGGCCCTTGGCCTCCATGTAGGCGAGCTCGTACCAGATGGAGCTGCTCGACGTGTTGCCGAAGCGGTGTAGCGTCATCCGGGACGCCTCCACGTGCACCGGCTGCAGCTGCAGGTTCTTCTCGAGCTCGTCGATCACGGCGCGGCCCCCGGCGTGGATGCAGAAGTGCTCGAACGCAAGCTTGAAGTCCGGGATGTAGGGCTTGATCTTGGCGTTGAAGAGCTTCTTGGCGACGAGCGTGGAGAAGAAGAGTAGCTGTTCGCTGATGGGCAGGACGAGCGGACCCAGCGTGGTGATGTTCGTCTTCAGCGCGCCGCCGGCGATCGCCATGAGGTCCTTGGACAGCGACACGCCAGTCTTGCCCTCGCCGTCCTGCTCCTGGTACACGCAGTTGAACGCCTTATCGTCCGCGCCCTTGTGCGTGCGCACGACGTGCTTGAGGCAGTACTTGGCGCGCCGGCCGTCGGCGCCGCGGTTGGAGAGGAGCACCGCCGCGCCACCGACGCGGAAGAGGCAGTTGGGGATCAGCATCGACTTGCGATTCCCGAAGTACCAATTCTGGGTGATGTTCTCCGTGCTGACCACCACGGCGTAGGTGTTGCGGTGCACCTGGAGCATGTCCCGGGCGAGGTCAACGGCGATGACACCGGCGCTGCAGCCCATCCCTCCCAGATTGAAGCTCCGGATGTTCCCCCTGAGCTTGTACTTGTTCACGATCATGGCGGAGAGCGACGGCGTGGGGTTGAAGAGGCTGCAGTTGACGACGAGGATGCCGACGTCCTTGGGCTTGACGCCGGTGGCCTTGAAGAGGTTGTCGAGGGCGCCGAACATGACGTGCTCGGCTTCGGCGCGGGCATTCGCCATGGTGGGCTGGGGCGGGATGGAGCGCATGGCATCGGGGACGTAGGTCTCCTCGCTGAGGCCGGAGCGCTCGAGGATCTTGCGCTGGAACTCGAGCGCGTCGTCGGAGAAGCCGCAGAGCCTGGAGTGGCGGAGGAACTCGTCGAAGCGGACCTTGAGGTTGTCGGGCGGCTTGTAGCAGGCGAAGTCGACGAGAAAGACGGGGCGGGGGCGGGTGAGGACGTAGACGGTGGCGCCGAAGACGAGGACGGCGGAGAGGACGAGCACGGAGACGAGGTTGTACTGGAGGTGGACCCAGAGCTGGCGGAGGTCGTCGGGATCGGTGCGGCCGGCCTCGAGGACGATGACGGCCATGAGCGGCAGCAGCAGGAGCGTGATGAGGTGGGTGATGAGGTAGTGGTACCCCAGCTTCACGTACTTGAGGTTCACGCTCTGGAGGAAGTCCGGCAACCGCCGGTGGCTCGGCGTCGCCGCCGCCGCCGCCGGAGGGACGCCGCCGCCGTCCATCGCAGCCCGGTCCGCGCGCCCAGATCTGAGGCGCAAACGCAGCACGATCCGAACCAGGGAGTCAAAGATTGGGTGCGGGGAACTTTCACGTGGGCTGGTGGAATGGATTCTTGCCGTCGGGGGAGGCCCGAGGCCAGAGTCACAATCACAGGCTGTAGAGTTTTCTGTGACTGTTCGTGGAGCTGCGGGCGGCGGCGGCCGGCGAGGAGTGGGTGGTGGTGCGGGAATGGAGGCGGCCGCCGGAGGCGGAACCGAATCCGGCGGAGGGGGAGGGGAAGCCGGGTAGGAGGAGGCGGCGGAGGTGGTTGTTCAGGAGAGGGAAAGGGATTAATAACGAGCGGTGAGGGGGAGGAGGGCTTTTGGCTGATGTGCTCCGTTCTATCGGAGGTTTTGCTGTCGCACCCTTCTGAAACCTGAGATTTCGCTGTGGCGCGTCTACGGGTTGCAGGCCTTGCGGCACCCAATTTTTATATTTTAAAAATATTGTAGATAAAAAAGAGTCCATCGAAATTTAAAAGAGTTCTCATAAGCTACCACTAAACAATATAGAAATCTAAAACAAAAATAATAAAATTAAAGATCCATGGTAGATCAAAAGAATGAGCTTGTATCCTTATAACAATAAAAAATTACTAAAAATTAAAATATAAATAATAGAATAAGGGACACAACAAAACTAACCATGAAAATGTATGATTGTCGAGCTCTTTTTTAAAAAAGAAAATAATTACTGTAGACTGCACATTTCTCTAAGCATACCACAATTAAATATTGAAGATTGCTAAGGTGCCACTATTAAATTGATTTTCTTTAAAATATGTCATACTAAACAAATGTACCCAAAGGTTACATTTACAGGAAAAAAAATATATATTACAATGCAATACCACTATTGAACTAGCGTCTACTGAAGCATTATCAACTTGCATTTCTCTCTCCAAGTAAGCATTTGACACATTTGTGTTGCATTGGTTGCACTGGCATATTTTTGGAATTTTTTACATGTTTTAAAAGGCATTTTTTTTCTAGTCAAAGACGATGCACAAAAAACCTAATTTAGCCGCTCCGCCGTTCTACTTCTTTGATCTACCTTCATCAACAACATTTGCAAATCGACAAAAAAAAAAAATCAATGCCGTCGTGCAGAGTAACTCTATACGGTAGCCCACCACAAAATTGCCATCATAGGGGACACAAATCTTATTACCTCATGAGTAGATCGATGACCATGAGTACCAACTCTACCAAAAACGCTGCTGAGAAGATCGAGGATTTGCCATGAGTGATAAAAGGGCATTGTGCTTGAATAGCAAAGAATACATAATACAATATATAGCTTCATATCTCAGTCATCGATTTATATAATATTATTGAGAAGATTAGAAAGGGTACATGAGATATTAATATGGAAAATCATAAAAATCACTCATACAGTGATACCACGTCTATACTCTAACGGTTAGATACTATGTAAAAAGATCATCGTTGCGCACGTGGAAAACGAGAATAATGCTCACGGTAGAAACGATTAGCCATTGTCGCACTGTCCCTTTTAAAAGAAACCAAACTTTACAAGTTCAAAAACTAGTTTCCTGTTTCTGGGTTTAATTCCCAGTTTAAATTAGCAAGGGCTTTGGCCAGCCTCTTTGTGCCTTGTCGCTATATGTGCAGTGGCATGTCCGTGTGTGTGCTTGGGTGGTGAGTGTGTCGCATGCGTACGTGGGGTGTGAGTTCTGTTCATGAACAGTAGCTGTATCCCGAAAAGAGGTCTAAAAAAACAACGAAGGCAAGCTAGAGTCAGCAGACTTCGGACTCGGGGCGCTCAGCGGAAATCCTTGGACGTGGCTGCAAAAAGAGACACAGAGGAGGGCTAAAGGGCATAAAAAAATGAAGAAGAATCTCGTTGTCAGATAGACAGAACAGCACCCGGCATCCGGTTCCGCGCCCAGCCTGGCCCTCGTGCCGTTCTCCCGCACTACCACCGAGCACACCTACAATGCCTCGTGGCCGAATTCGGATCCCGCGCCGCGCCGTTACGGTCACTGACAGGTGGACTCAATATAGTCATGGGTCCATGTGTCAGTTACAGTGACGTCACTGCCGAGGGTCGGCCCGCCCCGGAATGCAAAATGAAGGACGAGGCAAAAAAAAAAAAAAAACCCGCGGGACTCGCAGTTACCCGCTGCCCCCGGGCCCGGCCCGATGCGCGGGCGGGCCCCACGGATCGGTGACACGTGGGCCCGGAAACTCCTCGTCCTCCTCCACGGCCGATGCGACTCGACGGGAACCTACCGGCTGCCGCCACCGCGGCGTCCGGCGCGCGCGCGGGACGCGGCCGGGAGCGGCCACGCGGTGCCAACGAGGACGATCCCTGGGCGCGCGTGCGTGCGAGGGAAAGACGCCACCGCGATGACGCCAAGGGTACGCTTCGCCGGCGAAGTCGCCAAGCGGCGCCTCGGCGGAAAGGGTGGGGAGGGGTTTGTCGCCGTCGACGACGACGAAGACGGCGACGCCACCGGCCTCGCGACGGTCGAGGTGGAGCGGCCGCGGGCGGACGGCACCGGGGGCGTGGGTTTGGAAGCTTCGAGGAGGAAAGGGATCTGGGCTTGTCCTGGCTTGCGCTTCGCAGGAAACGGTGACCACCTCACGGAAAAATTCCGGTCTCGAAGGCCACGTTCGTTCGCGACGTGGAGGAGCGCGAGGATGGAGAAAAGCGATGGCTTCTCCAGGAGCTGAAGTCAAACTTGGCACCCTAGCTATGTGTCGAAATCTGTCAGCAAGGTTCAAATTCAGAATTTAGATCTTCGAATTCGAATCCGTCGATAACTTCAATGGAATAATGGAGGATTTGCCACTCACTTCTTCCTCGCCATGTCAACGGCTAAAATTTATGGACTTTTTAGTTATACGTAAGAAAAAAGAATTTAGATCTTCGAATTCGAATCCGTCGATAGCTTCAATGGAATAATGGAGGATTTGTCACTCACTTCTTCCTCGCCATGTGAACGGCTAAAATTTATGGACTTTTTAGTTATACGTAAGCAAAAACATAGTTTTGAAGTGTTCACATCTTGAATAATGTAGCGACAGAACAACTTTCTAGCAACCAATGTTCACCACCCTCAACAAGAACCTCAGTGAGAAAAAACACAAACATCTTGTAAATTACAACCAAAAGCGAGCAACATGCATGTCTGTTGGTGATCCAGCAACATCCTCCGTTTTGGACCTTAAGTTAGGACCTGCTTTATCATCTTAGCCGTGTGATGGCACATCTTCGACAAACAGAACGACTGTCAAATATTTTGCTAACTCGCATTTACAGGACCCATATCTTTTGGGTGTTGCGGGTGCAAGATTTGTAACTGTCCTTTTACTAAAAAAACAAAAACTCCAAACTCTTGCGATGTGCGTGGTACATAACCACACCATAAAATATTATACACAGGAAAGGTTGAGCCGATGTCATAAACTCTTAGGGCATGTCTAATGTATGACTATCTCAAGACTGTTAATCCATTTTTCAATCTTTAGCTTACTTCTCTTTATGTTTCTCTTTTTTTATATTTTAATTCCTATCTTGTTGCTAAAATGATGCGGATATAAAATAGTCACACCATTGAATATCCTCTTAGCTACAACCCCCAAAAAATCTGGTTAAGGAAATTTGTACTAACCCTATTCCCAACCACTTCAATAACCACATGAAGGCTGAGGGCAGAAAATTAAGAAAAGGATACCATTTTTTTGGTGATGGATAGCTCATAGCTACAGATTATTACTCTAATTAAGGGGTGCGGAACTGCGGGTTACCGAGTCACCAGAGCATCATGCATGAAAGAGACGCAGTTTTAACCTGCTACAGTGCTGAGTGAGTAATGTGGAATTAAGGAATACTATAATTACTTACTGATTTACCGCATTGCCATCAGCCAACTACGTACTACTCCTACCTTCAGCCTTCAGCCTTCAGCCAAGCCACCATCAACCAGAGAAAGCAACAGAAATCACCATGGTGTATACTGTACCACTCTAGTAGCTTCCTGCTGTGCTCCTGCGTCGTACAGAAAAAAAAGGACGATACGATTTTAAATGAACTCCCCCACAAGCCCATGCAGTGAGCAGCTGACAGGTATGGATCCATCAGATGATTCAGATCACATTTCGCTGAATAGCAGGTTGTTCGTTATGGAATGTTCCTGAAATTAATTGCCCTCATGGCAGAGGGCGATCATTAATTGAACAGCAGTTCTGAGTGCTCCCACCCGGGCAAGAAGCGACGAACACCAGCGCCTACTTAACTATTTTGCGTTAATGCAAAGGTCAACTTGCGAGATCTTACAGGAATTTTGCAAGTATTTCACATAAAACAGTTTAATTCCCGCATGAATCTAGCCAAATTGCCACGTGTAAATAGAATAAAATACTTCGATCCGAACATACTGTACCTAATTGGCTTGCCAAAAAAGTTAGGGATCTGATTAACATTAGGTGACTGAAAGGTATGTGGGAAAATCAACCGAGACTTCTTTAAAAAAATAGTCGTCTAATAATCAGCAAAACTAAAAAAGCTAACATAGCTGGGGTATGTGTACTCATCAAGGGAAAAAAATGATTTTGTCAGCAAATGGACATTAGTACATAATAGTACGGTCTCAATAGCAATGAAGCAAGTATGGGGTGTTTTCCGCTGGCTCTGTTGCATCGTGGAAGTTGATTTTATGAGAATCTGGTAGCTGTGGCAGAGTGTACTGCATGTGTGGACACGTTCTTCATAATGCAAGCTCATCCTTAAACTGCCGATCTGGCATTTTCAGACAATTTGCTCACCATTTTGGGACCAATTGACAGTCATGCGATAATGCAACTATAAAGCAACGGCATACCAATTAACACATATGTTTTTTTCATAGAAAATAAGGTTTGTGAAATAAGGTTTGTGAGGCGCTTATTTAATTAGTCCCTACTTTTGTATATTTTCTTTCGCTTCATACATTTTTCCTCTCCTTTAATAGAACGACGGAACTCCGCCCTTTTACCCTAAAAAAAAAGTTCAAAATGTTCGGATCCTCACACTACACGAAACAGTTACCCTTTGCTGTCCAATCCCTTTAAGAAACACTGTGAGCAAAAGGTTGTACAGGTAAACCGAGCGGCTTTTGCAAGAGAAAAGTGGCTGAATTTGCAGGTTTTCTGGTGAAAAATGCGTTGGTTGGTGTCCATGATCTTGAAACTGTCCGGCCAGCTACCAGCATGAGGCATCCGGGCATGTGCACAAAACATTCAGGCCCGCCTCTTGGAGACAGTGCACCATCGATCTTGCAATGGCACCTCCTCATCTTGCACAAAGCTACATGTCATTGCACTGCAAAAGAATAAAAGTAAGTAACTTTAGGTCAGATGTAGCTTGGAACATGAGCTGTTCCTCTCGGGTATATTAAAATGCTCATCTGAAACAGAGGGGTCATGCAATCATCTGTTAAAATATTTCACTTGCATGTGGAACCATAAAGCTCTAAACACAAGCACAAGACAATCTTGGCTGAAAGGTAACGGAGATAAGCGTAGCTAGTAGTCCTACACTTCCTCAAAGCTTCTGATACAAGGTAATTGGTAATTACCTTGCGCATTGTGTGGCTGATGGCTTTATTTGGAGGATGGTTGTCACACGAGATCATGGCGCCAACCGAAGTTAAGGCTGTAGCGAGTAGTTTGCCATGTACTGTAGCTAGTCCGAAAAAATAACAATGCAGCTGATGTGTTTATTAGAATAATGTTTATCCGATGATAATGTAATAATCCTTATAATCTGTAAAACTATTGATGAGGTATATAAATATCCACAATCATTTGAGGTCATACAAGGTCAGTACGTTGTTGTAGTATCCTGTGGACTCGAGGCCTAGGCCCAGCCCATTAGGGGGTGTTTAAGGTAGTGGGGAGGGAGGGGGACGGTTTCCCCAGGGTGAGCCCTAGCCGCCGCCACCCCCATCCCTACTCCCAGCCGTCGAGCCGCCCCATCCCCACGTCCCTGTGCCACAGTCCCCGTGTCGTCGCCTCCCCGCCGTAGTCCAGGAGTCGCGCCGCCGCCTAGTGGCCGTGCCGTCCCCGTGCCGTGCCGCCGCCGCCGTCATGTGCGTGCTGCCGTCGCGCCGCCACCTCATGGCCACGCCGACGCTGTCGCTCCACCGTCTTGTGGCCGCGCCACCTCGGTGGTTGACGCCGCTGTGTTGTGCGGTCCCCGTCGTCGACGCCGTGCCAACATCGTCACTTTGTGCACAAGGTAACCGCCACCGATCGACACTCGTCGTCGATTGCTCTTGGGCAGTGTTGTGGAGGCAGTGGGAAGAAGAGGGAAGAAGATGAGGTATGTGCTCTAGAAGAGATGAAGGAGGAAGAAAGGGAAAAGAGGATTTGCTATCCCTAGAGGTCAATTTTGAGAATCAAACCTGGAATCGTCTATGTAGTAGGTTGCGCCTCAATTTCAAGGTGTTTCCATTAAGATTTGGGACTAGTTCATATGGAATGAAAGTTGCGTCTCATTCTCAGTTTTCCAAATCATCCAAGAACACCCAATTTTGATAAACAGTTTAGGAGAAATGCCCGTTTTAATACTTCTGTCCAGAATTTGGAATTATTGATTTCTATGCTTTTGTGGTCTTAGAGAGGTGGTTTAGATGGTGAGGGAGAAGGAGTGGTGTAGGGGCGACGTGGTTTATTTATTGTGCTATCTGTAGAAGCTTGGTGTTGAGATGTGTTAATTTTTCTGTAGGTTCTGGTGCGGATTCGATGTTACCCGTGGTTCGTCCTAGCCTGAGGCTAGTGAAGGCAAGTATATGTTAAACTAATGTTTGTTTGATGGTATATGCGTTATCTTAAGAAGTTTAATTGCCGTGTGATTGTTCTTATTGTATGGTTGAATGAGGAGTTTATGTTGATTTGATTTAAATATTTCTTTACTTCTAAAAGATGGAAATATGTGATACCTAAATGACAGAGAAAACAATGTGGTATAGTGGCATTTTTGCATCATGTGCATATGAGCCAGGTCGGTGAGAAAGTCACTTTTGACTAGTCCGGTGAGGTCGGTGAGAAAGTCAAAAGTGACTAGTCCGGAGTGCTCTGAAGTCCTACTTGATAGGCACTCTACAGGAGTGGAGTAATTGGTCCCTGCCTGAAAAGGACGGGCAAGGTGTGGCATCGACCGGTGCACACCTAGCTATACCGGTACGAGCGAGCTCACAGTACATACGCATGTGCATTGCATTGCATCGAATGGACGATAAGTGGTCTGTTTGGAGTATTTGCATTGACGATTGTTTTTGTTTCTAGTGTAAAGAGAATGAACTTATGGAAGTGATCTTCTAGTTCTCGTATTTATTTATTTTATTTTTTTTTTGAATGAAAGGCAGGAGACCTGCCTGCATTATATTAAAGATGGAGGAAAGTTACAAAAATTCAGGGGGGAAAAAAGCCCTCCCCCCCGGGGGGGCGATGGTACTCTCTAATTAATTACAAAATTGGGCCCTGCTGTCATCCAAAGCCGTAGGTCGTCGGTAAGGTTCTGGAGGAAGACGGGTCGAGGTCGTTCGGTCGAGCGGAAAATTCTGTTGTTCCGTTCCAGCCAAAGGTGCCAAATGATCCCTGCACACACTGACAAAGCGCCGCTAGTGGTGGTTTTTGGAAGGGCATCTCACCACGCAGGGAGGCTGGAGGCACAATTCCAAGCAGTTGGGTCAAGGATTGTGAAGCCCGTTTGTTGAGCTAGGCGCGTTCAGACGAAGGTGCTGAAATCGCATTGCAGGAAAAGGTGTTCGGGGGTCTCGAGGTTACGGAGACACAGCTGGCAAAAATAGGCGTTTGGGCAGTGTCGTCGTTGGAGAAAGTCAGCAGTGGAGACACTCTACAACATCAGCAGCCAAAGGAAGAACCTGCATTTTGATGGGGCCCAAATTTTCCAGATGACCTCGGACGTCGGTAAGAGCGCGCCTACCGAATTGGAGGCGGTAGGCGATCGACCGAGAAGGACCCGTCTTTGGTGAAACGCCAGATCCACTGATCAGGTTGGCCATCTGCAAGGGTTGTGCGAGACAGGCGATGAAGCAGAGAGATGAGCTCAGGGATCAATTGGGGGGAGATCCCACGACGTAGGTCCAAGAGCCAGTTGTTGTTAGAAAGGGCATCCTTCATTGTTCTGTTGCGCCGTGCAGAGGCGAGGAAGAGCCGTGGCGCCAGCGCTCTTGGGGTGAGACCATCTAGCCAGGGGTCTTCCCAAAAATAGGCCGAAGACCCATCTTTGAGGATAATCGACGCCCCTGCCCGGAGGTGGTCGGAGTCGGCGATGGGGGTGCTAGGGTTGCAGGAGGCGTAGGCCGCAGGCTCTGGAACAACAAGTTCTCGTATTTATATTCCCTAGTTGTTTATACATATACTTTGCTGAGTATTGTTGAATACTCACTCTTACTTTTATTTGGTTTTTAGGTACAGGTGATGTCAATCATGCATGGGGATGGAAAAATAGAACCAGGACTTGAGCATTCACTACCTCCCACGTTATTTAGTACATTGTTTTCGTATGAGATTTATTTAAATAGTTGAGTCATGTGCATAATTGAAAGTTACAGTTTATTTTGTATTTCTTTTTATGGTTAGAGGTTGATTGGAAACGGTTATATACCCTCTTGATATAAATTGCCTGTCGTGGATGCCCACATAAACAAAGGAGATGTGTCGAAATTTTAAAGATTTTGAAGAGTTAGTAGCATTCTGGGTTCTTGAGGAACCGGGGTGTTACAGTTGTAAACTTGTAATGATAGAGCTCCTTTTCTCTCTTGCAGGTCGCTAAAAAAAAGTTCAACGCATTTCTTAGCACGTGTCAGCCAGAACCCAGAATTTGCAGGAACAGTTTCATCGCGTCGTTAATTAATCATCAGGAAATAGGGTTCACTTGGCAAATCTTTCTCCCTCGGATTGCAGGATCCAATCAGCAGCTGCCAACAAGTCGCCGAGATGGACGTCTGAATTTATGCTGGAACGGACCTCTTACCGAAACCTCTACAAGACAGGGACGGCAAAATGGACGTATCATGAGAGAGAGAGAGAGAGAAAAACAATTAGCTACGTACCCTTGCGTTCATGTGAATTTGTTGACTGAACCAACCAGACATCAGAAAGATTTGCCGCGTCGTACGTCACACGCTGAATTTCTGATCTGAAAAATCTTTAGAAAATTGTATATATGAAAATCCAATGGCGTGTATTCCTGCTATTCGGTTAACCCAATGCCAAGATGTAATCCCTTGGATGATACTGCATTCGATTGACAAAGCTTATTAAAATATGCCGTTCAAAATTTTAGTCTTCTGACGGCATAAGGGTTAGTCAATAGGTTATTACTTATTAGTGGAGTATGTATCATGAGCTTGCTAACAGTGTAGTTTGACGAAAGAACAGAGTTTTCTCTGGAACTTTCTGCACGAGACTTTTCAAGTTAAACTTGTGCTTGTCACGTTAATTTCTGGAGAGGCCAGGTTGACTGTATAGTTGATTACTGACTTACTGTAGAGTGCAGACTAGTCCAAGCTCGGAACCATTTTTTAAAAAAAAAGATGCGTGGAATTTTCTAACGAGGTTTAGCTTTACGCACATTCCGTCAAATTTCTGTTGATCCGTTTCTTCCATTTAGTTTCAGCTTTGCAGCGATTCAGATCGACCAACCTACCAAACACCAGCCAACCAATGTAATGTCCTCTCGCTGTCCCAATCCACGGATGGGAGATAGATAGATAGATAGATTATAGGAAAAAGTACCAGTTTGGTCCCTCAACTTTCACGTTTTCATCAAATTCGTTTCTGAACTCCAAAACCAGTTTGACACGTTCCCATCTTTCAAAACCGTACTGATTTGGTCCCTTGACCGGTCAAATCCGGATTAGAAGACGGTTTTAGCTGATGTGGTGCTCATGTGGCGGTTTTAGCTGATGTGGCGCTCATGTGGCACACTCGATGTGGCTTTTTTACAAGTAACAAAACAGTAGGTAAAATAATTTTGTAAAAATTCATACGTTGTTCAAATGAAAAAGTTGTTTATACAAAAAATATGCGTCTCTAAATTATCTACAACTTTCATGTTCAACCTAAATTCATCCGAGCAACATAAGACCCTGAAAGCAGGCAGAGACAAAAATATTTTTTT
This sequence comes from Raddia guianensis, assembly GCA_036346415.1. Lineage (NCBI taxonomy): Eukaryota > Viridiplantae > Streptophyta > Magnoliopsida > Poales > Poaceae > Raddia > Raddia guianensis. The sequence continues at coordinate 2,282,585 of CM070538.1, read as the reverse complement.
ATAAATTCATAAATTGCTCAAATGAAAAACGCGTCTACATGAAAACGATGAGTCTTTCAATTATCTACAACTTTTGTGTTCAACCTAAATTCATCCGAGCAACATAAGACCTCAAAAATGGCGAATTACTGAGGACGGTGCCGTCGGCCCGAAAGCAGGCAGCGACAATATTTTTTTTATAAATTCATACATTGCTCAAATGAAAAACTTGTCTACATGAAAAATATGCGCCTAAAAATTCTCTACAACTTTTGTGTTCAACCCAAATTCATCTGAGCAACATAAGATCTCAAAAATGGTGAATTACCAAGTACGGTGCCGTCGGCCCGAAAAAAAAAAAGCCACGTGGAGTGTGCCACATGAGCGCCACATCAGCTAAAACCACCACATGAGCGCCACATCAACTAAAACCGCCCTCCAATCCCGGTTTGACCGGTTAAGGGACCAAATCAGCACGGTTTTGAAAGATGGGGGACGTGTCAAAACTGATTTTGGAGTTCAGGGACGAATTTGGCGAAAACGTGAAAGTTGAGGGACCAAATTGACACTTTTTCCTAGATTATATACACACACAGGGATGTCGGGTAGCCGTTGTTGCAAATTAGTGTTCAAAAGAACGCTTGATCTGTCGCGAAGAACACCGATTTCAAAGATAACTAGTGCTAACTCGTCCATTTACGAGGCTAAATTTATTAGTATTTAGATATGTACATTTAACTTATTAGGTTTAACAAAAACATATTTTAGATCATACTTCCTCCATTCCAAATTGTAGTTCATTGTTGACTTTTGAACACGCCTTTTGACCATTCGTCTTATTCAAAAAATTAGTGCAAACATGCAAAAATATAAGTTATGCTTAAAGTATGTTTAATGATAAAACAAATCACAACAAAATAAATAATATTTACATATATTTTTTTATTAAGACAAATAGTAAAATAAAATATCCAAAAGTCAACAGTGAACTACAATTTGAAACAGAGGGGGTAGAACATTATAATTGACTTCACAACATTATAATTGAGACGCATCATAACTAATTTTTGTTGCCGATTAAGAATTTGTAGCTTATTTGAGATAACTCAGATAAGATGTTGCTCTTGTTCATCAGATGAAACAGTGAAGAAGAAATAGATTGATCTTTCTATTGCCTTCAATTGCCAGTCTTTAAAACACGTGCACATGTTGTGCTCGTTTTATCTTGGCAAAGATGCACAGCAACTCGATCTTTTGTGTCTTATCTCCTCTCTATGTTCCAATCAACTATTTTTGGTCGCTATTTTTGGTCGCTATCCAAGTTGCACTAAATGCTCTCTACACTTATAATATATTATTTGACTCCCTTTTCTCTGAGCTAACTTCGGTTTTTCCACACCATGACACCACTGCTTTATGCTTCTCATCACAAGTAGTTTGCTCCATGGGCATCTAATATTTAAAATGTTTTGACCTATAACTACACTTCGCCTCTTGTTTCTCGTGTAAATCATTTGCTCGTAGTCTTCTAGCTGTTTCTCCCTACGAGTCATTTGCTCTTAAATTTATAATCTATCCAATATTTCAATTTGTAGCAGCTCCTACTCATTGACTGCTTCACACGACGCCTTCGATTCTCGTTTGCTACCTAGACTATTGGAGCTTCTATCCTCTTAAAAGTTCATTTGTTCAATGTTGCACATCACCTCTTGCTTCTTGCCGCAAGTTTCTGCTACCTAGGTTTCTACCCTCCAAAACGCTCTCATTTTCAACAATATGTAGTCATCCCCTGGGCTTTCAATCTGTGCGCAGTGTCTGTCTGTTGACCATTTGATTTGTAGCAATACACATCTATTAGTTGCTTCGCATCATCTCATGTTTTCTGCTATGAGTTGTTTGCTCTTACGAGCTTTGAATCTCTGAAACATTATAAACTAACTATAATGGGTGGTATAATTATTTTTCATTGTTAAAAAATATCGTTTGATTCGATCTTGAAATTTACATTTGACAAATCTTCCTCGCATCATCGATCTTAATCCAAAGTCCTATCTACTGGTAGTCTCATGTGTCATGTTCGGCCTCAAGCAAGGTCAGAAGAACTACCATGAAAGACCTCTAGATCTCGAGCTTCTGTCGTCAATCGATACAATTGCTCATGCAATCAAACTCGTTAAGTACATTGAGCATAAGAAGTTGGCGTCCACCACATGGATTGACATTGACAACATCGATCTCACGAATCACAACGATCCACCCACCAAGTTGGTATCATAATCGAGCTTCCAATGGTGTTAAGCAAATCTATCTGGTTTTTTTAGTTTACATTAAAATTTAAAGTTAATGCCGAATATTTATTAGTTTTGCATGAGTCAAATGATGCAGTACTTTGTAGTCATTTTCTGGGGTTTTAAATGGTTCTTTTTATAGCTTTGAAAATATTATATATATATATTTTTTTGAGCTCCATACGGCCTTCCTCAAAAGGTCACAACTTTTTTATATTAAAATTTAAAGCTACTTTTGGATGAAAAAAAGGCGTGACAAACAGATTAGGCTCATCAAAGCTGACTTGCTTGCCATTTATGACCTTGCACGTTTTCTTTTTAAAAAAGGTAAGGATAGGAACTATAGCATTTAACTAAGAATGAACAGAATAGGGGATAAAAGTAATTCCATTATTAGAAAAACTAGAAGACAGGAATACGTGACTCATCCTACCGACAATGTTGTCATTTCGATCTGGTTTAAACTTTCTTATTGGCGGTACAAAGAAAAAAAATACACTATCTTAAAAAAATCCGGCCAACATTTTTATGTGATCATTGGATTGTTGATTATATTTGTTTATAGTTTGATGGCCGCACGTACGTGCGGAGGCTAGAATTTTATTTTATATAAAAAAGCTTATATTATAGCAAAGTGCCAATGCTCTAAATTCCAAATCATGTTTCCTGGATCATTCGGACGACGCAGAGGACGGAGTCGGCGAAGATGCAGACACGGTGATCATGCCACCGCGTGACCTGTGTGGGCTTTGGTGGTACCAGGCCAGTTCAGAGGAGGCCCATTTTTTGGTACGAAGTAGACGTGAAATCACAAAAGCCCAACCCATACCTCGATCCGAAGCCCAATCCGAGGCAATCCCGAACCGCCATTCTCGTCGCCTCTCGAAAGGCCTCCTCCACGCGTCGACTCTCGGAAGGCCCCACCACCCACCAGGGCATGGCGGTGAGTGGGCCCTCTATATAAGCCTTGCCCACAGCCTCCTCTGCATCCGCGTCACGCGACACGAAGAGATCAAGAGACCGACGAAACAGAGACGCCTCTGCAACCACACCGACTCTATCGGCGAGTGGCGACGATGCTGCGCGCGGCGGGGAAGCGGATCCTCGGCGCAGGGACCCGTGAGGCGGCCGGCGCCGGCGATGCGGCGCCCGTGGCGGCGGCGGCGACGAGGGGATACCACGAGCGGGTGGTGGATCACTACGACAGCCCGCGCAACGTGGGGACCTTCGACAAGGACGATCCGGACGTCGGCACGGGGCTCGTCGGCGCGCCGGCGTGTGGCGACGTCATGAAGCTGCAGATCCGCGTCGACGAGGGGTCGGGCAGGATCGTCGACGCCTGCTTCAAGACCTTCGGGTGCGGCTCCGCCATCGCCTCCTCCTCCGTCGGTGAGCAAACCCGGCTCCCATTTCCTCAAATAGATTGCTATAGTTTCTAGGTTCAGATTAGTCTTCATGCGAAATTTAATTATTCGGTGCTCATGCTCCTGGGCTGTCTAGAATCTTGTGAATACTTGTACGAGTGCTTAAGTGAACTGATTCCGTACTTTATCTGCTAATTAAATTCGTAAATTATGGTGGGTTAGTGTAGATTTTGATGCCGTGAAGGTGATTTCCTCAGGCATTTATGTCAGCATATTGGATCCCTGCATTCCCAGTTTTAGAATAGCAGAGACGAATCATTTGTGGGCAGTGCAGTTACCTTAATGTGTTTGTAGTAGTTTTGATTCATTTACACTAGGGGTGAAAACGGGTCTGTTCGGATAACACTAGGCATCGAGAAGTTGACACCTGCAAACATCTGTATTTTATTCTATAAATTCACAAGGAGAAAGGCACTGATTACAGCTCTGTCCTTGCCTTGGATGGACCATAGCCCTGATCTGATGCTAGGAGAGTGTAGTTCGAGCATTCTATTGTGTGCTCGATCCGTGATACGGAAAGCAATCTCCTGTTTACTATTGATCGTGGTTGATTACTGGACCGCTGGGGTAACTTTTGTTCACTAATCCCTTTAAATTATTATCACCATTTTTTTAAAAAAATATCACCGCCAAATTCTTCACATCCAACAAATGGAAGAGCTAGTGCGTAGTAGTCAATATTGCTGTTCTATGAATGATGACATGTCCTTTTAGTTAACGAGGAGAGGAAGTGTATTGGGGATTAAACCTCTTGATCTCCCATTTGTATTTAGTGCTCAATAAAATGACCTGAATGTTGCTGGCACCAGATGTTAGAGCTTGCTCTGGACATATTATTTGCTTAAATTATATAGTCATCTTCTTTTAATCAGTACAGTTATAGCGGAGTGTTGATCAGTTAAACATACCGAAGATTTGATGTTTTCCCTATAAACTATAGCTGGAAAAAATGCATTCTGGATCGGCTGCTTTTCTTGTTTCAGTACTTATGAATTTTGACCAGATAACTACTAAGTACTAATTGTTTCGAATCTTAATTGTCATTCTTTTTCTTAGTGCTCACTTGAGCCATTTACTGCATGGTGATTGTTGTGATTCTACATGTCTTTTAGGCTTGATGTCATCATTGAGTGATTATATTACCTAATAAATTGCCTAATCTGATATCGCCATTACGTTAACTGAAGTTTTAGTAAGTTTCTCCCTCTGAACCATCTCTGCACTTGCAGCTAGTGAATGGGTGAAGGGAAAACAAATGGAGGAAGTAGCTGCAATCAAGAACACGTAAGTTGCTTCTGTGCTTATTGATCTAATGTATTGCTCGTGTTTTATTTAGGTTTATTTGCTTGTTGTTTTTCTGCATCCTCAGCGAGAACATTCATTACTCGTAGCATGGTTATGTAACAATCACAATACATTAGTCTGTCCTGTAGATGGAATTGCTCTCAGAATATGTGTGCTTTTTTATTGATGGTGTCTATGCGCGTCTATAGTTGAGTCTAGTATTGATTATGTCATCAACTTAGGCTGCGGCCATTTGCCCATTTCCATGGTCTGCTGTATCCCGATGTTGTGTGTAATTATGTCCATTATGAAACGCTGTGATCTATGGTTTAGATTTTATGGAGTAGTTTAATTGTTCAGAGTTTCAGTTCTGTTCCCTAGTTATAGCAAAATGTCGGCCGATAAACTTACGGTTTCTTACTGTGTGCCACTGGCCAAGCAGTCATGCTATGTTGGATGAATCCTGTGAAACTTTATTGACTCCCATATCTTGTTTCTCAGAGAGATCGCAAAGCATCTGTCGCTTCCACCAGTAAAGCTCCACTGCAGCATGCTTGCGGAGGATGCAATCAAAGCCGCAGTGAAGAATTACGAGGCAAAGAAACCGAAGCCGGCGAAGGCAGAGGACTAGATGAGTAGGTCCCATCTCTCGTAGTCCCTGGAGCTAAAAGATACTGTAAATAAATAATGGAGGGCTCAGATGTTGCAATGTTAACGCCTGATGTTCTCCGAGTCGAGCAGCAGAGCACGAGCATGTATCATAAAGATGCTATCGCCACCTGCATGTATGGTATATATCCTAGCAAATAAGTGCGTTGTAATATTGTGCAGCAGCTGTCCTTAATAGCAGTATAGCAGTGTAGTGGTATGCTGGTACTATAAGAGTTGATACTTGATACGACTAGTCGCATTTCGCCACCTATGTGTTTTCCTGTGTTTTTGTTCCAGGGGGGCGCTGTTCTTTCGCCTTTTACCTCTGTGTTTTTGAGATGTAGAAGAGCGCATGCATAGAGGGTGTCTGTAATTCTGAATCAGATGCAGATCGCCAGTAGATATGCTCGTATCATGTACTGTAAAATACTAGACGGGGATTGATCTTTGGTTACAAGGGTGATTTTACCGTCAAGCTTGCTTGGAAATTTCAGAATCGGGCTTGCTACAACACTGTGCTAGGCTCCTAGCTGATTCAGCAAACGTCTCGGCTGCAAGACCTGAGTGCTCTGCTGCTGATCGAGGCGAGTGCTGCAGCCCAGCTATGTCGCCCAAAAACAAAATCCTTAGCTTTCTTCGATCGAGATGAGATTTTTCCAAGCACACAAACGGAAATCGATTTGAGCCTGCATATGCGATCCCGACCCGTCAGTTTTTGCACGCATTTTTTCCCCGCATGTGTTGCCCTCTCGACGAGTCTTTTCGAAAGTGGAGAAGCGCAGCACTGGGGGGCGGGCGTGTTTGGCGCCTCACCAGACTCCCTATCGAGCAGGGCCGGCCTAGAGCCCGAGGGGTCAAGGTTATAGAGACCCCTCTTCTCTTGCTTGGTGATGACGAGAGAGATCGAGAACACTTGCAAAGTCGCAATTCTAGCCTCCCATTGTGCTCTCGTTTCTTGCCCTAATTTAAGGCTATAGCACTATAGCAGATATAATAAAAGATAAGAAAATGCAAGTAAATAGTAAAAAAGATATATAAATAGTAGTTGGGTCGACCCAAGTCAGTCTTGGACCGGTGATGCTCTGATGCCTCCAGTAACCCTAGTCCCGGTGCGCTTTTTTCCAACAAGTAAATGTTGTCGCAGGCATGCTTTAGAATCGTTGGATTAATACATAATTAAAAGACCGAAAGTACTTGATCTTGTCCCGCTGTTTTATTTGTGTTCCCAACTTATCAAACCAGATTTCTGAGCACATGAACTCGTTTTGTTGTATCCTCATTTTGTTTTATCAGCTAGGTCCATAGGTCATAGGTGGTATCCATGGGTTGGGCAGAGGCACCGGTGCTGTGACTGGGGTGGCAATATTGCCTTGCGAGAGAGAGGAAGAAGAGGGAGAGGAGGGGGGAGGGGAGAATGACAAGTTGGCCCTACGAAAAATCTTCACAAAATTGAAATGCCACTTGTATGGCCCATATATAAACCATGCATGTTACTCTTCTCGTCCAAATCAATGTCTACGCACGCAAAAACCAGCCATGCTAGCATCCAAATAATTGAAAACCAACAAAAATTTGACCGGTCAAAGGACCGCAAGGGAAGGAACCAGTGTAGAGTGATTTCATATCTTAAGAAACATTTTGACTCCAACGCAAAAGTTCAGATACCAAATTGACACTTTTTTCTTTTAATTTAAATATGAAAGAACGAGGCCCTGAAATGAAGGGAGTAAGATGAGTGGTCCCATATATATAACTAGGAAAGTAAACGGGCCAGTGGCTCGTGCACAGCAAGCTTGCACTGAAAAAAAAAATCATTCATACCGAGCAGCGTACAGGCGCGGCGAAGTACACGCGAGCAGGTTGAGCGCACAACGCGAGCACGAGCCCGCGTACGCGAAAAACACGCGGAAGAAAGGGCGCAGGCTGGGATTCAAACCGCGGTCGCGGAACTGAAAGACAGCCCAGCTAGCCAACCCGTCGATGCGCCCACATCGTTGTGGAACGAACGAACCTTTTTCTTTTAAAAGTTAAAGCAGTATGTACGGTTGGATGTTGGCCGACGAGACGATCGGATGGCCGATGATCCTTCGGCGTCGCGGGCTCGCGGGCGCAGGGCAAGAGGCGACGTGGATGCACCAGGAGGAGGTCTGTAAGGACTTTGTAGTATAACATTGATTGGGTGTGCATGCGACCGTTTGTATATGCAAACTCCTATATTTCTGTCCTAACCCATCTACCCAAACAGCATTGAGAGCAATATCCGCCTAAGAATTGTGTTGCCGCACTCCGGGCAGCTTGATTAATTCCATAGGGGTGTGTTAGCACGATTTGCCGGTGCCGTGGATGGATGGATCGGCTAGCTAGCTGCCTGGCTTTTCCGTGTGATCGCTTTGCTAGTGCTCGGCCAGAAACTTGGCCACGGTGACGGCCATGGTTGGATGGAGATATGTAGAAGAGAAAGATCCAAGCTAGCTAGCATCCTGCTACTACTGCGTTGCCACACCACACGGCTCTTCGCCTATTCCTCCCAGCTGCCAGAGCTAGCGCTACGTTAGAGAGCAAAGCATTAGCACGGCAAAGCACTCACCACGTGCACACATGCGGCTCCAGGCAGGCATGTACGTGTGTCCATGACGCGTGTATGTGCTCAAGTCTACGGCCCCACGTACGTGGGAATGCACACGTACGTGCGATAGAGCTAGAAGAACTGAAAGTTCTTTCCAGCCAAATGATAAAAGAATATGAGAAATACGCCGGCGCGCGCTTGCATAAGCGTTTCGTCCTACTATCTGCACCGTCGATATACTTTGGGATCAATGCCCTCTCACTCCCTGGCAAGGGCCAATAGGAAGCTTATCGATCAGGTAATGGCGTCGAATCTTTAAAGTTATAATACTGACGGTATCTAACTCCATTCCTTCTGTAGTTGGTGTTTTTCAGCGTATCGTTGCGTTCGTATATTACTGTAACAAATTTGAGAGCACTAAAAAAGAGCTCTAAAAATTATAAAAATAATTAAAAGTAGTTTTGGGATCTTTAGAAGGACAACTAAAAACCACAAAAAAATCTTCACAAATTATCACGACATATAAGCTATATAAAAATAACAAAAATTGCTATAGTAATACGCAATGGTACGATACGCTGAAAAGAACAAGGCCTCGAGCTCTTTTTCTCCGAGGCTTCTCCTCCCTCTTCAATTTCTCATCCTCTATACAGACATCAAAGGGGCAAATGAACTAACCAGTCAACCGGAAAAAGAAAACAATTTCCTTTTATTTTTTATTTATTGGATACATTGGATTTTCTTTTTTTATTGAATATTTGCCGATGTGGGAGCACAACTTAAAAGTTAAAGACGTCCCTCATCCATCAGGTCAGTATTTTAGGTTGAGTTGGGTTAGAATCTTAGTTGTGGCTACATTAGACTAATGGATGCAGGAGACCTAGCCCCGCCAAAACCATGTGTTGATCTTGAAAAAGCCGGACCATTGTTGGTCCATGAGATGGCAGGATCGTAGCGGTCTCTAACAGATGGTATCAAAGCTAAGCTATGTAACCAAGAACTTCCCTAGGGCTCGTACGGTTGTCAGCTGAGTTCCGATACGTGTTGGGAAGATTGTTGAGTTTAATTCCGTATTGTATATTGATAATTAATGAGGACCACATTTTGAAAGGTGTTCTAAATCAAAATCCGATAACTTCTCTCCTCCTTTAGCTTTACTCGGTCGTCGTCGCCGTTGTCAATGCATCCTGTTGTTGCGGTGCCTCCACGCTTTTTCTTCCAACACCAATGATCATCATTAGAGGTCTTTGCTGAACATCATTCACCTATCGACATATGGTTCACTCACATATTTCAACCCCCCGACAAGACTATTGTCTTCTTCCTCCTATGTGATGAGGGCCTTACCTATTCTTGTCCACTGCCTCCTAGTGACCCTGCACAGCTGCACACATCGTCGATTAGACCTAATCACAGGAAGCCCGGCCCGACAACCCGGCCCGACAACCCGGCCCCGAGCCCGGCCCCAAAAAGCCTGGCCTGGCCGGTGCATCGGGACGGGCTCCGGCCTCATTTTCGAAGACCGGCGATCGGGTCGGGCCGTCGAGCTTCAGGCCGGGCTCGTGCCCGGTTTTCGAGCCCGACGCCCTAGGCCTGGTCCCTCGGTACCGGGCTTTTCTAGGCCCAGCCCGACATTTGATCAGGTCTATCGTCGATCTTTACCGACTTCACCAATTGCTCTTCACTAATCCAAAAATCAAGGTGTCCCCGTCATCACCCCATCTCCCATCTAACATGGGGGTGGGAGCGTGAATTCAAATCCCAATCCATCATCACTTGAGATGATTTTGCTGCCAGAGCAATCGCAAAGCAAAATCCAAAGGTGAATGAAAAATGGCTGAAATTTTGGAGGATGATTGTGCGACTAAGGAATAGCAGATCTGGAAAGAAAGGGACTAGCTATTGGTCGACAAAAAAAAAGTCAATTTTCTCGATCACAAGATTTAAATCCAACGTTTGAACCATCTTTCCAACCCCATATAAAAATGTTATCAACCGAAATCGTAAAGCCCATCACTCTCTCCTCGTTTTTTTTTAAAAAAAGAGGATTAACCCCCATTTTCCATTGCATCAACAAAGATAGTACAACGGAAACCTTACATGTCTGCTTACAAATTTCTCAACACATCTACTAGTTACATCTACCTAGGGCCACCTGCCCCTGCTGCCCGGGTGCAGCTTCGGCTTCTCCCTCCTTTTTCTAGCTTTTCACGTGCCCTCCTACACCACTCCTTTGCTTCTTCTGCTTACGCACTCACCTCATGCTCTCTTCTTCCCCCCTTTTTCCCCCTTCGGTGAGAAGCGGGGGATCGAACCCCCGACCCGCTGTGTCCCACACCTAGGACACAACCAGTTGAACAATGCTCACTTCTCTCCTCGTTCAACGCTCTCCGTTGATCCCATGGCCAAGCCGCCATCTAAGCTCCGTGCTCCTCTAATTACCGCTAAGTCAGGGATGGGGTTTCTCAAAACACACACAAAAAAATTCGTGGATGGCCGGGGCGGGATGGGTGCTAGAGAAGAAGGCACAAGGGTCATAAAGCAAAACCAGATGCATACCTGCGCCAATGGCGCGCGAGTGCGAGCAAGTACGCGCCTGCGAAAAACGCTTGGCACGCGCGGAGGCCAGCCGCGCGACCACCAAAAAGCGTGAGGATACAACGCGCAAAGCGCGAGGGGAAAAACCACAGTGCGCGCGGAGGCTGCGGGGCTCGAACCCGGGCCTTCCAGGCAACGAAGCGGCGAGGCTAACCAACCGGCCAAAGCCCCCGCGTGCCTCAAACGCGACCGGGAAAAATTTGTTTTATACGCTAAAGCAAAACGAACGGTTGGATCTAGCTGGCTCACGCGATCGGACGGCTGCGGTGTCACCGGTCGGGCAGGCCGGCCACATGGTGCCCCAGCGTCGCGAGTTACCGATTTTGTACAATTTATTGATACTCCTAGAAAGGTGAGTGAAAATCAAGTACTGAAATGAGTTTTATTTTAGGCGACCAAGTAAAAGCAAATTCGAAAAGTAAAATGGTTGATGCCCTTTCAAAAAAAAAGTAAAATGGTTGATTGGTTGCACTATAAATTGAAAGCACAAGGCCGACGGGACAGTGGGGAGCGCATTGCTCTGCAAGCACAGCTGCCACACGTCGAACTCCGTGGCCATTCTGGAGCTCCCGGCGAGTGGCTTTCGAGTTAGGCGTGCCGAAGTTATCAACTCACGTCACGTCGAGCCAGCTCCGGCTATATAAGCATCGGCCGATCATGCGGGTGAGCTCTCGTTAAGCTATAGCCAAGAAGAGCAGCCATGCAATACACGGCCGACGACGTGAGCTGCCGCGGCGGCGTGCCGCCGGCGCCGGCGCCGGAGCCGGAGGTGAGGAAGGGCCCCTGGACGGTGGAGGAGGACCTCGTCCTGGCCAACTACATCGCCGCCAACGGCGACGGCGCGTGGAACAGCCTCGCCCGCGCCGCCGGTACGTACGAACGCACGCACGATCACTTGTTAATTTGATGATTTCATTGATCTCTTCTTGTACCAATTCGATCGCCAATCGCCATGGGCCATGCCGCCATGGCAGGGCTGAACCGCACGGGGAAGAGCTGCCGGCTGCGGTGGCTCAACTACCTGCGGCCGGACGTCCGGCGAGGCAACATCACGCCGGAGGAGCAGCTGCTCATCGTCGAGCTGCAGGCCAGATGGGGCAACAGGTGAGCGTACGTGCAATGCATGCGTATGCATCCACACGTTGTACGTTCATCCAAATTCACTTGAATTTTATCATGCTTGCTGATGATCACTCGAGCTAATTCGAATCGATCCTCAGGTGGTCCAAGATCGCGAGCCACCTGCCCGGCCGGACCGACAACGAGATCAAGAACTTCTGGAGGACCAAGATACAGAAGAAGCACAGGAGCAAGGTCGACGGCAGTAGCAACTCCATTTCCACCGAGAGCGCCGACGCCGAGGACCGGGGCAGCAGCAGCTCCGCCGCCGCCTCCGCCGCGCAGGACTATGGCATTGCGGCGGCGCAGCAGCCGAGCAGCGTGTGCAGCTTCGCTCATCCGCAGGGCTACGTGGTTCATGGCGCCGGCGCCGGCACCATGGACGTCCCTCCGGGGTTCATGGCCGCGGCGGGCGACAACTTCTGGGCCCTCGAGGATATCTGGCCGGCGGTGCAGTCGCTCCATGGCAATTGCTGATCGCAAGTGTTGGTTCGATACAAATATAATTATCCGTAGCATCCGATTACCAAATTGGAAAAAAAAAATATGTGGGATTTGGCCAAAAACACTCCCAATTTAAAGCATATGATAAATAGTGTGATGAAACCTAGAGCAAATCATCAGAACGTGAGTTGGCCGATCCACCTATAGGACCGGTTCATTTCTGCCAACAAGGATGCAGAATGCATAATTTCAGGGGCAAAAACATGGCTTATAAGTAGGAAAATGAAGGAGTCCTATATATTGTAAATGTGTACAATGCTAGTGTGTGTGAGTGAGACTGTGAGAGTGATAAGAGTGAGCTCATGCTACGGAGACCTTGGCGCCGGCCTCCTCGAGCTGCTTCTTGGCGTCCTCGGCCTCGTCCTTGCTGACCGCCTCCTTGAGCTTCTTGGGGAGGCCATCGATGATGTCCTTGGCCTCCTTCAGCGCCAGGTTCGTCAGCGCGCGCACCACCTTGATGGTGGCGATGCGCGCGCTGCTGGGCACCTCCTCGATCACCACGTCGAACTCCGTCTTCTCCTCCGGCGCCGCGGCCTCCTCGCCGCCCGCGGCGGCGGCGGCGGCGGGGAGGCCGCGACGGCCGCGGGGGCGAACGCGGCTGCGGAGACCCCCAGGCGCTCCTGGAGGTGGTCCACGAGCCCGCGCGCCTCCTCCAGGGTGAGCCCCGCGATGGCGTCCCCGAGCTCGACGACCTTCGGGGAGGCGGCGCAGTTGCAGGCGACGGCGGCGCGGCGGTGGCGGTGGCGGCTGGGGAGCGGGAGCGGGGCGGGAAGGGGGGACGCGGAGGAGGCGGTGGGGACGGAGAGGAGGGAGACGGCGGAGGAGACGGTGGTGGTCATGGCGCGCGGGTTCTTGGATGCTCCGCTCTGCGACGGGAAGAAGAGGCGGGAGAACGCGGCGGGGATAAGATAAGACGACGACGCCGGCGGACATGTGGTTTGATGTACGACATCTCGTGGCCACGTGGGTTCGCGAACCGCGACGGCGCTTGCTTATCATCAACCGTTCGATCTGCGATAAACGGTCACCAATCACTGATGGTCTCGCAAAAGAACAATGTGTGCATCACACAATTCACGAGAGAGAGAGTTAAAAGAAGAGTGAATCGAGGTCTTTAAACTTTTTCGCGACTTCACCTAGTTTCGCAATTTACAAAACTAGATATTTAAATCCACAAAGTTGTGTTTTTGTTCCACTTAAATTCAAGAACGGTTTTCAAAAGATGGTTTCGATGACTCACTGCCTAGTCACCGAACACGTGGCTTTTAAGACCAACATTGGTAGCCATCGGTTATAAACCAAACACATGAGGGAAGTCCTTGTTGGAGCCAGGCAAGGAATCAATCGAGAGTCTCTCTATCTTTCGGTCGACCCATGTAGCAAAGTTGTTTTTGTTGGATTCATTTCACCTGAGAGTTTGTGAGAATGGCACACTAGCTTATTACATTAAAATCTCTTGCATTGACTTTGAAAACATCTTCAATGGTGTCAAGTCAACTGGCTATAAATCTTTTAACTCATATTTTTGCTTACACATGTGTTAGTTTATATGATGCATCTGCATTATTATATGTTGACTCATTATAATTTTTTAAAAACATTCTATAAGTAATATTGTACATTGAAAAGTTTATCTTTTTGCTATCCATAAGTGACATTAAGTTTTAATAATTGATGATTGACTCCACTGCTAAAGATTCTTATATTGGTACGTATTGATTGCTAGCTCGAAAATTTCTTTTGTTCCCTACAATTTTTCAACATGCATAGTTAGGATATCATCGAATCTCATGTCCTGTGTAGCCATGCCATCACGACTCGCGAGCACAATAATACAAGCTTGTGCGCCATCTCCAACAGCAATCCTAGTTGCAGCGAGAAAGCATATGCCTTGTATATACTGCACAAGATGAAGATTCACTAGAGGGTGGGAAAAAAAACACCTCTCGTCTTTGTGCTGTGACCTGACAGACGACTGCAGCTGAAATCTATTCCCTGCGCACGGTTTGACACAAAGTGTAATGATCCTTAGCTTTACCATGAGCAAAAGGAACACGCTTTGCAAAGTTCCAATCTTTCCCTTCCAATCCACACTAACCAAACCCCAGCCTTTGAGCTCACTCCAAGCACATTTTTACCCACGCACACCAAGAAATAAGTACCCGCCTAATCCGTCTTAGCGCTGCTCTGCCTGGCCGAATGATCACGGCGCAAGACTCGATGTCCTGGCCCACGCCGGAGGCGGCGACGGCGGCGCCGCTTCTCGCCGGCGCGCATCCCGTGGGGGCGCGGTGGGGCGAGATGGCTCCCGGCGCCGGAGGCGGGTCGTACACGTCGGTGTTCATCGTGCTGGGAGTGATCGCGGCGCTGCTGGTGATCTCCTGCCTCGTGGGTCAGGTCTGCACCAAGAAGCACCTGCGGCCGCGGCCGCGCAGGGACCGCGTCGCCTACTACGACGACGACATGGAGGGCGGCTTCCCCCGCGCCCACCGGCCTCGCGGCGGCGGCGCCCCGGCATTGCCAAGACGGAGGCCGCCGCCGCTCGCCGGCGACGACGGTGGAGGCGCCGCCGCCGGCCGATGGCGCGGTCGCGGTGCAACAGAGCGCGGCATGCATGATTAGGCAGCCGTAGCTTCGTGGCTAGTTTTTTCGTTCTGTTCGTAGTCTCCTAATCCTAGCTTTCAAAAGAATTTGCCTTTCGGAAGCGTAAATAAGAAAGTGGGGATTGTAAAATGTGAATATGACCTACGAATTCAAATTAGACGGGATTGTTTGCTATGCATTTAGTTATACATATAAGGCAAGGCGCTATTCAGATAATGCATATTTGAGACTCTATTTGATTTCTTATTTTAGTTTACCTCTTGTTCAGTTTAAAATTTTATTGCTTTTTGTCGGGTGTATAATATTTTGAAATATTTTTTTAAAACTTTCTGGGTTTTTATTAAAAACTTTAAAATATTTTTTAATAATTTGTTTAGCCTTTCTATATCCTTTTAATATAATCATTTTTTAATTACAATCAAAACTAAATTAAGAAGGAGAATCAAAACTTGAAGCAGCAATGCAGAGCGCAGACAGTGCACCCATCAGACAACGCCACCACCTTGGCCTGATCTGGATCTGACTCCTGGTCGGCAGGGCGCAGAACAAGCCCCTAATTAATCCCACCGCAGAAAAGCCCTGATTTTTTTTTTTGCTTGACTGCATTGATTAGTCCATATGCAACTCCAAACCGGAAGATATATAAAACATGCTACAGATCACAGCAAGATATTTCTCTGAAGATACTCCTATCTAAATTAATCTCTTGACCTAACTCAAAACTGTTTTTTGGCATCGATGGCATCATAATTCATCACGGACATGTCCAAGAAGCAGACGTGGCTCCCAATCCCAACCTCAGAGACGAAACCACCGGGCTGCTTATCTGCAGAGAGTCCAACGAACCACCACATAAATCGAAGGTTCGAGGCAGAGAGAGACTCTCCTCTCCCTCATCCGCCAAGCTCGGCTTCTTCTTCTTCTCCTTCCCGTTGCACTCTCCAATGGCGATCGCGACGGAGCTGGAAGGATCGGGGCAGCAGGCGGCGGCGCACAGTGGCTTCAACTCCGCTCTCTGACCGCCGGCGGCGATGGACCAAGAAACGGCGGCTGGAGAAATCTCCCGGTGCAAGTAAGTTCATAGATCGATCGATCTCTCTCACCAGTACGTCTTGTCTTGCTGCACACTGATGCATTACGGTAACAATGCAACTGCTAAACCTCGCGATCAATTTGATTCCTTTCTCCCACACGGAATGTACGACCTTAGTCCATAGATGACATGACATCTCGTGGCGTTGCAGCCGTAGATTGCCAGATTTTTGCCCATGAACATTGAGATGTGCGATAGATAGGTGCTGGAACCTGGAAGCGCAGAGAGGATGCAGACAACCATTGCTTTCACGCTGACAATCTGACATGACCTAAGAGCAGGCTTGCTTGGTTTTATTTAGGGAAAAATACCTGAAATAATCAACAGTTAAATAAAAATTAATAAAATAATCCACTGTAAAAGGAAATTACAAAAATATCCTCGGGTCCCGCCACCCCGGGTGGCGGCAATTCTTCTTCTTGCCGCCGGGTGGCGGCAACTCTCTTGCCGACCGCCCCTAATTTCAGCGTCCGTTATCGCACGCGGAAAAAAACTATTAAAAATATCGTGCGACAAAATAGTGCGCGAAAAAATAATAAAATAATATCCACCGACAAAACAGTGTCAAAAAAAATAATAAAAAAATCTGCAACGACAAAATAGTGATAACTTTTTAATTAAGCAAACAGTAATTGCATGATTTACGCTAATTAATACCGATTAGAGGTCACAGTGATCAAAAAAATTACTCTATATATATCGCGTTACGCCGTTCGTTCGTCTTCACACACGCAAAGACTCTCGCTTTCGTTCATTTCACACATGCGCAGCTTCACACGCAGAGCCGCCTTCACACACTCTCTCTCGCTTTCAGTTCTTTTTAGTTCGTTCGATTCGGTATATTATTCGCGATACCTCGGTTGGGGATTCACGAGGAGTGTCGATTCATTGATATTTTTCGCTTTCGCTTACTTGCTAAATAAATAGTGTTATTGCGATGCGTATATGCAAGAGTTAATTTTGACATAATAATATTGTATGCTAATCTTGTATATATATATATATTAGTACTTAGTATGTATATATTGTATGTATATATATACTTAATATTGTATGTATATATTGTATGTATATATATATTAGTACTTAATATTGTATGTATGTATTGTATGTATATATTATATACACAGTATGATAAATTTGACTATACTGATGTTGGCATAGTATGTTGTTAATGTTAATTAAACTAATCACCATGACGTAATGTTAATGTTGGCATTGACCATTATGGCGATTAGTGACGTTGCATTTACTACTACTTCGCACTTACCACATACCGTTAACAAGTCTATGCACGACACGTCTATTCACATGACAAGATTCACTTTACGTGTATTTAATGTTTTTATTTATCTCATAGCTTCTAACTTTACAAAATTTAGTTTGCCGTACAAACGACTATTAACACTTGCTAAAATTTTAAATTTGCAATTTTGTAAAATTACATACAATTTTGAGTTTTAAAATGTATAT
Organism: Raddia guianensis; assembly: GCA_036346415.1. Taxonomy (NCBI): domain Eukaryota; kingdom Viridiplantae; phylum Streptophyta; class Magnoliopsida; order Poales; family Poaceae; genus Raddia; species Raddia guianensis. Next base: position 2,265,002 of record CM070538.1, on the reverse strand, counting down.
TCACATGCTTATACATGTATCAAATTTTACTTACCATATATTTATCATATATATTAAAATTATAGGAGAAGCTATCCGGTCACATGTGTATATAAATATATCTATATTATACATATATTATAATGTATATATGCCATATGCTATCCAATCACATGTGTATATAAATATACGCCACGTACATGCAACGTGGCATGGGAGAAGGTCTAGGTCATTGTGGTCTTCGTCTCGGTCACCAACGGAGCAAATTGAGCGGAAGGTGCAGCGAGAAGCGTGTGCGTGTGTGATCGTGGTTCATGTCATTGTCATCTTACGAGCTCATCTGATTTGGAAAAATTGGGAGGCTTTCTTGAACTAAACCTACCTCCCAACGTAAATTATTTTAGACATGCCATTTTACTAATCAATTATCAATAAAATTACACGCCACCTACTACATATTATCAATAAAATTATCAATAAGGTGCAGCGAGAAGCGTGTGCGTGTGTGATCGTGGTTCATGTCATTGTCATCTTACGAGCTCATCTGACTGAAAAAAATTGTGGGAGGCTTTCTTGAACGAAACCTACCTCCCAACGTAAATTATTTTAGACATGCCATTTTACTAATCAATTATCAATAAAATTACACGCCACCTACTACATATTTTTGGACAACTATAATAATTTAGTATATATTTATCATATATTTATATTAAAATATAATATTAGTAAAATGGGGCAGTATACATATATACATATATAACACATGTATATATATATATATATATCACATGCAATCTGAGACATGGGCATGCCACCGGTGGCGGCGGCATGAGTCATGGTCGTCTCGGTGTGGCGGCAATGGCAACCACCCGGTGGCGGCACTCATTGCTTGTCGTTCGTTCGCGGTGGCAATCACCGCAATTGCATTGCCGGGAGAAGCCGCCACCGGGTGGCGGGACCGAGGATATTTTCGTAATTTCCTCTTACAGTGGATTATTATATTAATTTTCTATTTTACTGTTGATTATTTCGGGTATTTTTCCTTTATTTAGCACTCTGGATTATCCGATCCGCGTTGATCTTTTATCATTATTCTCAAGGTTAGATCTTAACCTTGTAATTGCCACAGTTGTCTGTAGTTATGACCCTTCAAGGTTATTCTTGACCAGCATTTGTAACGATCATGAGCCATCTTTCTCACAGTATAATTCTCAAGACGCCAAGGTTCTAAATTCCAACAATAAAACTAGTAGTTTTTTTTGGCACTCTTGGAACAGATTATGTAACATCTTCCAGAATATATAGGGTATCTAAAAATAAAGCTTAGTGGATGCAATCTAAGGAGGGATGCACGTAAGACCGTTATTTCTATCATTTTTTTTCAGTGCAGTTTGGTATATTCCAGCTCGTGCCACCTTCCTACTACATAGTCAAACTCGATGAATTTGGTTAAGTAACAAACACCTCGCTGTCAATTTTAAAAATACTAACAAGCACTTCGCTGTCAATTACTTTATAGGAAGTTAAGTGCATGTGCACGCCGATCCAACGATCTCTCGAGGCAGAGATCAGAAAATTCAGAACCACAAGATTCGGTCCACTCCCTGACATGTTCCTCCACACATGCTCTGTGACTGACACATCGACCCCCTCTTCATCTCTGGTCCCTATTTGCTAGTTTGCTAGACAGCCACCTTGTTTGTCACTGCTCCAACTATGGCAGACACAGGTCATTGCCAACTTCTGCACAACCACACTTGTCCTTGTCAATTGTCTTCATCCACTGATCAATGTACTTGCCCCCCAAACCTCTCTGAAATCCCCCAAACAAGTACACATCTACAAGTGCTTTGAAGCACACACTCTGAACCACCATGGCAGCTCATCTCTCTCTCTCTCTCTCTCTCTGCAAGAGTGATGAAGTACAGTTACTGAGCTCTCATGGCAGCTGATGAGCTGAGGCATGGCACGTGATGGGAGGTCCTGGAACTAGGAGGGGGGATCAGAGCTGAGACAGGGGGATCGGGAGGCGATGGCAGCTACAGTTGCCAGCACGGCCGCTTCACCCCCGAAACGGCGCCCTGCGCGGCCTGAACCCCAAAAGCGCCCAAAATTTGCGGTTTTTGAGCACTGTAGCCGGCCGTCCTCGCCGCCCGGGAGAGATCACCGTCGCGTGTATGCGCGTCAGTGCATGGCATGGTCATGAGCTCATGGGCTCTCGCTCTCGGCGAAGTTATTACTGCATCCCTGGCCACGAGAGTAAATTCAGCCTTGCTTTTCTACTGCTGCTTGCCGCCGCTGCTTTGGTTTGTTGCGGCAGAAACGTGAAAACTTCTCGCTCGATCGCTTGACGCTTGGCATTTACACGCTGCTGTTTATGGTGGTTTTCTGCACTGCCAGTGTGCTGTTCTGTGTCACTCCCTGTAGCTGTGTAGCTCCTTGTTTACTGTTACTGACAGTAATAACAGGGCCCTCTTTTTTTTTTTACCTGCACGGGGTTGCAGGATGCAGGGCACGCGTTGCTAGCTTGCTCCTACAAAACGCTTGTCATGCCTCATGCCACGCCGTGGCCGAGCATCTTCATCGCCCTCGGCGAGCCACCGGCGAGAGCTCACGCACTGAAGCGGTCTTGTTTGATGGACAGGGCCGTGCGGCGGCGTGAGGCGGCGGCCGGCGCGGTGGTGCGGGGGCGGCGGTTTGAGGTCGACGGCGAGGAGCCCACGACGGCGGCTGCGGCGGCGGCGGGTTGCGGGTGCCGGGCGTGCGCGGCTGCGGCCGTCGCGGACTGCATCGCGCTGGGGTGCTGTCCGTGCGCGGTGGTGAGCCTGCTCGGCCTCGCGCTCGTCAGGGCCCCGCTCGTCGTCGCCCGCCGCTGTGCCGGCCGGCTGAGACGGCGGCGGCGGCAGCTGCTGCACAAGAAGCGGGTGCGCGACTTGGCGGCGACGGCCGCCACCGCGAGCGACGCCGGCAGCCGCGACAAGGCGGAGGCCGACGCCGGCGAGGTGGCCAGAGCAGGTGGCGCCGACGACGACGAGGAGGTGGAGCTGGCGTGGCTGGAGCAGATGTACCGGATGGGCCACTGGGGCTTCGGCCGCGTGTCCTCGGGGAAAACCCCGTGAATTGAAGCCGCGTGCCTCCTAACTAACCGCTCGCCGGCCACCGCCGGCGCCGGCGCCGGCGGGAAGCCGTCGCGCCGTCGGCTGGGACGAGCCAACTTGGATCAAATGCGCACGAATGGTTGCTCTTTTCTTTTTCCTTATCGTGTACGTGCGAGTGCGCGACTTGTCGGGAGCTGGCTCGTGTGCGTGACGCAAATTTCAAGGCGCACTACACGATGTAAACAGATTGCTATGGAAACACGTTCTTTTCCCTGCGCAGAACAACACTAGCTTGTGCTCAAGGGCTGATTTTGACGATCGATCAGCTGTGCCACTCTTTTTTTTATCCGACTTTGAGATTGGTGGTGGCTTCTGAGATCTATGATACTAACCCAACTAATGATCACAAAAAATATAAAATAACTAAATTTACATCTAGTTTGATGTTATAAAAAAAACGTGCTACATTCAACTAACGAGATGATATTTTTTAGTTTTTGCAACCCTCAAGTTCATTCAAAAGAAAAAAAAAAGGTACACAAAAGCCTACCTATATACACAATGAAGGTTTGCTTCAATAATATATAAACTTTTTACAGTTGAATTGTATACTTTTTTTACAACATTGGATCATATTCAAATATTGTTTTGTTTACTACTCCCTTCGGTGTCAAAAAAACTAGTCATTTTAGCCTTTTATCCAAAGTGCCAAAAAACTTGCCGTTTTAGCCTTTCATCTAGAGTAGTAATTAGATGAGATCCTTGGAAAGCCAAAAAGAGAGGCATGCAGATGCATCTATTGGTCTATGGGAAAAGTTTTCATAAATTCATTGCTATCAATTAATGAATCAACTAGCCTTTTATAGGGGCCTTGGTATTCTAAATTGTGTCTAAAATGACTAGTTTTTTGACACCGAAGGGAGTAGTATAAATACGTTGACTGAGGTTTTATCTATTTCTAGTTGACCGACGAGGAGCAGTTCCGAAAGATATAATGCCGCTAGCAAGTAGTGCCCTTATCACAAATAAGTTTTGGACAACGATGTTGTATGCAGTAATGTAGAATGCGACTTTAACCAATTTTTTTTCTTTACAAAGCATGCTAAAATTATAATATTGTGAATTTTTCTTGTATGAATTTACAAACCTACTAATTTCACGTACCTGATCAATAGCTAAAAATAAATTTATAGCTAAAGCTACAAATCTACACTTTGATATGTATGTATGCCAAACGACAATTGTTGTAACGGGAGAAAATATTATCCAATTTCTAACCAAAACGTTACTATTGTTAAGACGGCCAGTGCATTGTTTGTTGTGCCTTTCATTCAATTGTAAATTGTAATTCGAGAAGTTGCGAGGAAGTCTTTCAATCGACCGACACTTATTTAAAAATCAATCGCCTGAGAAGCATGCAAAAATTATAACATTGAGATGAAGTTGGGAAAAGATGGTGAAAATGGGAAAAAGGTGGATATAGGTTGATTTCAACCGGGGTTCTTCCTCGTTCGTATGAATTGTAAATTCACCCAAAAGCTCAACGTTTTGTATTGAATCACTGCAATTCACCCGAAAAGCTCATCGATAGCTCAAGCGGGCAAATATACTTCCCTTCATGTTTAGACTCCCAGGCCTTAGACATGGACTCAAAAGACTCAAGTGGGCCATAATATTATTTTTATTAATACATCAGCTAGGTATCGAACTCAAACTTTCGCTTTGATTCCACATTGGATTGCATGCATCGCCCGCAAGCTCGAGCTAATGGACAAAATCTGGCAATACATTTCAAACAGTTTGCACTAACTCAGTTCAGCAAGCACTCTGTGGGGCTTCAGCCCATAGCAACTAGACGCAGAGAACAATTTGGCCCATTAGCAGCCAATAGCACTAGACTCGGAGGACAATTTGCACTAGCTCAAAATCTCCAGCCTTTTGTTCTCCTTAAATAGTTAGATTAATTATTCAGGTAAGATCATCTTACGGGCCAAGCAACTTGTTCTTTCTTTAGTAATCGCCAGTTGAGCAACATATGTATCAGGAGCACTACTATTTCTTGGGTTGCCATCGCCTGCGTCTTAAGTAACCCCAAAGTATACTTTACTTAGAACGGAGCATATTACCCGGGCAACATGGCGGGAATGACACGCCACAGTACAGCTCAAACATCACAAGCATTTTTATTGCTACCACAAGGCACTTATACTAGCACTAAACATAAACGACACCAAAGATGAGATAACTACTTCTTCCTTCGTCATTTCACTTTCACCTTTGCGTCTGGAGCCAATCTTGGCGCAATGTCCCTTGATCAATGTGACAGCAGGCCAGCGATATGCTGATGCGGGTGTGTTTGATTCACTGCTAATTTTGTCAATTAAAGCTTTGTTGCCGACACTACCAAATTTGTTGATTCAGATGTTGCCGATTGTTGGGACGGCGAATGGATGATTTAAAGTTTCTTAGACAGTGAATTGGCAAAGTTTTCACAAAGAATTAAATAAAATTGATGAATGTTATAGTAGCAGGAACCGACAATTAGCAAGGCATGTATGGGTAGACATTCTATGATTCAAACACACCCGCGAGACACAAACAACTAGAGCAAAGAATGCTGCGGCAAGAAACTTTCCCCAGGGGAGACCCCTCTCAAACCCTAACCAAGAAATAGGAAAAGTAAAACAAAGCCACGCATGAGTGATCAAACTTAGGCAAAAACACATAAACAGATGAGATCAAGGGTTTAGGGTTAGGGAAGAAATGTACCTGTGCAAACGGAGTTCGGAGATGTCCACACACAATCGAGAAGAGCCGAAGAGGGGAGGAGAGGATGACCAGAAAAGAGGAGAGGTGAGATTGAGACTCGATTCGAGAGGCGCGAGATTCATTTCGAGAATTGAGAGACACGGCAGCCTACAGGAGTGCGGTGGGAGGGGAAATGAATTAAGGTTAGGGGGTGGTCGGGTCCGGATGGGGGTGCGACGCATTATATACGTGGGCTTGGCCAGGCCAACCGTTTAACCGGGCCGTGTTGGGCCGACACGCCATGCCCAACTATTGACCCAAGCACGACACGCCTAGACGGCCCGTGCCACTTCGGGGCGGATCTGAATCGTGTTGTCTCGTGCTTGGACCAGACCAAAATTATAGGCCTCATGCCAGCCCATCAGGCATGGCCCATTTGGTTGACTATGCTTTCAACATCGGCGACATTTCACGATGGGGCTGCTGTAGTGCTATGCCAAGCCTGCTACCCAGCGAAATTTTTGAACAGTTTGGTCAGTTTTTTAGAAGTGGTAAAATAACGAATCTACTTGTTTGAATAGAAATTTTGATAGTTTTCATATGATTGGTCATGTACTTTGTCTTGTTTGAAGAGATGGATTTTCAATTGTAAATAAAAGCTAGAGAAAAAAAAAGGGAAAAAAAAGGAGGAAAAGAATAATGGATAAAGAGGCAAAACAGCAAAAGCGTATGAAAAGCACGCGGATCTGATCCCTTCGATTTGCCTTCCATTCCTCCGGGATTCGCCTCCTGCGACCCAGCTGGCATTCCCTCCGTCCCCACGATATCGCCACGTGGCGCCCGCTCCCTCGTGGCCCACTCACCAACCGACCAGCCAACCCCGCGGCGATCGCTCGGGAGGGTACGTGGACGCGGGACCACCTGTCGGTGGCATAATGGGCCGTCGTTCGCGTGCGAGCAGCCGCGCAATGCGACGCAACCGCCTCACGCCGTCACGCGCCCATCTACCCTACCCCTACCCCGCCCTTTATTTCCGCCGCCCCGGCCACGCGGCCGTGCGAGCCAACTCCTCCCGCCGCGAAGACGACCAGGAGGCCGCAGCCATGGCCGACACCGACGAACCCCACCACCACCACCGAGCCGCCGTCGCCGCCGACGTGGAGAGCGTTCTACAAGATCCCGCTGCAGCCGCCACTGTCGCCGCCTGCGACGAGGAGGACGAGGAGGGGGAGTTCACCTTCGCGGCTGTCCCGCGGGTGGGTGGTGGCGGCGTGTTTCCCGACGGCCGCGTCGGCCACGCGTACCCCGTCTTCGGCCGGCCGTGGTCGCCGCCGCTGGGGAAGGAGGAGGAGGAGGAGACGGACACGGACACGGCCACCGCGCGGGTGCCGCTGGGGCAGCTCCTGCTCGAGGAGCGGGGCTCGCCGTCGCGGCACACGGACGACGACGACGACGGCGGGGTCGACGAGGCGCCGGCAGTGAGTTACTGCCTGTGGTCGCCAGGGTCCTCGCCGGCGGTGTCGCCGGCGCGGTGCCGGAAGAGCGGATCCACAGGGTCGGTCCTCCGGTGGCGGCAGCGGCTCGTCGGCCGGAGCCAGAGCGACGGCAAGGAGAAATTCGTGTTCTTGAGCACGGGCTCCTCCGAGCGTAAAGGGAAGCCCAGCGATGGCGGCGGTGGGCACGGCTGGAGCTACTACGGCAGGGGAGGAGACGGCGGCGGCGGGGGCGGCAGTGGCGGCGGCCGGCGCAGGTCGTTCCTTCCGTACAAGCAGGATCTCGTGGGGCTGTTTGCCAACGCCGGCGCGTTCCGGCGGAGCTACCACCCGTTCTAAGTTAACCTAGTGTCTTCTCGCCGATCGTTAATTAATTGGTCCCCCTGTCACGATGATGCGATTATGGTGTGTGGTTCATATGATTAGCCACTTCTTCCAGCTTCCTTGGTCTCAGTAGTGGAGCAGAGTTTTGCAGTTAAGTATAATTTGCGAGAGCAATTAGCCGATGACAGTATATGATCATATCCACACGCAAACCTTAATTATGGGCTATGGCCATGCAAACTGTCTCCAATTTCCGGACACAGGTAATGCATGGAGGAGGGGACGTAGTTGTGGCTGGAAACAATTACTCTTCCATTATTATCGGTAGAGAAAATTATATATTTTACTTTGGAAGTTGTGATCAAATTTTTCTTAGCTTATCGATGTTGAAAATTATTTTTTTGACCGTTCAATGTAATATTGATCATACTCGGAGGGGGAGAGTTTGTAGACAAATATAAAACCCTAGATAATAATTATCTATATAACATTATATATGTTCATAACAATTTGACTAGAACAACATTTGATTTTTTCTTTAGATTGGACGTCCGAGCCTGTAACACCCTAGCCTCCAAAAGGCCCAAGATGCTACCAACTCCCTAAATTCTAAACTTTGGCAGAACTTCTCCTACAATCGGGGCATCCAAACAGAGCAGTTCACAACAGAAGTATAATATAAATCAACATACATCAATCGGTAAAGAACCCAGGCCACCGCTTGTTAAAGAACCATCACCACATTCAACAAGGGACAACCATCCCGATTCAAGGATCATGAACCACCCAATTCAGCAAACCTGCTAGGTTAATACACACTATTAGACTAAATACAAGCTCTAAGATAGTTCATCACTTTAATTAGGTATTAGGTTGACTGGTTCGAGTGATGAGTAAACGTGTGAACTACACCTTTTCCCGCAGGTGCTGCTTCAACCATCACCTAATAAATAACAAAATGGCAAGTGTGAGTCCAAGACTCAGCAAAGTACATAATAGCGAGGTTTATGCATAAACATAATCATCAATCACTGCTCCAATATAACAACACATTAATATATGCAATGCGATGCGATGCATCATGATCTTTAACATTGCACGCACTGGTTTCTGAGCGTACACCCATCGATGTATTGCTCTAACTCCATTCCGTGGAGGTGCTCACCGAAGTGAGTCTTCCCGCGCATCCCGTGGCGGGTGCCTACCTCTGTAGGTCTTATCAAGAGCACGCCGGATTAATCATATAGCTTTTCCATCGACTGGGTCCGTGGCTCACCGATCTAGCTAGCTATATGACTTTCTCACCGCCCTGACTCGTATGCATGCTTTCATGAATGTATGCAAAATAAATAGGGTTAACCATCATGTCTCATCATCATTCCATAATTTCTCATCATCATTCCTCATCCATTATTTCATTCCTATCCCTGTTCATCTATACATTTGCTAATCCATCGCTGCTATCCATTCATTCAGCTCTATCATAACATCATTAATAAAACAAAGCACAATCACCATCCTCACAACCATTCATCAACGCATTCAGCATTTAAATCAAGCATAAATATAACATATCATCATTCAAGCTCACGCTATCATACTCATGACATTATGTACTTGCCTCGGTTACCAGGCGGAGTGGACGGACAAGACGTCGGTACCGTCCTCAAAGCATCACCTACACATTCAAGCATGGCAATCAATTGTTTTAATACACTTATTAAGAAATACACATATCCAGTATTCCATCTAGCCCTTACCCTTTCCAACCCCTATAACACTAGCTGAACAATTATGCCATCACCTTAACAAACCTCGTCATAGCCTTCCTAGGACAACAGCGCTCTGAAGGCCATAGCTCCTAAACCGCTAGGCCAAATTACGCGTTCTTGGGCTCATTGGAAAGCTAGAAAGATAGGCTACAATTTCCTTAATATGGCCGAGCCCTAATTCCTAGTCAAAACACCTCGATTTTTGCTGACCAAGTCGCTGCACACTCGTTCCACTATCTAACCTCGAAGTTTCAAGTCTAGGGTTTACATATCTTCCCAAATCCCATCCTAAATAACACATACAAAAGCAAAATTGCAGAAATTACCTCAACTTCCCTCCACTCCACTAGGGTTTGGGTGAAACCCTACTTCCTCTTCCTCTCCACTTCTCATCCTTTCTCTTTTCTCACTAGATCAGCATCCCTCTCCTCCTTCCTTTACTTCCCCTTAACTACCACCCCCTCCTCCCACCTTGCACCCTTTGCTGCCTCCCACGAGCAGGCCTTGGAGAGCAGCAACAGGAAAGGGGGACGAGTAGCAGTAGCAGGGCGGCGCCGTGAGGCGGCTGCTGACGACGGGTAGCGGGGCGACAACTGCTGGTGACTAGCAGCGATGGAAGGAGCAGGGCAACTGGGGAGAGAGAGAGCAGGAAGCAAAGAGCACAGAGAGAGGTGTGAGGGACAGGGGAAGAGAGATGTGAGGGAGATATCTGCTTCTCTCTGCCTTATCTACAGTCAAGGTCGGTGGTGGGCTGGATTGGACCACCGGCCCAATTAACTTCTCTCCTTTTTATTCATTTATGGCATAACAGAGCCATAGTGGGATCTATAAAGATGGGTTGTCTCTCGTTACAATCACCCAATTAAAACCATTCTTAGAAGTATTCCAACAATATTTTCAATATTATTTGTATGTACTATTCAAACCTTTTGTTTATCCATGTCCGTGTGTCTTGTCATCTTGTGGATATAGAAAAACAGCTTTAGGGTTCTACCGTAATAAGACAGAGAACACATCGTTCTCCTTTGCTCCTCACCGCTGGCCCCCTCTGGCCGTCTCCTTTTCCAAACTTTTACTCTTTGGATTGAGGTAACTAACCCCTGCCCTTCCGCATCACGGGCCTTTAGGAAGACCACACGAGGCTATCGTGGGCCCATACAATTTGGATGTGCTGGGCCTTCGCCTTTGGTAGGTCGCCACGTAGACTGGTTTGGGCTGTTCTAGGTAATGCGTTTCTACTTGGGCCAAACTGCGATCATTGGTAGCCGTAATGGCCCAGCACAGTTCTAGACATAGAATTAAATACTGTTCTGACTTTAATTTAATTCGAAATTAAAAAAATAATTTCCCGTTTAATAAAATTAAAAAAATAGCCTCCCGGCGCCCGCTGATCAGGCGCTATATATTAATCACCCGTTCAACGGGCGTTTATTAAACCGCATAGTTATTAACGCCGACCCAACGGGCGTTTAATAGCTCCAACGGCTCGCGGTACCGTAGCGGCAATAATCGCCCGTTCGTCGGGCGTTTTATTCACTGTCGCATAAAAACCGCCCATTCGTCGGGCGTTTAAACTGGCGCGGGTATTGATCGCCCGGTGGAAGGGCGCTAAATCGTCCTTTTCCCTTGCGCAAGCGGCACAAGACGCCACAAGATTCATTTCCCACCCCCAACGAAAGCGCAATGCAGAGAAAGAGAGGAGAGGAGAAAGAGAGGGAGGAGAGGAGGAGGAGGAGGAGGAGAGAAAAGGAGAGGGAGAAGAGGAGAAAAAAGAAAAGGTAATTTTTAAACTCTTTTGTATTATTATTTCGTAATATTTGAAAACAAGGTAGGTTAGCAATATGCCACATGATAAATTGAATATTTCGTTTAGCGATTAGGTTCCGATAAAAATTAGGATAATATTCGTAATTTCGTAATATTTTCTGTTATTTTTCTGTACATTTGATTTAGAGTTTAAATTAGGATAATATTCCGATATGGTTTTTGTATGACATATGTAAATTAGTTTTAGGATTTATTATAGACTATGTGCGGTATATTATAGACTATATTTAGTGTTATAACTAGGGTTATAAGGTAGGGTAATACGTTGATTTAGTGCGTATATTTATTTTTTTACAGTTTACGGTTAGGGTTTATAAATTCCGAGAACATGTGTAGGTCTGTCGTTAGGGTAGTAGCAGGCTCGTTTTATATGAAGTATAATGCACGTAGGTTTAATGCATAGTACAAAGGATTAAAAGCGATAAATGTTTAAGATGTTTTTGTGAGTACGGAAGTAAAGAAAATTTATTAGTAGTTCATGGCTTTTATTTACAGGGTGAATGGCAGACATAAAATATTTTAATGTTTATTACGGACAAGGGGATATCAATTTTGGTCCAAACGGGGTAGACTTATCTTCATTCCAGTCAGTGATGTTGGGGATATCTAGACCCACAGATAGAACGTTAGCAGGGCTTGAAAATTGGCTGTTAAGGACGTTCAAAATTAACTCCGAAGAATATGGTGCGGATATCGGTATTTGTTGCTAGGCGTTCAACGAAAAGACTTTATTGGGAGTTGCTACCGATAAAGGCAACCCGAGGATGGAGGCGTTATGTCGAGATCGCCACTGAACGAGGACTGCCACTAGCACTTCTTGTTCAGGGCGAAATGTAGGGAACAAAATGCGAAAACGTTGTATGAACTGGTCGAAGGAGCACTGCAGAAGAGGTGCGGAAGATGGTGACGACACCGAGCATGTGGTGCAGGAAGAGGTGGAGGAGCTGGAGGAGGCAGGAGAGGGATCAAGTGAGCAACAAACAACAGAGGAACCAACAGGTGCCGCAGATGAGGGGGAGCATATTGAAGCTATAGTTACGGAGATGGAGGCCGAGGATGCCGAGCATGAGCAAGTTCCTGAGGAAGATGTGTCGACGATGAGAGTCCCGTGGGTTTCAAAATGTCGTGCTTGGCCGAGTGGAACTCATCGAACTTTGCGAGCTATCTATCCGAGAAGGCACTCAAACAGCTGGGAATACCACCCAAACGAGGTGACACAAGGAGCGACATACCCTCGAAGGAAGAATTGCTGACAGCAGTGAAGATTTGGGCATTATCACTTATGAGAGAATTCAGGGTTGTGAAGTCTAGCCGAAGTGTGTACGATGTGATGTGTGTTGTCCCTGGTTGTCCTTGGCGTGTGCATGCCTTTAAAGGAAAGTGGGTAGAGTACTGGGTTTGTTCAATAGTGAGGGAGCACAATTGTACGGTGACTGATGTAAGACAGAAGCACAGAAATCTAACATCGACAATGGTTGCGCAGATAATGCAGAATCAAATAGCAGAGAACGTGAATTATGAGCCTCGGTCTATCATTCGAGCCATAGAGGAACAATTTCAGTACACCATTTCGTATGCAACTGCTTGGAGGGCAAAGCAAAAGGCATTAGAGGTGAGGTTTGGGACATATGAAGCATCTTATGCAAATATGTCATCCCTGTTGGCGGCCATAGCTAAGAGAAATGTGGGGACATATTATGATTACAAAGAGGTGGAGGCACAGGGCGATGATATTGGAAAGTTCGTTCTGCAGCGGGTTTTCTTTGCTTTGGGGCAGTGCATCAGGGGATTTCAAAATTGTCCTCCAGTTCTATGTGTTGACGGAACATTCCTAACTGGCAAGTATAAGGGTCAAATCCTGACTGCAATTGCCGTTGACGGCAACAACCAGATTCTGCCGGTGGCATTTGCTTTCGTGGAAGGTGAGAATACTGAGAGCTGGTACTGGTTCTTAGAGAGGGTGAAGCATGCGGTTGTTGTTGGTATACCAGATGTTTGTATCATTCATGATAGACATCTTGGGTTGTTGGCGGCGATCGAAGAAATTAAGTTTGGGTCAGACTATCGAGCCGCTCAGTGGCCGGACATTCATACCCGGTGGTGCATGAGACACATGGGTGCCAATTTCTTTAGCCAGTTCAAGAGTAAGCACTTAATGAATCTGTTTAAGCGGTTGTGTAAGCAAAATCAGCGTAAGTTCAATCGACTTTGGCGGGGCGTTGGACGAGCTGACTACGAAGCATACTAGGGAGGCTGGGAACGTGAGAAACAGAAGAATTACAAACTTTTCTGAATGGATTGAAGACTGTCCGAAAGAGAAGTGGGCATTGCTGTATGATTCAGAAGGCCGTAGATACGGGATCATGACGACAAACTTGGCGGAGGTATACAACTAGGTCATGAGAGGGACCAGGGCACTGCCGCTCGTAGCAATTGTCGAGGGGATTCTGCACCGAACATGCAAGTATTTCATGGACCGGTATCGAGCAGCCTCAATTGTCATGTCTGACAATCGGTTGTTCTTTTCTGGAGTTGTGACAAAGTACATCATTAAAAAGGTTAAGAAGGCACAGCTACACTCACCTCACGCAATGGGTACGGACGAGCTGAGGTATGAAGTTCACTGCATGGATAGGGCTCGGCTTGGGCGTAAACGTCAGAGAAATGCAGAGCAGAGTGCATTCTTGCGATGATCAATGCAAGTGTTCTGTCGTGGTCGAAACTTTACATAAGCCTTGCTCTCATGTACTTGCAGCGGCATCGATGACAAATCAGTCAACGTACAATTATGTTTCCCAGTATTACAGGAAAGAAGTTATACTGCACACTTGGCATGCTGAGATATATGGGTACGGTATGTACGGGTCATTCACTGATCCACCGACGTCAAACTGTAGGCATGTCCCTGATAGGAACATGCTGAAATGCAACTTAGGACGCCGAGTGCATCGACGTATTCGAAATGACATGGATCAGTCGGAGGCAGGGCGTCCCGTGAAGATATGCAGCAGGTACAATGAGGTCGGTCACACGTACGTCAACTGTAAGAATCCCAGTGGTGGAATGTATGATTTGGAGGCTGGACCTTCAGGGTCAGGACACGACGGTCGACGTCCTTTCCGTTGACTGGACATGTAATGTAATGCGGCGAAATTTGTAATATTTATATTCGTGGATGTCATGTAATAACGACATAACATTTCGCTTGTACTTCGTACCATGTATTGTAATAATGCTATATTCGTCGCAGACATGTAGTATGTACGATGAGGAATCTTTGCTATATTTACTTCGTACCATGTATTGCAATAATGCTATATTCATCGCAGACATGTACTACATAAAATGAGAAATCTTTGCTATTTTGAAGTATGATAATCCGTAAATACTTTTGACATTGATCCGTACATTTCAGGTGCTTCAGCATGGCGGACGAGGGTGGCGGACAGCAGGCCGATCGCCTTTTGGATCCCGCTGTGGATCTAAGGCATCGGTCGCGCAGGAGTGCCGTTGAGGGACGTCAGCTCCCAGCATTTCATCCTAGAGTACCGAAGGAGCTGCTGACTGTCGACGCCCGCTGGGTTCACAGGTAAGAACATAAAAATTGTATATTCCTCAATGAAAGATTACGACATCTTATTTATTATGGACATGCAGGTTACGCCTTGCCGGCTTGCTCCCAGTGTGCCGGATGCTGGAGGCGACAGCCCTCGAGGAGCGACAGGTCGTTCCGCGTCGGCTTCAGCAGACGCGGTTCTCGCTCGACCGGTCTCGCTTGCGGCCTCGTCGGCCGGTGGAGACCAGAGACCCACACCTTCCACCTGCCCTGTGGTGAGGTCGCCCCCACCCTACAGGATGTGTTCTATAGTTTACGGTAAGAAAATTGAAAATTATATTTTTTAACCAAATAACGTCATGCATAATACATTTTGAAATTTTTAACAAAGGAGACCATCCACCGGAGGCAGACGAGGCTACGGTGTCTAGACACCTCGAGGCTTACCCGCTTTGGTTGTTGGGCACGTGTTGTTTTGCAACACGTGCAGAATGCGGTGGACAAGTTTCTTCTTCCGACGCTGCAGCGATCGCCGACTTCGCAGGGAGACCAGTACCAGCGTCTGAGCTTGGGCCTCTGCGGTGCTTGCGGCTACCTCTGGGGGCTCAGTCGATCGTCTACAAGACGGAGGAGGCGGAGCCGTTGATCACAGGCTGTCCACTGCTGCTTCAGTTGTGGTCGTATGAGAGGATCGCCGTCGGTCTACCACTCATGGATCACAGTGTGTACGGCGGCCTTTACTACCACGAGACCGAGGAGGATAGGCCTACGATGGGGTTTCTGTGGTTTCGCCGACGGGTAATGAAATAACCACACTTTCGATTTGTCCGAGTAAATCTTATTGAAATGCTGTAATTTCACAATTTTACCAATTTTGCAGCCGACGTGGGCTCACGCCACGCCTCATTGGGGACTACGGACTACGTCCGGATGTTTGGACGAGCCGCGGGACCACGACTTCGAGTGGGCGCCCTACCGCACGACCTCGCCGAGGCTCGTGCACCTCTTGGCCCGTCGTCGCTCAGACGCGCGTGATTCCGTCTTCGGCTTACGAGGAAGCCGATTTTCGACATCTTTGTCGAGGAGTACTCACCGCATG
The DNA here is from genome assembly GCA_036346415.1 of Raddia guianensis. Taxonomy (NCBI): domain Eukaryota; kingdom Viridiplantae; phylum Streptophyta; class Magnoliopsida; order Poales; family Poaceae; genus Raddia; species Raddia guianensis. Next base: position 2,249,103 of record CM070538.1, on the reverse strand, counting down.
CAGGTGATGCGTCGATTCGAGCTCCTACAACAGCTTCCCTACCGGTTATGCGCACTGCTCCTCGTCCACGCTCACCAAGACGTTCGATACACATATTTTCTTAACAATTGTTGATTATTTGATAGTGGCATGGTCTAAGGATTTAATAATGATGTAGGGTCACCAGACGAGGCCAGAGTGCCGGCGCTATTTGGGGTCCTACGATGGTCCCATGGGTGGAAATAAAGGGAACTAGCACTGGAGGATCTCGTCGATGAGGACCGGGAGTACGACGACAACACGTACGACGCGTATCTACGGTGGTACGTACCCGCTACACGCACTCGTGTCGGATACACGCCTCCTGAGGAGATCGTGCACGTAGCTAGCGTCTCCGACACGTACCCTCAGCACCACCGACAAGCTGCATATCAAGCGGTAACCTTTCTATCTCGCACGAATAATTATTAGTTTGTCTGTATCATAAAACTTACATTTCTATGGGATGTCATGTTTTCGATCATTGTTCAACAGAAAGACCTCGTACGACAGTCCAACATAGAAGCACGGCATGCCATGGAGCGCATTCAGGGGGGTATTCAGATGACGGCGAGCGAGGTCTTTGACACCTTCAGGAGGATTTACGAGAAGACCACGCGAGCTATTCGGTGGACGTCTGTTATACCCGATCCAGCGCCGTCGCTCCTGTACCTGGCAGCCGCCCCTGACCCCTTCTCCCAGATAGTAATGCAAAATTATTTTTTCCCTTCAACATGCACATATGAATCATAATAATAAAATATACGTCGCATGCAATACCAACCTCGGCTCCAAAGACCGAAAGTGTCCTGTGGGCATCGGTTGCCTTCGAGGTCTTCCGCCCCTCAGACCTGCCCGGTCGTCCGGAGGGTTTCAGCGTCTTCCGCCCCTCGGGGCGTGCTCGGTCGTCCGGAGGGTTTCGCGCCCAATCCGGCCCCATCGCCGACGTCGCGGGTCGCCCACTCGAGCGGCCTCTACGCTTCACGGGTCGTTGAGGCCACCCATCGCGCCTCTTTTGATGGTTAGTTGTCCTGTTTTTATTGTTCATAGTAGCATATGTGATGATGCTTACAAACAAATACATTGCGCCTCCTGCAGACAGATCGACTTGGGATGGCCCAGATGTTGGCACGTAGATGCATTACTGACCCTCTCGCCGAGCCACCGGCGTATCAGAGTATTCGGACTACTTCTTCGAGTCACCAAGAGATAGGGCCGTCCACAGTTGTCCGAGGCACCCACGTCGTCTCGCGGCCGCAGCCTGTGAGCATGCGACGCCAGCACCTGACCTCGACCGCAGCGGGGCGTCGGGGCCCGGACCGCTTCACTTTTCGTCTACACACTCGGACGTCGCGCGCAAGCCTCGGTGATGGTTCTGATGAGGCGTGAAGCCTAAGAGGCGTCGTGAGGATCTTTGTTAGTCCATACCTTTTGTGTGTTGTTAGCACCGCTACTATGTAACATATACATATCGTGTTGTTATTATGTTGTTTATGTTATTTTGCCCACGTTCGACTGTACCGTGCAACGTTCAACGCTCGATGACGTAGGTTCCGTCGTACACGGTAGCGCAGCGCAGCGCAACGTAAAAATAGTGCAACGACGAATTTTTTCAATGTTTGCCTAAACAAATTTCGGAATGCCAAAAATGCCTTCGAAATTTTCTATTATCGAAAAACACATCGCAATTGAACTCATGGAACATTTACGTAATAAGACGCATCAACACCAATCATACAATAATTGTAGCGTACGGTCGTCACTCCCTGGCAGTGTTAGCCTAAACGGTAAACGCTAAACAGTAGGCCACTCTTTGTTTAGCGAATAGTCGGACTACACGGCCGATTAAGCGGGCCAAAAAACGGATTAAACGGGATTATATGGATTAAACGGCCTACGCGGCCTACACAGTTGACTATTGAGTAGCGTTTAAACGGTGTGTAAACGGTCTAAACGGCCGTGTAGGCGAACAGTGCTCCCTAGAATACCTACTATTTTACGTGCATGGCCATGGCTATGTAAAAGGATTGTGGCATTCACATGAACACCACGTCGCTGAACATTGACAAGTCGCTTCCCACGTTGTGTCAAAGTACCCTGGATATTGATGCTGTATGACCGATCTTCGCCGGAGAACTTCTGCGTTCGGTGTGCGTGGGTAATGGCATCCACAGAAGCATGTGGTGTCACTACAAACACGAGTTGGGATGTACTGTTGATCGAGAACCATGCGGTTTGATTTGCTCCGCGTTCACGGCGGTGTTGGCGGCGCCTTTGAGGGCGCCGATGAATTGTTTGTCGTGCGATGGTCAGAGTGCATGGAGCCCGCTCTTCAAACGATCTATTTTCGCGTGAAGGCTTGCGATGTAAAAATATCTGGCGCCGGGTAAGGGTCATCCATCCACATATTCCATCCACAGGTAACATCTGGAATCTGTGAGTTCACTTCATACACTTAATGGAGTACGAGATCAATGAGAGAAAATAAGGACGATACTTACGTTGTAGTCAGGGCACCGGTAGAATCTACGACCGGTGAAGCCTTCATGGACATGGTTGAACCTAGACCTGATCAACGGCCGGGCCGGGCCGGGTTTCGGGCAGGGCTTGGCAAAGCCCGGTCCGCTGACCAAGCTCGAGTCTGCCCGCCCGGCCGACCGGGCTTCGGTTTGAACGAACCCGCCCGAAGTCTGCCCGAAGCCCGGCCCGGCCGTCACGGCTTGTCGCAGATTATTTCGGGCCCGAGAGCAGAGCCCGCCCGGCGAGCCAGATCGAGGTCGAGCCCGCCCGATGCCGGCCGGCCGGACCGCCGAAGCTTTTTCGGCCGGGCTCATTGGCCGGGCCGCCCATGATCAGTCTAGTTGAACCATCGCACAACGGCGGGTTACCACACCGCATTTCGCCATAGCCAAATTGAAGCACGACTTGATCTCGAGGAGGTGGACCTTCTCTCCGGTCGTCGTAGTCCAAAGACACGATGTCGATGCAAAGCGACGAGCATGCTCCCCGGGCCAAATGACTCCCACTAAGTATCGTGAATGAAAGGACGTGACGAAGGACCCCACTTGCCATGGTGTAGTTTAGTTTACATTGCTCAAGCTTACGGAGGCACGGTATTTATAGATGGAAGAAGTACCACACCGCAATCGCTCAAGCAATGAATATTAAATAATTTTACGGCAATAATTCACGCCATCGTTCGTGAAATTGACTAGTCACGCCGGCATTGTTAATCCCACCCTTTCTCTCCGTCGGTGGACACCGCAACCGACATCGAAATAACATCACGAGTAGCAACAGGATTGAATCGCATTATTTCACCAAGCGATGTGACAAAGATAAAGAGGTAAAACCGCTCACACATTGTTTGTACGTAGTGTTTGAAAAGCGCTCTCGCCTACACCTCGCTTTCTGAATCCGATGTCCTTTAAATAGCGCACCGGTGCCCACAAATCTCGCACCGCACTAACACCCGTAGCACATATCTCGTTTTGAAACACTCCTTGCACAAGAACTGTATCTTCACCGTGAAATTTTATTGTTTTTCAGAACCGATGCTTAAATATTAAAACAAATTGATTAACGTGACACAAGTCATGGCACGTATGATGCATAAAACAACCTTGTTTCTTTCTTCCTGCACAGCGCGCCTCGGCTCGCCTGCGTGCTCGGATTCTTCGCCTTGAAGTCGTGCCTCGCTTGTCTTGAAGTGCGTCTTGGAATCGGTGGTCGCATGCGTAAAAGGCCGATCACTGGTGGTCACATCCGCACTCGCCATTCGTCAAATCATGTCATATCATGTCATGTCTCGTTAAACATGCGTTTAATTTACTAACAAAGTAATTAGCTATTAATAAATTACATGCTAATGATGATTTAATCACACACTCGGCTATATAAGGAGGAGTGATCCTCGTTTCTCTGCACACCATTTGCGTTGCACGGTGCTCACCTGCGCTTACACATTCGTGCTGCTCAGTGCTCAGCAACTCTTCTATTCTAAGTACTTCACTTCGCAAACCTCTTAACATTAAGACAGTCATATGGAGTTCCCATCGCCACCAAGGGAGTCTCTCCACGAATCTGTCCCGGAAGGTGTTCAACGGCCAATGTGTCTATGCGGCGATCTTTGCGTTTGAGGAAGTCCCAAGACTTTTCCTATCGTGACGGGAGAAGATATTGGAAGTGCGCGAACTATGCGTACGATCGAACAGCCGACATGGAGAGGACGGCAAAGTACCATGTAAGTCACTTCTTACTTATTTCTTCCCTAACAAACATATACACGCATATGCTAATCTCGATCTTTTTAGCCTCCATTATATGAGTTTATTCAATACTTGGACGCCGAGCAAACTCCCGATATGGAGCGGCAGATGCACCTCGAAGGGGCGGAGCGCAGGGCCAGGGCCGAGGAACGGTGGCAAGATGCCCTCCGTGAAGAAAGAAACAAGCAAGCGAGAGAAGAGTTTCAGGCACAGCGCGAGGCTGACCGACAGCGGCAGTTCAATGAGCGTGAGGCAGACCGTGCCAGAAAGCGCGAGAGAGCTGCTAGAGCCAGGGAAGCAGGACCAAGTGCGTTTGCGAAGGGAAAATACCCAGCGCACCCAAGAGTATTATTATCGTGTATGACAACTATGCTTTTTAATCTCCTAAGGCATGTAGGTTTAGTTATGATGCACTACTATGCTAGATTGTTTTATGCATCATGCGTGCCATTGTTTGTATTATGTAATCCAAATTTTTATTATTTAATCTCTGGTTCTCTAAAACCATAAACCGTTTATTTGTTCCGACAGAAAAAACTAATCATCATCTCGAATTTTACTATTATTTACTTCTTTTTATTTTTCTACTTAATTGAACGGAGTTAACAAATTAATCAAATAATGATAATGTGAAAAAAGGAGGGAATCAAATAACATAACGGAAAACGCCCTAGATAGGGTATGAAACGACCTAAAACCAGCATTGCGACATACTTTCTCAATCTCCATATTAATCGACCAATTTTTCCCAGGCAGATGGCAGTGGTAGGAGGAGGCAAGGGGGCCACATATAAAGCTCCCGCTGGACGGGCGCCAATTATTAAGCGCCCACTGGACAGGCGCTCCATATTAAACGCCCGCTGAACGGGCGATATTTAAATAACGCCCATTGATTCGGCGTTATTTATATGTCGCTGATTAACGGCGTGATATAATTACTCTCCGCCCATCCGGCGTTTAAATTTAACGCCCGATCGTGCGCGCCGAGACTATTTTTTAATTTTATTAAACGGGAATTTTTTTTTTAATTTCGAATTAAATTAAAGTCAGAACAGTATTTAATTCTCTAGACATACGTTTGGTGCTTCGTCCAATTTAAGTAGGAGCGGAAGTGTGATATTTATTGATCTTCACCAACCTTGTTCATTTCAGCTTAATTAAAAATTAAAAACCGTTAGAAAAATATTTCTTATATAAATCAAATGTTGTATTACTTTATAGCTATATTTGTAAAACTTTCGGTGGTATTTCTTGAAGATTTTAAAACCATATTTAAATATTTTTTATATCTTTTTCATGGTACACAACTTTCATGGATTATGGCTTTCTTTGTTTCAGTTTAAATTAAATTAAATTTGTTATTTTTTATAAGACAAATGATGTAATACTTTGTAGCCATTTTTATGTTGTTTTCAAAAGTTTTTCTTAAAGTTTATAAAATAAATTTTCATAATTTTTTGAACTCTTTAAAACATCTTTCAAGGGGTCACAACTTTTTCAGATTAAAGTTTTCAGGAACTTTCAGTTCAAACAAACAAGACCATATTATATTGATTTCAACCAAAAAGAATAAGGTTTAGTTGAGCCATGCTGCCCGACAGCAGCTGAGAGCACCATGATGGCCCTCGTATGCCAAAATACTTAATCAACAAAAAAATATGGGCATGGCATGGCTGATACCGTCTCTAAATATAACGCCATCATGTTTAAAAAGAATTGAGGATTTTTTGATTAATTGTTTTAAAAAAGAAGTGATAGATCAATTCCAATATTCCTTTTGGCTCCCCTTTGCACGACACTCTCGTCATCGATGCTCTTCTCCCGCTATTTCCCCCTCTCCTCTTCACAACAAGGTGGCATTTTCTGCTCCCCACTCATCATTGTTGCCTCCTCCTTCCCTTCATACAAAGACCATTGGATCTCGTCATTGCCGTCTTCGATGATAACTTTGGGCCGGTCTTAAGCTCGGCCGCATGGGACCACTATTGGATGTCGTGCCTCACACAATCCCTCTACCATGGTGCCACCATTCTTCCTTTCTCACGCAATGACCTATATTGACACAAAGACCTGACGTGTGCTCGACTGCAAACCTCTGATAATAGTGAGCTCCACCGTGATTGGGTGGAGGGAGGAGGAAAGAGGAAGAAGAGGACAAGGGCAAGACAAAACTAATTTGCTTCGAATATATGTTGAAAGCTAGTTTAATATTCATATGATGGCATTAATCCAATTTCCATCATCTTATAATGGTAATTCTATGAATGAGAATTTAGCTTTTTTTAGATTTTACATGATATCTATCTTCTCATATTTTCAAACTCTACATAGCATCTATCCGATAAACCCTTTCATCGAGTAACAATAGTACGTCTACAATCACAAAGATTGATTGGGTAATAATTTATACCAATAGTAAGTCAATGAAATGGTAAAGCCACGTGTCATTTATCCGGAGAGTAGCAAATCTACATTATTAATTGCCAAAATGTGAAAATGGCAAGATGCATTGTCAATGGGGACATAAATTAAGATCGATCCAGTGGGTTAGTACTATAGCAAATAAGTTGAAAAAAAATATAAATAATGAGTGAATAATACTAGGTCCATCTAATTTAGGTTAATTAATATTGAGATCGGTGATGCTGTTAAGGGCTTGTTTGGTTGGTAGCCTAGCAGGCAAGCCTGAGCCAGGCAACAAATCACAGCCCCAGGCATGGGAAATCGGACGTCTGGGAGCTCTGCCTGAGGCTTGCAGCTGACTGGGCATTACAACCAAACAAGCCCTAAATGCGCCAATCAAATAAATCATCACAGCAAGTTTTTGTCTATCGATTATCGAGTTGGACCTGGACTGGACTAGTGTCACTCACTCCATGGACTGAGGAGTGAGGAGACCACCTCCCTCTTACCAGTCCTTTGTCCTTACCGCTGCGCGGCGCCGGCGGCGCGATTGAGAGGGCGACCTCGAGCTTGTGCGGGGCGGCGGCGGCGGCGACGGCGGCGGCGGCGCTGAGCTCTGCTCCGGTAGGAACGTCTTCCTCAAACCTCATCCTTCCCTCTCCCTCTCCCTCGGTCCCCTCCTCCCAGCGTTGCCCCCTCCTCCTCCCTCTCTGCGCGACTGCGCCGCCGCGCCGCCGGTCTCATCTTCCCGAGAGCCGGTTCCCTCCTTCTCATCCTCAACTCGTGGCGTCGTTTCCCTGTCTATTTCCTCTCCTCGACCGGATCCGGGCTGCCGCGCCGACACCGGAGGAAGCCGAACCGGGGAGGCCAGCCACATTTGGGCAGAGGAGGTGCGGCGGAGCCAGTGGTGGCGGGGATAGATCCAACCGAAGGAGGTCTCTTCGGAGGCAGCGAAGCAGCCAAAGGTAGGGCGGGGGAGAGCGCGAGCTGGGAGAGAGGGTTTGGATTGGTGGCTTGGGCGGCGGGGCATGTGAGGCATAGGGGCATTGGGCTGGGATTGGGTGTGGGGCTATCCAGATTCTAGAGACGAGGAGAGGGGGAATGGCGGAGCGTGGGTGCTTGATTGGAGGACGGCACCGCCCGACCTCTTCTTCCCTTGAGCTGATTCCCTCCTTCCCATCCCCAACTCATGGCAGTGTTGCCCGGTCTCCTTCCTTGCCTTGACGAATCCAGCCAGTGACACCGGAGGGGAGAGTGCGAGGAGGGGGTTGGATTGGTGGCGGGCTGTGTGAGGCATAGGCATTGAGTTCTGATAAATAATGCTTGCTTTGTGCCATATAGGATAACTTATTATCGCTGTACTTTTGTGTGCTAATTCAGGTATGTATGGTTCAATGTAGATGCAACTTTTCTTCCATCCCCGATGCAATTTTCTGATTTTACATGAGCTAATCTTGCTTTCTTCAATGAAGTGATACGTTGGTGATGACATGATATCTAACTGAAGGAATGCTAATCTCACTTGTACTACTGATTCTTTGTAGGTTTGTGACAAATAAAGATGTCGGCAGAAGAAACCCTACGTGCAGAGCTATCATCCAGGACACCACCTTTCGGTCTTAGGCTGTGGATTGTGATTGGCATCAGTATTTGGGTGGTGATCTTGTGTATACTAAGTTTCATGTGCTTCTGGTCAATATATCGGAGGAAGCCAAAGAAGTCTTTTGATAAGGTCCCAGTATATCAAATCCCGGATGTCTCCAAGGAGATTGCGGTGGATGAAACGCGGGAGCATGACATTGTTGAAAACTTTTGCGTGCAAGAAAGCCATGCACTGGCAGTGCAGGACAAACATTACGAGAAAGATTCGGGGAAAATGCTGGCGCACTTGGTTAGGAGCAAATCAAGTGATGCTGATAATTTGAGCCAATGCAGCTCGGCGTACCAATGTGATAGGGCTGGTAGCTCATATTCTGGTGATGAAGGCAACTCGGGCAATGCTAGGAGGCAGTATTCTCAATATGCAACTGTCTCTGCATCTCCTCTGGTCGGTCTCCCAGAATTTTCACATCTGGGTTGGGGTCATTGGTTTACCCTGAGGGATTTGGAGCATGCAACAAATCGGTTTTCTAAGGAGAATGTCATTGGAGAAGGTGGATATGGGATAGTTTACCGTGGTCGAATCATAAATGGAACTGATGTCGCGATAAAAAAACTTCTTAATAACATGTAAGTAACTCTGTTGATTTTGACCTGAAAGGGCAACTCTTGACAGGACTTGAGATAGCTCGCTATCCCCTTTTTCATGGTTTCAGTATATGGATTGTGTTTTTATATGGCACTGCAGGGGCCAAGCAGAAAAGGAGTTCAGGGTTGAAGTTGAGGCTATTGGTCATGTCAGGCATAAGAATCTTGTCCGTCTTTTGGGATACTGTGTTGAGGGAATCCACAGGTGAAGATATTTTATTTGGCTAATCTCTCAATGGTTAATTCTTCATCAGAAAATACTTAAGTCTATGCATTTTTAAAAGATTTTAATATTTGATTAAAATCTGAGGATGGATTCATTGAAGTCATTCTACCAATTGAAGCCACCTCTACACATGTTTTGTGCATGATTTTTGAGATCTGATCTTTTTCAATGATTTATTGGTTGGTTTGTTATCATTTCTACGAAACTTGTTAATATGGAATGACTTGCAGCCGAATCCTCAATGTAGCGATCTCTCGATATCTTCTGATATGTTTCTTTTTCACTAAACACAAAATGTGAGCTACTGCTTCCCTCATTTGATTGCCCTTATTTGTTGATTATTACACTACGTTCTTTTGTCATGCTTGCAAATGCCAACATGACACCTACAATGCCGCATCTCTTCCTGATTGCCTTGTGATGTTGTGATAGATTTTGTATGTGCGCATAATGATGTTGAGGAATGTGGTGGACAATACTCAAAATACAAGTTTGTGTGCCAAAATTTGATCAGCCAAAATACTGCGCATGGGTGTTGCACATAAATTTTGTTTTTTCAATTGTTGTTTTACAGAAACATCTGGCTTAAGAAAATAAGAAATATCTGGCATGATTTTCGATTGAGCAAATCATCCATCATATTTATGGTATTGATATGACGATCATTTATAAAATTAACAGAAATGTATTCTGTACTTTAGTTCTTGATAAATTAAACTTATCAGCATCGTGCTCTTTGTTTTTTAACTTTCTATCTCACCACCTCACTACATACCTAGAAAATAAAGTTGCTATGCATATAGTTGATCTTAATAGTGTTTGCTTAAGCATTCTTCTAGGTTCAGTTCTGTTTCTTGAAGACTTTTATGTTTAATGTACATTGTGCAGACATATCTGCTTCTTATGTGACACTTGTTCTCTTTAGCTGGTAAACTGCAGTAAATTCTAGTGTGAAAAGTTGTGGACCAATGGGCTATTAATAAGGGGTTTAGAGGCCAAAGAAAATATTAAAATAATGATTTTGAGAGCTTCGAGAAGAAGCACTAAGATCTTCAAAAAATTATTACTAAATGCCAAAGCATTTGGCTTGTACAAAATGGACAAATTCCAGCTTTAGATTAACATTTAAGCTGAAAAGAACAAGGTAACTTTTATTACATCGTTTAAATTTTTTTTTAATCCAGAATCCTTGTGTACGAGTACGTGAATAATGGGAACTTAGAGCAGTGGCTTCATGGTGCCATGCGACAACATGGTGTTCTTACTTGGGAGGCTCGAATGAAAGTCATTCTTGGAATTGCTAAGGCGTAAGTGATTCACCTGTCTGCCCCCCTTTCATGTGTAAATGTTTGGTTGGGTATGACATTTTCTGTAACTAACTAAAATAATGTACAGGCTAGCTTATCTACATGAAGCAATAGAGCCAAAAGTTGTGCATCGTGATATCAAATCGAGCAATATACTAATTGATGAAGAATTCAATGGAAAACTTTCTGATTTTGGATTGGCTAAGCTTTTGGGTGCAGGGAAGAGCCATATCACAACTCGAGTTATGGGAACTTTTGGGTATGGTCATAATTTTTTTAGTACTGTGCTTTATTAGTCATAAAAAAATGTTTAGTATTCACATGCAATAGGACTTAGGAGATCCTGTATACTAGGAATTTTATTCCTCACGTGTTGAAGCAGCTGCTTTATGGGAGCTTGACCTGGAAGCTGGCATTTAAATCAAATTTGTAATCATTATTCAGGTATGTGGCCCCTGAATATGCTAACACTGGTCTGTTAAACGAGAAGAGCGATGTCTACAGTTTTGGTGTACTACTACTGGAAGCAGTTACTGGGAGGGATCCAGTTGATTATGGCCGGCCTGCTAATGAGGTCAGCATATATTCGACTATCTCACACATCTATCATGAATTAATTGTGACCATTTGCTGCACATAGAATATCAACTACTAGGGGTAACAATTTGGTTCCAATGTATTGGTATTTCATACTAATGGCTGATAGGCCTTATGCTACTTTTGCAAGTTTTTTTTTAATTTGTATACTGCTTTATGTTGCGAGCTGTGTTTGTTTACTAACTGTATCATGGACGCCTTGCAGGTGCATCTAGTGGAGTGGCTCAAGGTGATGGTTGGCACGAGGCGAGCCGAGGAGGTAGTGGACCCTAACATGGAGTTGAAACCAACCACTCGGGCTCTTAAGCGTGCTCTTCTAGTTGCATTGAGGTGTGTAGACCCAGATGCTGAGAAGAGACCCACTATGGGTCATGTTGTTCGGATGCTTGAGGCTGAAGATGTCCCGGCCCGGGAGGTTGTGCTCCTTCTCACCCCTAACTCCATTGTGTTGTATTTTGGCTAAAAACCTGAAGGTTGTTTGTAATCTTGTGAAGGACCGGAGGAACCGAAGGGGCCACAACAGCAATGCGGACAGTGAGTCCAAGGCAAGCTCAAGCGAGTTCGAGATAAGTGGCGATAGAGGAGAGTCAGGACCATCCGCAAGATTTCAGTCCTGAAGAGGAGAGCATGAGAGGTTTGGATGTGCCTTTGGTACACATAAGAAGGGACATATTTCTGGAGGGCATTGCATTTTGTATTGGTGGTGGTAGCGAGAGCGCAGTGTCTGATCTGATGACTTGCTGTAATTTCCATTCAGAAAACGGTTGTCCAGCAGTTTGTACATATTTTTTCTCTTCTTTTCTGGTTGTTTAGGAGAACTTGATTCCGAGTACAATTCTTTAGTCTTTTCTCTTTTCTGCGTGCCATGAACCATAATATGTCGTCATCATATCTTGTTTTCACCTTTTTTTAGCCTATATCCATCTACTATGCTAGAACCAAGCAAGCATGTTCTCATGCTAGTAGTTTTGATGCAAAGGCAATTAAATAGTGCATGGTACTTCCTCTGGTTCGAGAAAACTTGACGATTTAGATTTGTTTAATCAAATTTTTAAAACTTCATCTATTAAATTATTTTGAACTATTTGGATTAGGCAATGAAAATAATACATTTAGATTCATCTTGAAAAGCACTTATATAATATGGTAGTTTTTGTGATATCTTTAAATAAAGTGAAAATTACACTGTTGCCTCTTCAACTTGCAACGATTCTCACGTAACCCCCTGAACTTGGGCCTGTTTGGTTTGAGTACTAACATTGCCACAACTAGCCACAACTAACTTGCCTAAGGTTAGTTCATGAAAATCTTGGCCACACTTTAGCAAGGCTAAAAGAATTTTGTCACACTTTTATGTCTCACTTACACATAGGACCTATATAAAAAAGAAAGAATCTTGCCACAAGTGTGACTATGAACCAAACACATATCTACCTTGGTCAAACCTGACTAACATAAGGCGTGGCAAGTTTTGGCAACCTTAGTCACCAACCAAACAGTCCCTACTTTCTCCCTCCCTGAACTTGTCTCTGTTTGCACGGTTGCCCCAAAACCGTTAGGGCAACCGTTAAGTGCTGACGTGGCAATTACGTGACCGTAAAGCGCTAATGTGGCTGTCACATGGCAACCCACATGGGGCAACCGTTAAGTGCTGATGTGGCAATTACGTGGCCATTAAGCGCTGATGTGACTGTCACATGGCAACCCACCTGGATAGTTGTAGGTAAAAAAAAAAAAAAACTAGAAAAAAAAAGGGAAAAAAGTTGAAAAATTATAAAAAGAAAAACATAAAAATGAAAATATTATAAAAAGGAAAAACATAAAAAACCAAAAAAAGGAAAAATAAGAAACATAAAATATCAGGAAAAATCAAAAATAGATTAAAAATGGGAAATCATAAAAAAATGGGAAAATTCAAAAAAAATCAGGAAATTTGAAAACATCGAAAACAAATTACAAAACAAAAAAACATAAATATTAGAATGAATTTGAACAATCATAAAAATTCATCAAGGACTGTGGAACTCAGCATGACATTTGAATCTATCTACTTGTCAAATTTCTTCCTTCTTTGTCCATAATTATTGTTTCTATTTTATTCAATATTTTTTTTGAATTTTATGTCTTTTTCGTTTTTCTCTTTTTTTATTTCTTATGTTTTTTATTTTTATTTTATGATTTTCCCATTTTTATGATTTTTTTATTTTTCTTTTAATTTATGTTTTTTATTTTTTTCCCAATTTTTTATGATTTTTTTTTCACCAAAAGCTAGCCATGTGTGTTGCCATGTAGCAGCCATATCAGCGCTTAACGGCCACGTAATTACCACGTCAGTACTTAACAGTTGCCCTAACGGTTTTGGGGTAACCAGGTGTCGGGGATAGAATTACGGCCCATTGCCATGGTCTACTCCCTGACGGCCCAATCGAACAGCTTACCAGGGCCCAGCTCCCTGGAAGGTTCTATCAGCCCATATGCCTCTGCCGAGCGACCCTTGGTGGCGCGCGCGCATAACGGCCTAGGAATCGTGTTTGAGTCCGTCTCGAACAAGAGTTCTGCAGACGGCGTGAAGACCCTGACGTAGTTTCCTGGATTGGATTAGAGTCGTGATCCCCAAGATTAGAGCTTATCTTATCTACCGTAGGTTGTATTTGGCATGTATGAGTTCACACGATCTCGTAGTTAGCCCTACCCGATATTCCTCGGAGGTCGGTTTGTTACAGATTATATAAGGGGGCCCTTATGGCGCTAGAGGACCCTTAGCGATAGATTTTCAGATACTACTCGCCGAGACCTGCTGATCTCGCCGAGTTCCACCTTGTAATCCTCTTTGGTATAAAGAAAGGCCGGCGTAGGGTTATTATCTCCCGAGAGGCTGAACCAGATAAAATCCTCGCCTCCTGCTCGTTCTTTGTTCGTGGTTGCTCGGCGTGTCTCCTATCTCCTCCTTGAAGAACCTTGGTTGACTTGGGTCGATATCCCAACCGTCGACAATTTGGCGCCGTCCGTGGGGACACGCAGATCGAGCATGTCGAACTCCGTCGCCGATACAGTAGATGCTTCCCGAGAGTTACGACTCGGAAGACGAAGTCTCATCCTCGTCGGCTCAGACGATCTGCTCGATCTCGAACACTTTCCGATCTGGACGGAGGTCTCGCCTATATGGCGTAGATAGCCGCAGATCGCACTCCGTCTATTGACGATGACTACGGAACCGACGATCTTTACGACGGTTTAGATCTATCGGATTCCAAGGCTATGTCGGTAGACTCTACCTGTGGAGACACAGCGATGACACCGTCTAGCATACCTTCGCATGGCCTCCGCAGCATTAACATGGCCGATGTAGGAACCTCTGAGGATCCTGCACAGGCTGTGGCGGCTGGCGAGGTCGGGCAGATTAACTCGCTCGGCATCAAGACGAGGTGCTACTGGCCGCCGCGAAACAAGCGATCATTCGCCGCAACCTCGACGATTCCATCAATCAGACCGTGGCGCAGTTCCGCTATCGGTGCAAGCGACCACGTCGCGACCCACCTCGCGTGCCCTCGCCAAGTCTCCCGGCGGAAGTCTCTCCTGTCCGGGTTAGTTCCCAGAATCGGACTCGGTCGGGCGAAACGCGGATGCCTCGGGGTCCCAGAACCCCTAGAGCGTAGTCGGGACGACTCGCGCCATGGCTTCGTGATTAGATCCACCAACCAGCCGATCTCGCCCGATGGGCGATCTTTGTTTCTAACCTAGAACGATTGGTCAAGGCCTAAAGTCTCTAGGAGAAGTCAACAACTCCTCCAGCAACAAGCACCAAATTGCGGAATGGTTCGGACGACTTGATCGATCGCGTGACCCTCGCCACCATCGGCGATCATCGCCCATGAGCGGGCTACCGTGGTCGCCGTCGCTCGCCGAGTCCTCGTAGTCATCGCGACCACAGGGGCAAGCGCGCGCGCGATGATCACGGACGGTCCCCTTGTGAGGAGCACGTCGTCGCGACCACGAGAAAGGAGCGTGGTGGGTTGTCTCGGAGGGAGTTTCTCCAAGCCGAATCATCCCGTTTAGCAGGAGTTCCTCCGCGCAACAGGACCAACGTCTTCTCAAGACTAGGTTCTGCCGGGGAAGGTGGTCGATCATATGCCTTGGGCTGTAGGGCTTTTTCGGACGAGCTTCGTGCTGTCTGATGGCCATCAAAGTTCAAGCCCGGTCACATGGAGAGGTACAATGGGACCCAGAACCCAGAGGAATTTCTTTCCATCTACGCTACGGCCATCATGGAGGCCGGGGGTGACGAGCTCGTTATGGCTAATTACCTCCCGACTGTCCTTGAGGGTGCCGCTCGGACGTGGTCGTTCAATCGGCAGGAGGGTTCCATCACCATGGAACCAGCTTTGTGACGCCTCGATCGCTAACTTCCGAGCCATTACGCGCGTTTGGGTAAGAAGGATGATCTGCACGGATGATCCGGATGAATGGGAGACCCTCCGCAACTTCGTGAAGCGTTTCATTAAGATTCGCAACACGATCCTCGAACATCTCGGACGAATCCGTTGTCCGCGCTTTCAAAACGGAGTCCGCGACGAAGCGCTCACCCAGATCTCGAGATCAACGAGACTGGACCGCCAACGACTTGCTCATATAACATTGCTATGCCAATGCGGCGAGCGTGTTCAAGATAAAAGGCGTTTGACAAGGCGGCCGCCCGCCCAACCCGTGTAGATGAGAAGAAGAAGAGCGGAAGAACCCCGGTGACAAGAAGTCCCGAAGAAGAAGAACAAAGGTGATGCGAATAATACCGTCGCCGGTATAGATCGCGCACCTTCTCCCAAGGATGGGCAGAAGAAGCCCAGCAACAACTACAAGGGCAAAAAGCCTGCTCAGGGAGGCAGACAAGGCAAGAAAGGTCCAAGCGATCGATTTTACAAGTTCCACCAGCACTACGGGCACGACATACGCCATTGCAGAACTTGGGCCGCAAAGCTCGAAGATTTCTACAACGGCAAGGGCCCAATGCCCACCCTGCCCGAACAAGGTGATGCCGGTAAGGCCAAGCGCCAAACCGACGATGGTGATCGGGAAGATGATGATGAGAATCAAGAGCCCGTGAACCATATCGCTGTCATCTTCGGCGGCTCCTCGGCTTACACCTCTCGACGCAGCCTCAAGGAAGCCGCCGGAGGTCCATAACGCTGAAAAGGCAAAACCTCAGCCTGAATCGATGAAGTGGACCGAGGTCCCCATCTCCTTCTCTCAGGAGGATTGCCCCACTGGGATGACCAAGCCTCAGCGGCTCCCTCTGGTGGTCGCCCCGACCATCAGCAACGCGAGAGTTGGCCGTGTACTCAGAGAGCGGCGGAGCGCTTTGGACTTGCTTTCTGCTAAGGTCTTGGACGAGATGCAGATTCCTCGTTCTAAGCTGAAGGAAGTCGCGATGCCCTTCTACGGAATTGTTCCGGAGAAGTCATCAAGCCGTTAGGCGTTGTCCCGCCGCCACCTTCGCAACCCAAGCAACTTCCGACAGAGTTGATCACTTTCGACGTGGTCGACTTCCCGTCCGCGTATAACGCGATCTTGGGCAGGCCATCTCTTGGCAAGTTCATGGCCGTGTCCCATCATGGATACCATTGCGTCAAGATACCAGGCCCCAACGGTGTAATCACGGTCAAGGGCAATTACAAGGCTGCTCTGGATTGCGACGAGCAGTCCCTCGCCCTGGTCGACCAGCTTCCGCCATGAGGTCTCGAAGTTCCGCAGACTAAGTCCTGACGCCTCTAGGGTCTCCTTCACCAGGGGAGAAACCAAGGAAGTTCCACGCATCCCTTGATGATAATTCCAAGATACCACTTGGAGGCCAATCTGACCCCAAATAGGAAAGCGAGCTCATTACCTTCCTCCGAAGCTAATGCGTATGTGTTTGCTCGGGAGCCATCCGACATGCCCGGAGTCCCAAGGAGGTCATCGAGCACAAACCGGTCAGTCCGACCGACAAAAAGCCCGCTTGCCGAAGCTTCGCCGCTCAATTCAAACAGGGGATCATCAAAGATCAGCTTGGCAAACTGCTCGCTGCCGGATTCATCCGCGAGGTTGATCACACCGAGTGGTTAGGCAACCCTGTCATTGTAAAGAAGAAAGACGGAACGTGGAGGATGTGTGTCGATCACACAGATCTGAACGCTGCTTGTCCTAAGGACAACTTCCCGCTGCCTCGTATTGACCAGCTAGTCGATGCGACTACGGATGCCCAGCTCTTGAGTTTTTTAGATGCTTACTCCGGTTATCACCAAATAAGCATCTCCCCCGAGGATGAAGAGAAGACTGCCTTCATCACCCCTTCGCACTTTCTCGCTATACGACCATGTCTTTCGGTTCGCACAATGTCGGTGCCAATTCCAGTAACTTAATGGAGAAGACCTTCCCGAGCAATGCGAAAAACTCGGAGGTCTATGTCGATTTACATAGTTGTAAAGAGCAAGTTTGCTCCAGATCATGTAAAAGACCTGGCCGAGACTTTTCGTAATCTCACCAGGCATCGAATAAAATTAAATCCAGAGAAGTATACCTTTGGTGTTCGACCTGGAATGTTGCTCGGTTATGTTATTGGTTCGCAAGGTATTTCTGCCAACCCTGAAAAAATCGAGGCCATTGAAAATATGCAGGCTCCAATTACCGTAAAGGAGGTACAGAGTCTCACGGGGCGGATGGCTGCTCTAAGCAGATTTATTTTCCGTCAAGGCGAACGCGGGCTGCCATTCTTTAAGGCTCTGCGCAAGCACAATGGTTTCGAGTGGATGTAAGAGCCGATAGATCCTTCCAAGATCCGAAGCGATACCGTCCAATCCTCCCGCCTTGACTACCCCGCGGCATGGCGAAAGCGACTCGATGTACCTAGGTTGCACGCCACAAGCGTGAGCGTGGTCTTGACGGTCGAAAGGAAGGCATACAATGACCAATCTATTACGTGAGCGAGGTACTTCACGGATCAAAGGAGCGCACCACGAGGTCCGAAGCTTCTCTCGCCTTGCTCATGTCCTCCGTGAAGCTTCGCCACTATTTCCAGACGATCAAATCTGGTCCCGACCACGCCCTCTAGGAGAAATCCTACGGAACAAGGAATCAGCGGACGATAGCTAAGTGGGCAATGGAACTAGCGAGTTTGATCTCGTTATTTGTCGTCCAAATGCTATTAAGTCACGTGTCCTAGCTGACTTTGTCGCCGAATGGACTTGCCCGCCCAAATCCCGTGAAGCTCCCGAGCAACCCGATGAACCCTCTTGGACCATGTTTTCGATGGCTCGCGACCGAAAACTTCGGGGCTAGTTTTGTTCTCATCTCCTCAAGGAGAACAACTCCATATTCTATCCAACTACACTTTGCGGCGACTAACAACGCCGCAGAGTACGAGGTCCTCCTCACGGACTAAGAGCGCAAGTCGCTTGGTGTCCAACGGCTAACTGTGAAGGAGATTCACACCGGTCATCAATCGAGTTAACAAGGAGTATCGGTCTTTGCGATGACTCAATGGCGTGATACCCGGTTGAAGTGAGGAAGTTGGAGCGGCATTTTCGATTTTTCGAAGTGCTCTTCGTGCCTGTGAAGGACAACTTCTGGCCGACCAGCTATCCAAGTTTGGATCTCACGCGAACTCGCTTCCGGCAGGGTGCTCGCCGAGCACCTTTACAAGCCCTCAATCACGTCTCCGGACGAGGCAACAGAGATGTGGTGCTTTGTCTCCGTTATCGGCAGTGTCGCGGATCGACAACGCCATTTGTCCGGTACCTTGCGATGGGACCTCGCCGATGACGGCCGAAGCGTTCCGCTTACAAGGCGTCTTTGCTCCATACAAGCTTGTGGACGGCATCCTTACCGCCAAGGTGCTCGGGAGTTCTCTCCAAGTGCATCTCGCAATGCGAGGGTGTGTTCCTTCTTAGGGACATACACGAGGGTACTGCGACAACCACGCCTCCTTCGTAACTCTAGTCGACAAAGCGCTTACGCATAGGCTATTATTGGCCCATCACACAGGATGCCCGGACATCGTGACTAAGTGCAAGGCTTGCCAATTTCACGCCGGAAGGCACACAAGCCCGCCCAAGAGCTCCAAACAATCCCCATCTTGGCCTTTTTCCACATGGGTCGGATCTGCTTCGGCCCATTCCCTAAAGGGTACAAGGGCTATACACACTTACTGTCGCCATAGACACTTTTACAAAGTGAATTGAGGCGAGCACGTGTCGCCTCTTCACGCCAAAACGATTGCTCGCTTTTCAAAAGCAACATGGTCACGCCGCTTTGGGATCCCCATAAGTCGATCACGGATAACGGTACCCGCCTGAGTTTAGCTATTCCAGAATATGCGAATACCGGGCACCAAGGTCTGTTCGCCTCGTGGCACATCCACGAGCAATGGAGCGATCGGCGAGCTAACGGACAGATCGTCCGGGTATCAAACGGCGGGTGTTCGCCGCTCTCCGCGAGCACAACAAGGTTCGTTGTGACGGTTCCCTCCGTCCTCCGGCGATTCGACTACGGCCACCGGGCGATCGGGGAAACTCCTTTCCAATTGGTCTATGGTGTAGAAGCCATCTTGCTCGCCGAAATCGTACTCGGTTCGCCTCGCACGAGCTCAGTCAACTTAGTTGACGATGAGCAAGCGCCTCCTCGATCTCGATCTCCTCGAAGGCACACGCGACCGGGCACAAGTCGAATGGCACGCTACCGGCAAGATCTTCGCCGCAGACGCTTGCCAAGTCGGGCTCGACCAAGGGTTTTGAAGGCGGGCGACCTCGCTCGCGCCGTGTCCCGAACCCGTCCAATGCCAACAAGTTAACTCCTCGTTGGGAGGGCCTGCTCACGGTCGTTTCTACTACTCGCCGGGGCGGTTCGCTTTAACTATGGAGGACGGGAGAGAGTGACCAAAGACTTGGAACATCGACCACGACCGTAAGTTCTTTGTGTAGGTCTTCGTTTGTTTGCTTGGCCTCGCGTTTTTTGTCAAACTTCGCGCCTTAGTTCGTCCAAGTCTCTCGGGCACCATGTAAAGTTCAATCCATTGCTTAAGTGAATTCTCTCGGCCTCTGCGTCTTTTTTCACTTCTTGTCTTTTGAAGACTACCTCCTTCTCTCCGGTAACACTTGATGGCTGCCCGGTCTTGCGAACTTTTGGCTCCGCAATCTTAAGGGTTGTTCCCTACCGTATCTAGTTTCGATAAGTTTCTAAACTCAGGGTTGCGTAACACGGCCTTTTCATCTTGCGGCTAAGTCTGCTCTCGTAAGCCCTCCGCGGCAGAGGCACTTACTCTTGGCGCGACCACTTGGCAAAGCCTGCTCTCGTAAGCCCCCCGCGGCAGAGGCACTTTCCTTGTTCGGTTACTCTCGGAACTGCCTAATTTACGTCAACGAGCAGACTACGGAATACATCGAGCAAGGTACGGGTGTCACTCTAACTCTCTACGCACGTGCTCGAGTTCGCAAACTTAGGTTCTCGAGCATCGTCCGTACCGGGGGCTAGGGTGTCGCTCTTTCTCTTGTGCACCTGTTCGGGTTCGCAAACTCAGGTTTCTGAGCAGATGCACAACGGGGGCTGGGAGTTAGGCAAAGCGCTCTACCGGTTTTTTTAAACTTCCTTGCGCTGCTCGCTTTTCTCTTAGTTTCGCTTCGTTCTTGTCTCTTTGTTGCTCTTTTTACGTGAAGAAAAAGGTAAGTACTTCATCAGACATCAAAAGTTTGGTACAAGGCCCTTTCGGATTCTGACCAGTGCTACTTAGGAGCAAGCTGCTCCTTTAGCTCCTCAACTTCTAACTTGAGGCGCACGACTTGGCACCGAGCCTTGATTCCTTCCTCGGCTTCACTGAGGCGCTCGATCTCCTCCTTGTTCGCTTGCTTGCGCCGCGACCTCTGCCGGATGGCCTCGACCTCCTCGGTCTTGGCACGCACTGATCGGTCGAGCCTCGCTCTGGCGACTAGCTGCTCGGCCGCCTTGAGCTGCTCGTCCGGCTCCTTGACCTTCTTCTGCGGTGATCGCCCTCACCGCCATCCCACAAGATCTCCTCGATCTCTCCTGTGAAGCCCACAGGTTGAGATTTTGGCTTGAGACCATGAAGTCTGCTCTTCCTTGGCGAAGCGGGCCTTGAGTCTTTGGCTTCCGCCGCAAGTCGGTTCCGCCGTTGGGAAGCGTCGGCAAGCTGCTCTTGAGCCACTTCGTGCGGCCCGGCTTCTCCTCAGATGCTTTCGCCTTAATGGCTTGCGCTGCAGCTCTTCGGCCTCTCTAGGAGAGACTCGCAGGAACGCCTCTCTTCGGCCAGTTGGACTTTGAGCCTCTTCACCTTCGCCATCAGCCGGCTTCGACTTTGGGCTGGTGCAGAGGGCCCCGCCTCGGACTCCTCGTCCGGAGGTGCTCCGGAGGACGCCAAGATCTGGCGCCCGCTCGATGGTGACGCCGTCCTCGAGCTCCTCCATGGTGTCCTTCAAGACCTGAGAGAGAAGACTAGTTAGCCGCTTTGGCGGTAAAGCTACCCAACTGAGCTAGACGTGGTCTTGGTGTTTACCTTCCCGAGTCGTTGCTTCAGTCCGCGGCACAGGCGGTCCTCGAGGCCATGCGTCACGAAGCCCCGCTCGTGCGGGATGAGACGGGTCTTGTTGTTCGCCGCCGCCGTCTTATCGCTCCTTCTTCCGCTTAGAGCGCATCTTCTCGGGAGCAGGAGCGACGGGCGAAGCGCTTTCGTCTCCGCGCTCCCTATCTTCTTCCTCTTTCTCTTCCGCCCGAACGTCTTCGGGCGAGGCCGAGCTACTCACGGGTGGCACCGTTGCTTCCACGGCGAGGCGACTTGCGCGACCGCCGGGGCTTCTTCTTGTTCCTGGCGGTGGGCTTCACCGCCACGGAGAATCCGTCGCCTCGGGGTGAGCTGCCCTGCGATGAAGTGCTTGGCGGAACGGTCGCTCGGTCCGCCCACGGCGCTTTCCGGGCCGTCGTCTTAGCCCCGTTGTCCGTGGCGCCACAAGGCCGCTTTTTCCTTCCAGCCGCTCCACAGCGCTTTTAAGCGCGTCGAGCTGCTCGCCGGAGCCTGACGAGAGCAGGCTCCATGCCGCCAGCTTGTCCTTGAGGCACGCTAGCCTCATCGCCCGCGATGCGCCGTGCAGATGCTCGGGCAGCAGCGACCGCTCGGGCGCCTCCTCGACGTCGTCTGTGGCGATCTCTCCTTGGGCAGCTGATGAAAAAGAGATGATCATTAAGTCTAATGCGGTCAGTAGGTGAGAGATCTGAAGATCGGTTTCTACATACCGCCGTGAGAGGCTTGATCCCGATCTTCTTCACTGAACTTTCCGCCTCTTCCTGGGGCTCCTTGGCGGCTTCTCCGCCTTTGGCCCTTGGGTGCTCATGGCGACGAGCTCAGCTCCCGGTAAGCCGAAGCTCTCTCGCAGCAAGCGCAGAAGCTTTTCCTTGCGTCGACTTCTTCTTCGAGCCTCCTCGCTTTCGGCGACTGTGCAGTACCGATCCATGCGGCGGGGTGAGCTTGCGTGTAACGCCTAAGCCAGAGGGCCATGGTCTTTACCTCTTCGTCGCTCTGCTCGGCGAGGAGGGAGGGGCTTGGTCTCTTCCCACTGGGCTGACTGCGCGCCTGCTTGGTTTGCTCGGTACGCTCCGTCGCCGCAGGTGGTCTCTTCGACGGCTGGCAGCCGCCGTGTCGCGGTGAGCTCCGCGTCGGCTCGGCTGCCACCTTGGGCTTAGTGGCTGTCTTGGCTTTGCCCTTCTTCGCCTTCTCCTTCTCAGACCAGGAGAGCTCCTCTACGATACCTCCAAGGATCAGCTGGTCCTCCTGCGCGTTTTGAGAAGCGAATATTAGCATTAAAACCACAGTGCAAATCTAGCAACACAGACTGGGTATAAGTGATTTACCTCGCCTGTGCGGACGAGCACGTTGCGCGGGCAGGTGTACGCCACCTCGCCGGTAACCTCCCCGTCCTTCTTCGCCGCCTTCAGCATGGCGTCGACCCGCTCGGTCACCCATGCGTCGGTTGGCTTCTCTGCCCGAGCAGAATGGATTGTTAGTTCCTGTTCGGAAGAAATAATCGATGTAAAGGTTGAGTCTTAAAGGCACTTACCCGTGCTCTCCCTAGAAATGTCTTCCCATCCCTCTATCTTATAGAAGGGATAGGGCCTCCTTCGCAGCGGACAGATCCTGTTCGCTGTGAAGTCCCGAATGATCTCCCTGCCCGTGAGCTCGAGACTCACGAGGGAGGCGATCTTCCTTGTCCGATACCAATCCTCGGCGGACATCTCCGGCCGAGGCATTGGGGTTCCCTTTGCCGGCGCCTTCCCGGTGAAGACGAGTTTGCTGCCGCCGCTCCGCTTGCTGTAGAACCACCTCACCCACCACGCGCCCATCGAGTCGAAAGCGGCGGGGCGAGGGTCCGGCGCGTCGTCGGCGGTGGCCCGGAGCTTGAGGTAGTAGCACCCCAGCGCCGAAGCGGCGGAGCTGCTCCTCGTTACTGTGTAATAGTGGAGGAACAGCCCCACCGGTGGATCGATGCCCAGATAGCCCTCGCACAGGTGTGCGAAGACAATATCCGGAGGATGGAGTTCGGATTAAGGTTCGCCACCTCCAATCCGCGATATTCAAGAAGGCCTCGGCGAAGTCGCTCTCGGAGACCTCAACCCGAATAAAGGCGAACTGCTCAAGTCGATTTAACTCTCCTCGAGCGGCTCGGAGTATCCTCTCTCGAGCAGACCTCCAGCTACCGGTGTCTCACGTGGCCTCCTCCTCCTGGACCTTCAGTCCTCCTCGGTCGAGCTAGTGCCGGTGAACTTGGCCATGACGGTTCCTGTACGGACGAACAGGTTAGAGGGTGGAGTTCGGCTCTTTGATGCTGGGCGTAGTTGGAGTTAGGGCTTGGAGAGGAAAGGCGCGAGAGCAGAAGTGGCTGGCCGCGGGCAGCTTGGGTACTTTTATAGTCCCGTATAAGCAGCTCTGCAACGGTTTTGTCCCAGAACGGCTAGTTTTTACCGCAACGGCTAGGTGAAACGGTCGCCTGTTTTCACTGCGCAGCGATAGGAAGTTACCGTTGGAGTCTGCCAACGGCTATTTTTTCCAGTGTCTGCACTGAAGGCTGAGCGCCCTGCTCGGACAGATGTCGTTCCCTGTTCGATGCAACAAAGTTGCTCGGTACTGGTCAGGTCTGTTCGGCCCCGAACAAGTTTTGTTCGGTTGAACCATGATCTGTTCGGTCGCTCGCTACACGTCTTTGTAGTAGCAAGATTTCCCTCTTCGTGACTTGAAGTCTCAAGAGGAAGACCCCACTCTAGTGAGTTCTTCCGCTTGAGTCTCGGGGGCTAGCTGTCGGGGATAGAATTACGGCCCATTGCCATGGTCTACTCCCTGACGGCCCAATCGAATCAACCTACCAGGCCCGGCTCCTGGAAGGTTCTATCGAGCCCATATGCCTCTGCCGAAGCGACTCTTGGTGGCGCGATGCATAACGGCCTAGGAATCGTGTTTGAGTCCGTCTCGAACAAGAGTTCTCAGCGGTTGCGTGAAGACCGGACGTGGTTTCCGGATTGGATTAGAGTCGTGATCCCCAAGATTAGGAGCTTATCTTATCTACCGTAGGTTGTATTTGGCATGTATGAGTTCGTTCACGATCTCGTAGTTAGCCCGCCCGATATTCCTCGGTAGGTCGGTTTGTTACAGACTATATAAGCGGGGCCCTTATGGCGTTTAGAGGGACCCTTAGCAGATAGATTTTCGCATACTACTCGTCGAGACCTGCTGATCTCGCCGAGTTCCACCTTGTAATCCTCTTTGATATAAAGAAAGGCTGGACGTAGGGCTATTATCTCTTCCGAGAGGCTGAACCAGATAAAATCCACATCACACCTGCTCTTTGTTCGTGGTTGTTCGGCGTGTCTCCTATCTCCTCCTTGAAGAACCTTGGTTGACTTGGGTCGATATCCCAACCGTCGACACCATGCAAATAGAGACAACTTCAGGGGGGCGAGAAAGTAAAACTCAAGTTCAGGGGGCTACGTGAGAATCGTTGCAAGTTCAGAGGGCAACAGTGCAATTTTCTCTTAAATAAATTGTAGAGTAACTAGTGGTCAATTGTGTATTTCAAAGACCACGACAATGTTCTAAACGACATGTTTTAGGAACCAGACGGAGTAGCATGTAAGATTTTTGCTATTGTATTGGCCAAGTGGTAGGATTTTATTTGAAAAGCTAGCCCTCTGCCCTTGTTAGGTGGCACGGAGAGGTGAAAAAAAATCATCGAAATTATCTTAGGTGGTATTAGAGGTTTTTTTTTTGGGTCAAAGTTAGTCTCAAGAGGACCTTTTTTAAAATTATTTACAAAAGGTTAAAAAAATCAAAAGGCTACAAAAGCTAAAGGATTTGGCTTGTATAAAACAAGGAATTTGTAGCTATGGGATTTAAAGGCTTTAAAACAAGGCTTTAAAATCCTGATCTCATTGACCTCAAAGATTTGCCTATCCCTTTCAAACCCAAATCCCTACCCCTTTGAAAAATTGAAACATGAATGCTCACAACCTTCTAACCCCTAGTTTTCTCCACGCGACCTTCCAACCCTTTGTCCGCTATTAGAGAGATTTTGCTTCTGTAAACCATAGGCTCCCCACGTCACCACCAACCTAATAGGGTGTTCCCTTCACCTTCCTCACCTCCACACCCTGTTGGTTTAGGAGATGAGGGGGAGAGGGGGCTATCCCCATCATGTTTTAGTAGATTATTAGCAAGTTTTTGGTTATTGGATTAGGGTTGTTTCTCGCAATGGTAGTATCATGATGGTTAACGAGACCTTTGACGAAGGTAGTGCCGATTTATGCATGATCGTCGGCTTTATATGGCATAGGTTAATTCAACTTTATCCTTTTGAAAAAAAGGGTTCTGGTACTTATCCCCAAGATGTGGATCTATATTTTAAACCGCTGGTCTTACAAATGTTCATGATGATATTCACCGTCTCACCTATTTTTATAAATGATATCGCGTGCAGTCTGATTTTACAGTGTTATGAATGTGATTAACCCTGTTTGTTAGAACCCGCTGTTAATATGCATCTTCAAGCTTAGCTAATGCACCTCCAAGTGAAATGTAAAAAGCCCTGCCTGCATGGCCGCATGCCATGTACTCATGTCGATCAGCACCGACTCAAACAATGATCAGGCTGACGCAGATCCGATGTAATTAACCACACCCATTTCGGCTCTAAGCCTCTAATGCTGTGATCACCGTACGAACCACCGCGGTTGCAGCTCGAGCCCTAGACGGCTAGACACATTCCCTGTCGAGCCGAGCTTGTGTGCAGTGTAAAACTGTAGGCTCGAGCCACGTACGGCCTACGGGACAGTGCAAGCAGGGGCGGATCTAGAGCGAATATGACCGGGGTTTACCATTTATTAAGACAACAACCAATCAAAAAATAATGGTGGCACAAAACACTTATCAAAATGACGAATGCCTTATTCTTTTCAGCGTATCATTGCGTTGTCGTATTACACTATTACTATAGCAAATTTGAGAGCCCTTGAAGTAATATCATTGTTTCACTAATAAGAAATAAAAGATCATGTATACTGATGTATTAAAAGTAAGAATGCTACTTGCTTGAACTTGTCATCGTATCACAATCTACTAGTCTTGTCTCTTGGAAAATGAAAAATGTAGGTCTCACACTCTCACTCTTAGCCTTCAACAGTTAGCAGTCAACACTATGGTTTCATAGAAAATTAACACCGACTAAATGAGATTTCTATAATAGATTAATAGTAATATAAATTGGAGACCGGAGAAGTATAATTATAGTTAGTATTCAAAGTAATCAAGTATTTACCTCCTAGGCTCCTAGCACAATCGGTGAAGTTGATTTGAGAATCACCGATGGATCGTGCCCGTCTACAGTCACGGCGGCTGACCGGCTATGGCGCTGTGCAGCAAGCGACTTGCACTGCGATCTGGCAAGGGCGCGGTCATCGGCGGCCAGTCGCGTGAGGCGATGACGATCGACAATCGGGCGATGGCGATTGGCAGGTGCCAGCGCCAAGCGCCAAATAGCGATCCCAGGAGGATGCGACCATCGTTGGATTAGGGAAAAACAGAAACAACCCGGTCTAGACGAAACTGTAGCCGCGAGATGAGTTTCCAATTGATCGTAGCGATGGTGTGCTGCCTGCCGCCGACCAGAATGCTTGATGGGCTTCCTTATACACGGACAGGACACGGGATCACCAGGTTTTGGCTGGGGGTGTACCAATGACCCATACTCACTAATCCTTACTAAAAATATTTTTTGACCGGGTGTCCTGTGACCCCCTTGGCCATGTAGATCCGCCCTGAGTGCAAGCTCACTGCACCAAGGGGCAATTAAGTGGCAAGTGGCACGTGCCGCGTATAAAGCCAGCGCCGAGGAAGCCACTCGTCTCATGGGACACGCGCGGCGCGGCGCGGGCGGCGAAGCCCAAGTCTGAGTGCCTAACGAAACCGGCGACGACATGGACGATGATGACTTCACCTTCGCCGTGGTCCCGCCTCTAGCCGCCGCCGCTGCCGGTGGCGGTGGCGGCGGCGGCGACGTTTGCCAGAGCGTGGGCGAGCCGTACCCGGTGTTCGGCCGGCCGCGGTCGCCGCCGCGCGAGCGGCCGCCGGAGCCGCAGACGGCCACCGCGCGGGTGCCGCTAGGGCGGCTTCTGCGGGTGGACCCATGGCCGTCCTCGCCGCCGCAGCCGCCGGATGGCGACGACGACGGCGACGGCCTCGACGTGGAGCCGGCGCGGACGTACTACTGCCCGTGGTGCCCCGGCTCGCCGGTGGGGATGGTCTCCCCGGCGCGCTGCCGGAAGAGTGGCTCCACGGGGTCTCTCCTCCGGTGGCGCCAGCTGCTCGTCGGGCGGAGCCAGAGCGACGGCAAGGAGAAATTTGTGTTCTTGAGCACGAGCTCCTCCGGCAGGCGCATGGGGAGGACGGCCTCCGCGGCCTCTGGCGACGTCGGCGGCGCCATGAGCTATTACGCCGCCAAGGCCGGAGGCGGCAGCAATGGCGGGCGCTGGAGGTCGTTCCTCCCGTACAAGCAGGACCTCGTCGGGATCTTCGCCAACGCCGCCGTGTTCCGCCGGAGCTACCACCCGTTTTAAATTTACCCTTTCTTCTTCGGTTGCTTCTCTGCCCACGTTACCACGTATACGAATCAGGAGGTTTGCATGCTATAGGCTATAGCCACATGTGGTTGTCTTTTTTTTCACATTGAAAAAGAGAGTGATTGGTAATTTTGGCTGCCTCATTTGTATCATGTTATAATCTTAGTGCAGGCAGAGCTTGATACAAAGAACTATTTATGTACATGTAGGAGATAGAGTTTTTTTTTTTTTGTTCTTCCCTTTTCAATTTAGTATCCTGAACTGCTATTAACCTTTAGCTTTGTAGCAATTTAAAAATCTCTATACTGAGAGCAGAGATATATGTGCAGTGGTATATTATACAAATTTTCTGGTATTAACTATATAGGAAAGTAATGATATTTTCCCTTTTTTTTAAAAAAAAAAGAGAACTTATGCGTGTTCGTGTTTTTCTACGTGATCGATGTGCAAAGATGACGTCGTCTGGTTCTAGCGTTGCATGACGTTTGTGCAATAGGAAAATCACTTGCTTAATTATGCAGACAAACCAGCATATATATGTACATCACATTAGTTAATAGTATTAGCTGTACACTGAGATAGTGAGATGCAGCCAGTATATGTAGCTGTAGACAAGCTGTAGTGTTTCCTCTTTCCCAGGACAGGAGACTCCCTATCCGATTAATTCAGATTTATCGTTATTACCCAGAATTTTAACTAGATTAATGAAGCCCTTTTCATGATGAACACAGCTCCATAAAGAACGACACGTATGCACCAGCTTCCTTCAAATGGAATTAATTGTTCTGTTTATTCTCCCATGGTATCCGTCAAATCAAAATGCGACTACCAGTCATAAAAAAATATCACGGGTTATTTTTGTGGTCCGCAAAAAACTACCGGTTTTAAAACATTGGTAAATCTAAAGTTTTTAAAATTCTCTGGAAGTTTGGCCTAAATTCTCGATAAAACGGAAAGTTTGGTCGTTCTTGCCCATAAAAATTTGGAATTTGAAATTTTCCTAATAAAAAAAACAGCTCGACTGTGTTGCAATAAAATTTAATTAGAGACATATGGTTATGTAAATACTTTAGACCAAAATTTGCTTAGGGCTAGCATATGCATGCGTAACACTCAAGGTAACTTGGCAAGATAAACAATAGAGAGATGGCTCCTTGGCAACGAAAAACCCACAAAAATCTTCTTCATACGTGACATGCGTCTCTTGTACACGAGCTTTCATAACATTTGTAGCATCTAGGTACAAAAATCACTAGCACATCATTTTAGGTTCTTCATCGCTTTGTTCAAAAAAAATTAACCCGACATCGCTACCATTAGGTCATGTTCTTTTGAGCTGATCTAAATGGCTGAACAGCTGAACGGCTGAAATGACTGAACTTCGAGAGCTACTCGAGATAGTCTCGAGATTCGGATCCATTTCGTTTGACTTTCTTTGTAAAGCGTTAGGACCCATCTTTAAAACAACGAACAAAGGGACTAAAAAACTCAAAGCATATGTCTTTTTAAAACGTAAATAAGTCGTTAAGTTGTTAAGCCGTTAAGCTGTTAAAGCTGAAATGAATTGGGCCTAAATAAATTGTCTGTGCTAGAGAGTATGAGTGTTACATGTAGCATGCTACCCGCTGCAACCTTATTCTGCTAGAAGTAATCTAGTACCCAAGTTCATGCATGGACCATGGTATGGTTCATTTGCCATTCCATCAGATAAGATCATGTTGAGCATACCAAAAAGACAAAACAAATGGACGGTCGCTCTCCATCTCCCAATTCACCAACTCTTCTTTTCCAAGCTTTACTCTTCGTATTAGCGGTCCAAATCTCCGGGCCATTGTGCTGCCATGCATCCTTGACTCCCTCTGATCTCTGCCTTGATTACGCCGTACTGCAACGCTGCCCTAACCAATTCGAGGAAACTAACGCTAGAGATAGCACTATTAATCAGCTATCTTTGCCGTCTTTGGCACTGGTCGATCGTCCAACTATACCAGCTGGTGGTTTCAGCGTCGTCGTCGTCGTCGCCGTCGCTGCCATCTTCTTTTGAAATATGTTATCATCGGCTCATAAAATCGCTCCGAGACTTAGCTGAATTAATACCAGTATGTATGCCATCGTTTCGTGATCGTGTTTCTACCTTCTTGCCTCCGAGATGGACCGATAGTAGGGAGCTTAATTCCCTGATGGAATAGTGGGGGTAATGGTGCATGTATGGCTCGTCACTCGTCAGGGTCAGGTGATTTATTAGGTGCTTCCTCTCAGATTATTAGGTGCTGGACTGGTTCAATTTCGTGCATGCATTTAATTTAGCGATCTAATTGGGTTTCAACTTAGACAGGTGAAAATCAGATTGGTCTCCGGTACCAGCTAAGTTAATCTCTTCCTTGATCTGACCACCATGCCACAACCTACGGCTACCTCCACTCCTCCCCAGTCTCCCTAGCCTAACTTCTTTCGTATTCATTTGGGGCCTCAACGGGCCACCATCATCCACTCCCTCCCAACCTCCGCAACCCACACAACCCACTGATATCCACTTCCCCCAACCTCCCAATCCTTAAACCCTAGCACCCACTATTCTACCTCCATTCCACGCCACCATCTTCTTCCTCCCACGTATCGCCCTCCTATTGACCTCATCCTCAACTGTCGTCCTTTTTAGCGACGCGACGGGCAGTGTGCTACGGACTGGACCACAATGGCATCGCAACAGATCATGATCGACAATCTTTTCCTCGACGTCTCGGCGGTTGGACTACCGGCGGTGTCCTTTTCCCCGACACAGTGACAGCAGTCAGACTACAAGCGTCATCCTCTTACTCAATGCAACGGCAATCAACATCTCCTCGACTCCTCCTCTCCTCTGGTCAGGGCACGTCAAGGCTCCTATTGGTCGGGTCGGGTCTAGGTCAGAGCGAGCATGGTGCCCGGCTTACCCTGGCCACCAACGACTAGTGCACGCCTACTCCTGACCTGCCTCACCCTGTGGCCCATTAGCTAGTGTTACTACCGCCCTTGCCTAGCTGCCCAGCCGCAAATTGCACAACACCGGGCCAAATTGGATGCTGCCTCATGTCAGCCCGGTTCCTACACCTTTGCACCTTAAGAGTGGCACAGAGCATGCTACAGGCCCAACCAAGCATGCACATACCCATAGCCGGTCTGCCTCTTGTGTCCCTGCTCAAGTGCTCATCACGTTGAGATAGCGCCTCCTCGTTGTCGGGTCAAACTGAGGATGTTCGTCGACTCCTGGAAAAAAAAACACCAACAAATTTTCTAAAAAACGCCGCTACATCAAGATCATGTGACGTGCTTCCTCGTGCCGCTTGTTTCATGCTTTCCCTAACAACCTAATTGTCGACACATAGTGGTTCACAATGTCAGAATGACATCTCTTGCCACACATGATCGCATTGTTGTAATGCTCCCACCGCTCCAATCTCTGGCTGTGCACCATGTCTGGCTCTTGCTGTCTGATCCTTAGCCGGAGTCTCTATCGCCGCCGCCGCTACATCGACTCCTCGTCGTGACACACCCCTCCTTGTTTATTAGTACAATTTGAAATCCACGTAACCGACTTATACATATATTTGACACGAACTTCAACAACAGAAAACCCTAAGCCTAAATTAAAAACAAAGGTAGGCAGCGGTGAGGCGAGGAGGAAGCTGACGCTGTACGGTTGGAACGGTGAGAAACGTTATACTCTACCTTTTTTAAAAAAAAAAAGCATTTCTCTATATTAATCGGTCAATTCGTTGTCCCACGATAAATTTATACCGTGATGGCACTGTTCCTCTCTCTGTCACTGTACACGATAAGGATTCACTCCTGGAACGGAGATTTGATCCGTCTCGGCGACACGATGCGACGGTTTACCAGCTCGCGGCGGAACACGACGGGGATGGTGGAGACGCCGGCGGCCGACCGAGAAGGGAGGCTAGGAGCAGTGATTGGCAAGGGATCGATCTGATGCGCGCGCCCATGCATCGTGCTCCTGTGGCCCAGGATTAATTAAGCTGAGCCAAGCGTCTGACTACTGGCTAGCTTATACTCCCTTCGTTTTTTTTATTTGATGTCTTTGATTTTTTATCAGGTTTTTAACCATTCGTCTTATTCAAAAATTTCGTGCAAAGATATAAAAAAATAAGATATATTTAAAGTACCTCTATTGATAAAATAAATCATAACAAAATAAATGATATTTACAAAAATAATTTGAATATGACGAATGGTCAAAGATGTATTGAAAAGTTAAAGGAGTCAAACAAAAAAAAAACGGAGGTAGTAGCTAGTTGTGCTGTCATGCTCTCCCATGGATCGATCACTACTGGCGTGGTACGTGTATAGTAACCGATATTGCAGAATATATATGGTGCAAGCGTGTACTGCTGGCTCGCTGCCCTCTGAGGCATGCTTGTATTAGAAAAGGAGTTTCCATGTGTACGTAAAAATATCAGTAATAGTATAATTTGAGCATCCGTTGCTACGGAAAAAAAAAAAGAACGTTGTTGCAGTACGTTGAACCGAATGTTGCATTGAAACATTTTGTGTAATTTTTGGTTTGAAAAACTGCAACATTTAGTTGGTGCCTCAATATTTAGTTCCGCATAACGCAACATCGTCGTATTTTTTTCTATGCATCGGACATCTGGTTTGTAGCAAAGCCCTAAAATTGTCGTTTTTTTTTTATCAAAATCCATTTAACTCCTGGTTTTGTTGCTGTACATGCATGGTTTTGCATATGGATGCCAAACTTTGACCAAAGCTACCATTGTCCCAAGAGAGAAAATGGAAGACACCATTCGGTAAAAGTTTTAGAGAGAATTTGAATAGTAGAATTGCAAAAAACTAAAAAAAAAACATCACAATGACAAAAAAAAAAAATATAAGATGGACATTGATTTTTTTACCCAAATCTAGGCAAGTACTCACGATCTTCTAAACAATGATAATCTCAGAAACCATAGTTTGAAAATATAAAAAACACTATGTTGCCAAACATGTCCAATCTGGTTCCTGCAACATATGATACCTTTTCTCTTTGTGCTCCATCAAAGGTTGCACAAATCTAATAAGTTAAAGCACATAGATACCTAATATCCTTCTAGTTATTTTCTCTCTATTCTGGGTCATAACAAGAAATCTCACTTGTATATTATAGTTTTGGCCGTGTTATGATGTGAACCCCTCTTCCAAAAAATTTGCTGCAGCGTATGGTACCAGGTCCGAAATAGTCCAAAATACTTACTTGATCTTATACATCGGCGATGCTTTTACATACGATTGCAAAATATTTGGTATTGTAGACTTCTAATATATGTAATCATGCTTTTCCAAGATACCGTGCTACCGTGATCCTCTGGTACAAATCTTTAGATCTCCGGAAGAAATAGGTTGAGAGATCATGTCTTGTAATCGTGATACGACCCTTGCTACTTACTCTCCTCTTTAACTAATTTGAATCACGCAACGTTGCACACCACTGCCGTCTGCTCCCTAGCTATAGGTAGTTTCTACATGTGTTACTTCTTGCTCCTTGCTACAATGTCTTGATCTTTTCGGCTCCATCTTTTTCCATCGCTTTTATATTAAATATACCTTTAACGCGCTTCCCTGCAGCTTCTCTGCAGAATTTGATTAACCAAAGCTAGATTGAACGTCTCATTTTCTGATTGTTAGTGTCACGTTTAACGAAACGTCTCATTCAGCGCTCTATTTCCGCGACTGTATGGATCGCCCAATTCCACCACGACAAGCTCTCGCGGAATCGTTATTATTAGTACATGTCGATATTGGACAGCAACAGCGGCACTGTTAATTGCACATTACGTCGCATTAATCACTGCCATGTCCCAGGCTGCACAAAGGATTGCAACGACACCAACCTCCTCTTACAAAAGTCAGCAAAGATTTTAGGTGATCTGGTGAGATCAATAAGATCATCAACCTGCAGTTCCCGGTAGGCCATATCTAATAACTGTTGGATGCATCACAAGCAGGGAGGGCTACTGCATATGGTGCTTGAGGATTAGGGTAATGGGATGCATCATCCATGACGCATCTCTACGGAAACAACTGAACCGAAAAGCAAAGCATGCATGGCACACAGTAATAGAAAGCTAGATTTTTCATTTTCGTTCCCGCAGACAATTTACAGGCATGAATTATGTACACTGAATTCCGTGGTAGGCGGTAATCCTTGTGCCTTGTATATTTGCATCTCCGCACCTATGTGAGCATACACGACAGAATGGCCGTATTTACTATGATTCATCAGGTTTTGGTTCAAGCATCACGGGGATCTTCTCCTCATGGTCTCCACGCAAGACTTCCACGGTGACCTATAACACAATGAACGTAAGGCCTTTAGCGGCTGTGGATCACAGCAAAAATCCCTTCTTTACAAGAACAGACGAACACTTACTGTTTCCCCAACTTTACACTGATCCAAGATCCGGTACAAGTCGCTCCCATTTGTTACCTTTGTACCATTCACAGATGTAATTATATCCCCAAGGATAAGCCGCCCATATGCATCCCGTTTGGTTGGCCTCAGACCCTGGCAAACAACATATGACAAGTAGAACTTTTAGCTGCACTAATCCTGTAATTGTATTTGCCTGTAATATACAAAGGGATAAATCCCCACATGTCATTGCAAATTGCCCAAATCTCGTGCCATCATTTGTGCCTATGACAAGTGGAACCTAGACCCACATGTCGTGGACACAATGATGGCATATACGTGATTGGCATATTTCTGCAGTGGCATGTATATACAAAAGGAGCGGGAAGTTCTATAAGAAGTATCTAACGGAAGTTTAGCCTTTCGCAAATGAACCGATTCTGCTTTGTTTATTTGTTAAGCTCTTTTTAGTTCTAATAATAATTGAAGACACAGGAGAACATTGGTCAATAGAGGCTACAATATACTGCATTGGTAACTCAAGGTATTCCCATGGTAAGTAACTAAGTATAAAATTATAAAATTGAAGCAGAAATGTAATTAGAGCTTACACCTAGCCTAATAAAATTGCTGTTTTAAAGTGAAATACAGGAAAAAAACGCGAAGCACATATATAGCATCTATGGACAATACCGCTTTGCCAGCTGGTCCATTTGGGGGAGCATCCAAGACAAGCACTCCACTTAATCCAAGTTGCTCCACAGATTGATCAGGGGCAAATTTTATCCCCAGAATAGGCCTTGTTACTTTCCCAAATTTTATAAGCTGGTCCACGATACCACCAACCTGAACATATTCAAATTACATGTTATAAGGATGATTAAAACAGACCAGTACACATCTGAAACTATGAACTAAGTGACATACCGTATCAACTGGAATGGAAAAGCCAACACCAGATGATGCTCCTGAAGGTGAGTATATAGCAGTATTTACACCTATCAAGTTTCCAGAACTATCAAGAAGTGGGCCACCACTGTTACCAGGGTTGATAGCAGCATCGGTCTGTATCACATCCTGTATAGGACGTCCTGTTGCTGCTGAACTGATTTCTCTACGCAATCCACTATGGGGAACCAGCAGAAACAACAAAATAACAGTGTCAGTGTATTCCAAGATGAATCAGCCAAAAGAAGAACCAGTTTAATCAAACAATATTAGACCTGATAACACCTGTTGTAAGAGTGTGGTCAAGACCAAACTGCAATTACATAGACAATCAAATGTTAGACTGATAGCAATCAACACAAGGTACTGCAGCCACTTATAATCAAAGAACTTGCCCAATTAACTGAACTATTATAATCACACCTTCCCATCCAGAAACTATACTCAAAATTGACCATTATCAAAAAAAAAAATTCAGAATTGACCAGCACATATGGTGGTAGCTGTTTTACATACTAGCTTTTTGGCACATTGGTGGTTTGTTGTCTAGTTTATTACTTTTTTCCTGCAGTGCTGTCTAGTTACTATTTATGTCTTGCTACTTCAAAAACATCTGCAGAACAGCAAACAATGTTTTCAAGGTTGTTTCTGCTCAGAGCCTCAGGTTGGGAATCAAAATGAAACTATAGAAATAAATCAGGCATAACATTACAAGTAATAAAAATACCGAACAATAATATTTGGTATGATAGTGTAATCCATTTGTTTCTAAGCTTGTAAATCAATCTTCATGTATAAATAATCCAAAAGAAAAATATTGGTCTAAGAAGCACTCACTGGGTTTCCAATGGCAAATACTTTCTGACCAACCAGTAAGTCTGCTGATATACCAATTGGTATAGGTCTTAGTTTGTCTTTTGGTGCTTCGACACGCAAAACAGCTACATCCTTGTCTTGATCAAATCCAACAACTTGCGCTTCATACACCGACTGATCAGCGAGTGTGACCCTGCGTAAAACTAGCTGTGATAACTTCACTTCGCCATTATGAAATTGGAGACTATCATGTCATAGATATTTATGAAAATGCTGCATAGTTGGATGTTTAGTTGATTAGTTCTAGGCTTCTAGCTGCATATCTAAGTTAACAGTTGACAGCATATGACATTAGCAGGGCATAGACACAGCATGGCTAAGTGGCAAATGCATCAATGCGGTTTAACATAAGCCAAACGACATATGTCATTGATAGCTTTGAGCATGAAATAATTTGTATTAAATACTCGAGTCTAGCATGAAGTGCTAGATGAAAGTGAAATGCAGAAATAGTCATTCTAAAGCTTCAAAGATGTGATCTGTTAACACCTACTATAACTAACCTATAGCTTGTCATCTTTGGACATATTAAGCCAGGAATGGGGAAGGTAACTGATTATAAATCATCTTTCCCAACCAAAAAATAATGATAATGAGTCATTAGATGGAATTGCTCACAACTCATTGGGCTGTTGTCACTCAGTAGCCACATTGCCCCTGCTTACCAACATCCAAATTGCAGTACTTCAACTCCTTTCCCATGTCTATTGATTTGAGTTCAGGTCTTGAGCAAGATTAGACTAGTCTACGAACTTTTAATGACCCAAAAAATGTACCAGAATTAGGGTACAGCAATCAGCATCCTGAAGTCTTAACCAACCTGAGATCCGACGCACCACGGATGACATGGAAATTGGTAACGATGTGGCCTTTGTTGTCCCAGACGAAGCCCGAGCCGGACCCCTGAGGCACCTCGAGCACGTCCAGAGTGAAGGCATCCTGCCTACACCAAGCCGAAGAGAGGCAGTCCCAAGCTTTGCGTCAGAGTTGAGCACACGCAGGCAGAGCAGATGCACGCCGCAGCCAGTAGCACGGGGAGACACCAGGGGGTGGGGCTCTAGCTGTACTACCTCACGGCGAGATTGGTGATGTAGACGACGGAGGGCGTGTTCTCCTGGAAGAGGCGCACGGTGGCGCGCTCGTCGGCCTGCAGCTTCCGCGGCGTGGCGACGACGAACGCGGAGGCGGCGCCCGCGTCGCCGAGGATCAGCGCGGCGGAGGCGAGCGCGACGAGGAGGGACCCGGCGGCGGACGAGAGCAGCCGCGCGGCCTCGGCGGGGACCTGCAGGCCGCCGAGCAGCCGCGGCCACGGCGAAGGGAGCGCGAGCGAGCGGGTGGCCAGGGCAGGGGCGGGGACGGGGACGGGCGCCGCGCTCGCGGGCTTGGAGGCGCAGGCGAGGTGGGCGAGGAAATGGCGCGCGCGGGGGCGGCGCGGGGGAGACGGGGAGAGGAAGCAGGCAGTGGCGGCGGCCATCCGGTGGGAGTGGGAGTCGGGGGAGCCGCGGCCGCGCGCCAGTGGAGGCGGATGAGTGGATATGCTGCTTGCCACTGGTCAGCTTCAACGCGCGCCCTGTGTTTGGTCTCTCCGATTCGGCTTCGTCTCGGTTCCTGCTGCTTCCTTCACTGGTCCATGCTTTGCACGGATGCTTCTCGACGGTTCGCGTTTGCTCAAAAAATAGCAGAACGGCACGTTGTACAGTACGCTTATGTTGTCTAGTTATTACTTTCAAGTTGTACGTTGGCTGGGTGCATGGGTTTAGGTTATGGCGAGCATCTTAAATTGGACTTTTGATGGTGAAAATTTTAAAAGTTGAATAAAAACGCCATTTCCGTCAAATGAAATATTGTCATTTTTTTAATGAAACATGACGAAATTACGAGTGAATCGGAGCGAAGAATGACGAAGCATTGATAAAACATGTGATTTGTGTAGTAAACCGTCGGCGAAATGATAATACTTATGAAACACGGCAAAAGTACTAATAAAATATGTGAAATACTGACGAGCCATGTTTCACGAGAGTAGACACCATGTTTTGCAAAATCAAAAACAGTGTTTCAACGAATCAAAAATATACTACCTCCGTTTTTTTTATTTGACTTTTTGACACGTCTTTGACCATTCGTCTTATTCAAATTATTTTTGTAAATATCATTTATTTTGTTGTGATTTGTTTTATCAATAGAGGTACTTTAAATATGTCTTATTTTTTTACATCTCTGCACAAAATTTTTTAATAAGACGAATGGTCAAATACGTACCAAAAAGTCAAAGGCGTCAAATAAAAAAAACGGAGGGAGTATTTTATAAGAAACAAAACAGAATGCCTCACTTTTTTTTTATTCATGTCTCATCAGAGCAAAATTGTACTTGCTAGGTATATTTCACTAAATAGAAACAATGTTATATACATACTAGCGGTGATGTTTCAAACCAAATTCATTGTTCATCTTTCCCTACCGAACTCTTTGCTCCTTCCAATGG
The DNA here is from genome assembly GCA_036346415.1 of Raddia guianensis. Taxonomy (NCBI): domain Eukaryota; kingdom Viridiplantae; phylum Streptophyta; class Magnoliopsida; order Poales; family Poaceae; genus Raddia; species Raddia guianensis. Next base: position 2,210,189 of record CM070538.1, on the reverse strand, counting down.
AGTGCCAAACTCCCCATATAGCTAGAGTGTGTCGGCGCGAAAGCTAATGCCAGAGGGAACTCCCTTTGGGAGATGGATGGAGAGAGAAGAATGGGGATGGGAAGAGGCGGTTACAACATTTAAATCGATCGATTTGGATGTCCGTAAAATCCACAAAATCCTGATATTCATTCACAACGCTTGTATAATATTAGAAGAGGACAATGTATGTCAAATATAGTCTCGCAAGTGTGCGGCACGCTAGCATGTAATGTTCCATGAAAGTACGAAACAAACTCCAACTGTCTCAACGTACTCTTATATATGATTTATGAGCACGTTTGAAATTTAACACCTCCCTAGTAATGCTAAGGCCATCCTCAATGCAAAACGCTTATAGCAGGTGCTTAAGGAGAGAGGGTGTTGCCACGTCACCAAGCTTTTATTTAGAAAAACTTATTTTCAATGCATAGAAGCTTATATGGGTGCTTAGGTACTTTCTAAGCACCTCTCTCAACATGGTGCTTAATTAAGCATCCATACCTCTCTCTAAGCACCCATGCAAGCATCTTCTCTATCCTATATGGCAAAAAAAATCTGGTTTTTTCTTTAAGCACTTGTCTAAGCACCTGCATTGGAGATGGTCTAAGAGCCATCAAGCCGAGACATGAAGAACGCAGGCCAGTCCATCTCGAATGGGTAGGATCATTTCGTATTGACCGATGCCGCCAAACTCGGTCGTCACCTCTCCCACTGACCCGGCCTGTTTCAAGATCGACCAAGTGCCGCTCTTGTCTCCAAAGAACCGTAATTTTAGATTCGGCAACACAGCTCTGGTAGCTTTAGCTCGATTGCCAGAGTACAGAGACACTCGTCAGGCTCTCTACAAGCTTGATGCAGACAAGTAGACAACCACACCATGACACCACCTCCCCTGCATGCTGGCAACCAAGCAGTTCTTTTCGATCGACTCGCTCCAGCTGCTCTCACCGGAGTACGTCCGGAGAGTGTAACGTCGACAGCCGCCCTCCTTGACGCCGATGAAGAGCACTCGGAAGAAGGCGGCGCCGTAGTTGTAGTTGTTGAAGCGCTCTACACCTCGCTGATTTCCCATCTGCTCGGCGAAGAAGCCGAGGAGGTTGGACAGGCCGCCGGCGACGCGCGTCGTCCAGCCGACAGCAGCGGAGGAATCGCGGGTCGACGATGAGGCGGCGCCGCCGCCGCACGGAGGAGGTCGGTGGGATCAGGGTCCGGGACGCGCGCTAGGACCTCGACGAGCAGGTTCTCCTCCATCTAAACGCAGACAGAACTACCACAGATAGATGGAGAGCTCGGCTCTATTTATTTAATGGGGGCGACTGGGGGACAGGATCTTGTCCCACCCGCCCCTCGACAGAATAGCTCCCTCCTCCGCCTCCCCTTCACTCCGCCGCCTCCTTCCTCCGCCCCGCCTCCCCCTCGCTCCACCACCTCCCCCTCGCTCCGCCGCCTCTGCGCGTCCTCGCCTCTTGCTCCGCACACCCCTCGCCGCCTCCTTCCTCCGCCCCGGCCAGCGACGCCCCGCCTCCTGCCACGCCGCCACCCACCCCAACCCGAGGGAGTGAGGGGTGGTCCCCCCGCCGACACCGTCTCAGCCGCCTTCACCCTCCTCGGCTTGGCGGCGCCACCGCCGCCGCCCCCGACGAGCCCCACTCACCGCCGATCCGCCGCCAATGTACGCATATTCAAAATATAATGACTTAATTTAGCACAAAATTTTGGCACCATATAAAACAAATCATTCAGGCACGCAATTTACATATTGAGATATTTTGTTTTCATCATCAACGGATAAAAACTAATTACAATTTCATCCTCTCATCTGACGACAGATCTTTCTCAATTTTCATTCATAGCATGCAATAGTATTATATTACCAAAAGGGGTACTCCGGTGCCCATTACGATGTTACCTAAAACTAACTACGAGCCCTGACAGCGGAATTGAAGGGAAGCAAGATACATACTACACCACACCTTGTTACAGCCCGAGATCCCCGTGCAAAGGTTGTTTGTCTTTAGGTTTTCGCAGCTGAAACTGGTTCTGATAACTAGCAATAGCACTTGGCAGTGGCAACCCACCAAGATGCTGTTGTGTTTCTTGAAATCTGTCTGGAACCCAGGAGTATGGCAGCAAAACAGTAGAGGACGTCTAAACATCTCTTTGTTTGGTAACTTCAATACCTTCTGGCTAACTACTCATCTCCATCATCGTCGTCAATTACTAATCTGTGTCTTCTTTTCAAACCAGACCTTTGATCAGAGTAAGAGTTTATCATGTCCCCAGATTCAGAGATATTTCTCTCATCCATGATCCTTTGCTCAGTATTTTCATGGTTATCTACCTCAGGCTCAACAAAGTCATCCAAGATTTCAGCTTCGCCAGCATGGCCACCATTGCCATTGCCATGTAGAGAAACGTCCCTGAAATGTGACTATGTGAGGTTTCTTTCGCCAAAGAATCATTACATACAATAATATTGATGCACTTACTGATATTTACCGCTTCAGAATATTTAATGTTCAGCAGGTATAAGCGAACTATGTGATACAGGAACAATATAGATGCAAACAAATATGCTTGAATATTATGTTATTTTTGAGAAAGAATATTAAGCTATTAATATATTTGATATAAGTGTTCTGATACACCTGATCATGTGCCAGGTCAGTCGAGACCAGGCTGGGCCTGGCCGTGCAACTGCTGGATAGTGCTAGTTAGCTTAAGTCCTTATCTTTTGGTTTGTTTCTTCGAGCTTATCATTTCCTTAGTAGCCGTGGTTGTTAGCGGTCAGTTCAATGGAACAAAAGACAGATAGTAAGACATAAAATGGCACGATTTGTTGCCACCAATTCCAGACGCTGCCGTCAATAACCAGCCGGTGGCTCCGTACAGCCTTTACCGTAGGGCAACATCGCCTCCCGGCAGCGCCCTCCGTCTCACGCTCTGGCCTCAGGCCGGGCACGCGTGTGTTCAACCATGAACACCCGTATCAGTTTCCTGATAAAAGATTCTGCTTCACTAAATTACAAACTCATAGGCTGACCATTTGGGAATGCCATGCATATGGTTACTGTGCAACAGATGCACAGTTTTTGGGTAAGCGCATATGTATTGTCAAGCAAATAGGCTCTGCATGTTAGCACAGAAAAATTATAAATCTAGGAAAGAACCTGAAATGCACAATGAGTAGAAGGCAGAAAGTGGGTCCAATCTAATATTTGAAAACATGCTCTCTTCAACTTAAAAGTAAGCACCACCTATCTATAACGCAACCTTTATGATGCATAAAAAACTAATAAATTATTATTTGGTCTAAAATCGAGTTATTCGTTCAGAATAGTATAGATCTGCTATTTTTCCCTGACAAAGTTCCACAGCAAGCAATCAAGAACAGAACCTCTATTATGAAGCTTATGTTGTGTCTTGTGTGTGATAGTAGTATTACACAAGGTATCAGCATTCACTAACGCCTAAAAGAGAAGTAATTAATATTGAGGTCTTGTACAATGAATGAGCTTACATGGTATTTAAACTGATAGTCCCATCATCTGAACCTGTAATTTTCAAAGATTCTTGATGTTCTTGAGTATTAGGTGTAAAATCAGGCTTAAATAACCTCTTCTTTTTTCCAACTCTGTCAGAACAAAAAAAAATGACTTAATCAAATGTGTCAGGTAAAAAAATGGGACCAAATAGAATCAGTCAGGTACTAAGGTTTAACAATTGGCATCATGGAGACTTAAATGGTCAATAATTGATGTTTATAAACTTGATTGAGCTCACCTATGCATAGATCCTATGGTCTCCAGATCAGAATCTGAGTCTTGCAAAACATCTTGATGCTGTGATGTAGTAAGTGAAAATCCCACTGACTGCAACTTTGTCTTTTTGGTTCTGTGATGAATAAAGTTAATGATCGCAAGAGGCGGCGGGGGGCAGGAAAATAACTACATATATCTGTGACATATGTTGCTCAGTTCTTACAGAGGAGAAAATGTATCTAAGATTAGCTTGCAAGTCCTAAGCATCATATTTGCCCATAACACCAAAAAACTTATCGCTACAGAACCATTAAATAATAAAGGCTGCATAAAGCCAAATTTGGTTACAACGTTGATTTGTGGGGACCCTAATGTTGGCAAGTGCAAAGGAGACAAATGACCCATTAATGCCGAACAGTATCACGGGTACTGCAGCGCCACAAACAGTGCCAGTGGTACTGTAGAGGGGTGGTTGAGATTAGATCGAGTTTTGAATTAGATAAGATCAATTTGTTTAAAAGATAAGATTAGTTAAGATTTCTTTCTTACAATCAAGTCTTTTATCCCTATAAAAGGGATGCAAGTCTTTTATCCCTATAAAAGGGATGCTGGGCAATGAATTAAAATTGAGAGTAGATCTCATAGGCAGTTGTTCCGATAACAGCCTAGGCGGTAGCTCTGAGAACAGACCGTCTCACCCCCTTCAAGGGTTGTATCCTCCTGTTGCGTGGTTGCACGTAACAATTGGTGGCGATCCTCTTACCATGGTTTGTCAAGACCAACACTTGCGACCGTATTACTTCCATGGGTGGCTCCGCAAAAATCGGCGAATGGGCAGCCTCCTAGACCACCGCGGCTACGTCGTACTCATGGCGACGCACTACGTCTTCAAGAACGTCATCAAATTCTTAGACGTTGGCGAGATCTCTCAAGCTTCAACCTTGAGGACAAGATTGATTTGATGGGGAGATCTCATAGGCAGTTGCTCCAATAATAGCCTAGGCGGTAGCTTCGAGAACAGCCCATCTCACCCCCTTCAAGGGTTGTATCCTCCTGTTGCGTGGTTGCACGTAAAAATTGGTGGCGATCCTCTTACCATGGTTTATGAAGACCAACACTTGCGACTGTACTACTTCCATGGGCGGCTCTGCAAAAATCGGCGAATGGGCAGCCTCCTAGACCACCGTGGCTACGTCGTACTCATGGCGACGCACTATGTCTTCAGGAACATCGTCAAATTCTTAGGCGTTGGCGAGATCTCTCAAGCTTCAACATTGAGGACAAGATTGATTTGATGGGGGAGTAATGTTATGGGCAAGTGCAATAGGAGACATACCGCGGGCACTGTAGCCCCATGAACAGTGCGTGTAGCACAATATTAGTTAGGGGTTAATTAAGATTAGATTAAGTTCTGAATTAGATAAGATCAGTTTGTTTAAAAAATAAGATTAGTTAAGATTTCTTTCTTAGAGTCAAGCCTTTTATCCTTATAAAAGGAATGTGTCATGTATCTTTCTAATTATGTATCTTTCTTAGAGTCAAGTCTTTTACAACAGCTCGTCTCGCCCACGTCAAGTACCGTATCCTCCTGTTGCGTGCTTGGACGGAACAATGACAAAATAAATTTGTTTTGCATTGCAGAATCATAAATGAATAAATGATTGTACAAACATTCCATGGCATTTCCAGCGTAAATTACAAGTAGATTCAGGTACAACAAACAAACATCTATTTCATTTTTAAGATATATATAGTGGTGTTTCCTAAAAATATATGTACTGGCAATAATTTTTTTAGCAACCATACTTTCTGGCATGCCTTTTAACAGTAAAACAAATTCAACGAATCATGGCCTTGATCATGTCAATACAATTAGCTCGTAGGAACAATGTCATGCAAGAATTCACCTGCTTTTAAGTGCTTGTAATGTTTCTTCATCAGATGATATTCCATGACCATGGCTGTCATCATGACTACCGCTTAACCTATGTAGCCTTTTTCTTCTGTGCCTGAAAATGAAGGCTAGGCTTAATCATATGTAACTACCAATTAAACTATGTTTGAATAGTCAGACCAAGCATAAAATAATACTAATTAGTCTTACATTTTTCAGGTATGTTTATCTGCTAAATTATTTATGTGATTTTCCACAGATGTACTTAGGACAATAAATGCACTTGTTTGGAATACTATATTACTAATAGTTCAAAAAAGAATAATATATTACTATGTTGTCCACTCCATCCTACTGGTAAACTGTGAAAAGTAATTGTTGAACATAAAATAGAAGTCAACTGCCATTAAGGAATAAAAACAGCTCATCATTTATAATACTAACCGGCCATTTTCTGGCTTGGAGCCATAGTTATGTTCATCTATCATATGGTTTGAATCATCAAGCAAGTCGCTTTGGGGTTGTGTGCCCAGGTCTCCAGCTGAAAGAGGTGCGTCTAGAACTTTTGCCCCTTTTTTGACATTCCGGAGACCCAGTTGTGTAAGCTTTCGTGAAACCTGAGCAGAAGATATCTTTCCGCTGGGATCTAAAGCTTCAGAAATTAGATGACTGCATTTACGGTCATCTTTATGCCTGCAACATGAAAGGATACACATTCAGGCATCAGGACAAGATTCCTACCAATAATAAAAAAACAGGTACTCATGCGCTGAAAAAAATCATGATTTTTTTGTTGACACTTGACACCTTCAAAAGGCTATGTTAAAATATATGAATTGACCACTTTTCTTTACATAAGTCAATCACGTACTTCTCATAAAGATCTCTGATAAGCTTCTCCTGCTCTTCAGTAAAAACTGAACGACGTCTCCTTTTGGGAGCTTCTAAATTCTGGGTACCTCTTGATTTAGTATCCCTGATAACACCATTTAGATCAAAAAGAAGACTTGATGAAGCAACTAAGTACTCAAATGCGGAGATGCACATAAAACAAACCTATCATTATCTTCAACTTCACTGTCTGAAAGTGACGCTACTCTGTTCCTTTTATTTGTGGCACCCACAGTTTTGTGAAATTCGTCTTCCCGCTCACCAGAATATGAATCTTCAGCCCTACTTATGCACACACATAAATGGAAATCATTAATTTGTCATCTAGTTCCCTGTCCTCACAATATAAAATGGACAAACTTACTTATCAGCATCATATGGTGCCTGTGGTATAACAAAATCAACTTCATCATCACCAAGAGAATCTGCTATGTTTATTGGACCTCTCCATCCCTTATTTGAACCAATTTCACCATCCTTGTTTCTATCATCTTTCTTAAGCTCACCCAGCAGAATATCAGCATCAATGCAATGGCATTCCTTGCGAGTTTTCCAGAAAAGTATCTCAACAAACAGTAATGGCTGTTTCTTCATAGCCCTTAGCATCTTCCTTACAACTTTGGAAAGAAAATTTGTAATGTTTGCATACTCCTTTGAATTTGATGACTTCTGGTCAGCTAATATATCATAAAAAGTAGTTAGAAGTGATAGCTGCAAAAGACAGTATAATGTAAGCTCCCAAAGAAATGTAGCTCTCTGAGGATATATATATATAAATATATGTCACTGCATTTTCACCTGATAAAGCATTGGTGAAAGTTCCAGATCTTCACAGAATCTTCTTAGCATGCATATTATGTAATGATTTGTTTGAAAGGAGTTACTCGTGTAATGCTTCAACAACCAGCATATGTTTTGGACAACAGAATTGTTTGCGAGACTTGATATTAATCTGGATACATTAAAATCAACTTCACTTGTAGCAGGAGGCTGATCATCTATTGAAGAATCTGAAATACCATCCTCTTCATCATTGATATTTCTTTTCATTTCATTGTTACCTACACAAGATGGATCACCTCCAAGTTGTGTGGTGTTCTCAAGATTAACTGGTGTGTCAACAAGTGTATCTGGCACCTCCATACCACTGGAATCAACCTTTGCTTGATCTAGGAGAGAAGGCTCTGCAACGGAATTCTCAGATCTATCTGGAAGTGATTCAGACAGACATGTAGCCCCATCTGTTGGATCAACATAGCTTTGTTCCACATTCTCTGATCCGGGTTTTGTATTCTCATCCTTTTCATTTGGTATCTTCTTTTTTCTGCCCTTTCTTGACTTTTTCGCAACCTAAATTTAAGGAGTGACTAAAAGTCAAATAAAAAAGGATAAGAGGGGCAGTAATTGCTTCAGAATGAAGATTCTCAGCTTTACTTAAACTGATGAAAATTGATAAGTCATAGTTGCTGACAAATGGAAATGTGCATGGAATGTAATATCGTAACTTATTATTGACCATATAATGAAAAGAAAGATGAATTTAGATTAGAATCCAGGACACCATACCCTTAATGCACCACGTGATTGAAGCTTCTCCATGAGCTGTAGCATGATATGAATAGTTTCTAATAAATCCGCAAGATCACTGATAAGAACGATAGACAACTAAGTTTAAAATGGTCATAAAGTACAAAGTAGGATATAGATTTGGCTTAAAAAATAGTGTGGACCTCCATTGCCCAGAAACTAAATGCAATTCAAATCATGAAATATCCTTTCACCAGAACAACTGTGAAAGGATGCAATTATGTGACAACATGCAATCATAAATATTCCATTTGCATTATATCACACAAAAAAAAAGCAGGTACCCATACCATAACGTACCACTAAAGCTTTGACAATGTGAATAACCAAACTGGAATAACTAGTATGTTCAAGTGCTATGGATGACTGAAAAAAAAACAGTTTAAAATGTGATCCCACTGCATGTATTGAAGAAGCTACCCATTGTACCTTTGTAAAGGGAAGAAAAAGTTGAGCCTACAAATAAATTTCAAAATGGAAAATATAGTTGGTAACAAGAAAAATGATATAATGAATGTCTCTAGGTTGCGGTCGAGTATCTTTTGTGCAAAGCAGACAAGTTAGCATAAATTTTCAAAGCAAAGTTCTGTTCAACACAAGTCTACTGATTCATTGCTTTTGCAAACATAATCAAGTTGCAATTTTTAAACAGCGAATAAACATTACAGAACACATAATATAAATATCTGGAAGTAATATTTGGTACAAACCTTTTTGGTTGCTTATGAGTATCAAAAGATCTAAATAAGTTCAGGAGAAACTGGGTAAGCCCTTGTTCTGTCTGATCATAGAAAAGCTTATACAGTAAAACACGAGCAGTTTGAGATTCCCTTGAATCTTCAGGAAGAACTTTTAGCACCAAATATATCATGTCAATCTGCAAATCAAAGTTTTTAAACGTGTGGGTTTGAAATAGGCATCAAGTCATAAACAGAACAAATGATAAATATGAATAGGTTGTTACAAATCATGCATGTTGTTTACGAGGTTCATCAAATTGCTATCTCATTGCCCACCCAACACTAAACATTGCCATTGACATTACAGGAAAGACTTAACATTAATAAATAAATTTTAGAGTAAGACTATACTATTCTTAGGAGTAGTGAAGCTTCGCTGCTCCCATCTTTTCCACCGTTGGATCTAGAGCTAACCTCACGAGTCACGACCCGCTCTTTACTACATCCAATCCCACCACTAATAAATATACATTGCAGGTCCCATTCATCCCCCAGCTGCCACGCTATGATCCTCACTCCTCTCGAACGGTTCCCCAACCCCTAGCGGCGCATGTTCTAGCTCTGGCAGCAGCGGCGCGCCCTCTCCACCAGCAATTTGCGGCACTCCTCTCCACCGGTGATTTGCGGCGTTCCGCTCCACCAGCATGACCGATGGGACATGGATCTGACCCCGATGGCGCGCCCCTCTCTCCCAGCACAACTGCCGGCATGCAAATCTAGCACTCGGTGGCGCGTCCTCTCCCAGCAACTGGCAGCGCGTGGTTCCGGCCCATGGCAGCGTGTCCCTCTCCCTCAACCGGCGATGTGCGGATCCAGCCCATGATGGCATCACTCCCCAAGCGGCACCAGCGACACAGCGGCCCACAACGACAGCCCCAACAGAGCCCGCACCACTGGCCTCAAACGGCGCCCACAACGCTGCACACCATAGCGGCTCCCCACCAACCAGCGATGAAGCTTCCTATGGCGGCTCCCCATCGGATTCGGTTGGTTCCATCCCCGATGTCAGGTACGGCACCGAACAGTGCTGCTAATCAGCCAATGCCCTTGGCGGTGTGCCCTTCTCCCTGACTAATGCAGGGCGCAGGGCGATGATGGTGGGTAGGAACCAGCATTGTTTATGGAGCTACATCAATTGCTTAGATCTAGATTTATCCTAGACAATAGAATTTTACTTTACTATAATGGGCGATGTAACTTTACTGCAATGTACATATAATTTTTCTATTCGGGGAATAAAATTGCTGAGTTGGACACATCAAAATTTTACTAAAATAGAACTTTACTAGCCATGTAGCTTAATTAAAATGGGAATGCAACTTTACTAATATGGGACTATAACTTTACTTACAAAGAACAAAATTGCTATAGTTTGGATGCATCAAAATATAAACAACTCACAATTTTGCTATGAATCGGTTTGTACCAAAGCCCCTTACTGATCTGTTGTATTATTTCTTTAGGATATTTAGTAAGATGTCCCAAATTTCATTATAACTCAGATGAGATAATCTTGTATGTGTGATTGTGAAATTTTGGATGCGATTGATGCCAAAAAAAAATTACTCACTTATTTTATGATGAAACGAATGTGCCTAAACTTTAACATATCAATTTTACTATGACATGGAGAACCCCAAATATTACATCGAATTTATACGATCCGAGATCAATTAGTTCATTGCCAAGTAGATATAGCTTTACTATCTGAGGTACACCACTTCACAATTTCATGTGCACATACTTTGCTGTAATGTAAGAGTAGCTGTACAATTTTTAAAAATTTATATGTCATGTCATGTCTGGTCTTGTTTTGTTCATAAAAATGTTAGGAATTTGCAGGCAAAAACAATTTGTCAATTCAAACTTCCATTAAAAAATATAGGGAAAAGAAAAACAGATGTGATGGTTAGTGCAGCATGCATACTGTGAAGGACATGCTCTGAGCGCATGCAGGCAGGACGTGTTTATCTAAATTTCATACTTGCACATAGTAAGATGGCCTCAGTTTTGGATTAGTTTGACTATAAAAACCAAGCTCCAGCCTAATTCAACCTCTATTTTTTTAAAACAATCTAAATTAAAGTGCACAGATATCCTTATGTACGTCCTCCCTCCATGCTTAGTATTCCTTTTATACTTAAGTTGCAAGCCCTTTTCAAGAATTATAAACTGAATCAGACTCCATATGTTTGTGTACTAAATTTTCAAAACTGAACCCAGCCAATTTTACTCAAACTTGTTCAGCTTTATTTGCCATTATTATTTTCGTTTTACAATGTGCATCCCACAGCATAATTTTTGCAGTTTTTGTCAACTTTCCCGAGTTCATTGTTTTAGACGCAAAATGGGAAGCAAACTTTCCATGTCTGCAGTGTTCATTGTTAGAAAAATACACTAAGTTCTCTTTTTGAACAGAAAGAAATGGAAATCTTAGCATCCATGCCTTCGTAAAATGTATGAGATACATATTTGCTCACCATGTTCTTCATTAAAGACCCAGCTGCTGAAAGAGTTTTGTAATCCTTGGTATCCTTCAGGCTGTCATAGGTCTCACGCCACCTCAAAAATACTAAATTAAACATATCTTCATTTAATGTGGCTGCAACAGGTCCACAAATATCGCCATGGAACGGTAAATTATCATCGAGTCCAATGCTAGAAGTATCACATGGCTTGAACCCAGCATTAGATTTCTGACCAAAAGAATGCCACATTGTGACAAAACATGACAAAGAGATGATAATCAAATGTCTGCATGTATAGTTACAGTAACGGTGTTCAATGCAATGCAAATAAAACATCGCCGATCTATAACCTAAGTTTCATGCATCGCACTAGGCCGCTTGCAAAGATAAAAATCAGTAATGTAAGTGCAGTTCTTAGTAATTCTTTTTGAACTAAAAGGGCAACTCTTGACAATTCCAGTTAAAATTTTTGCACCCAAAAAAAAAATAGAAACTTTCCCACGCAATTAGAATATGGAACAGCCGATCAGAAAAACAAAAATACAGTATAAAGAGCCCATGAGTTCAGTTCCAGACCTGAGCATTTGATGCCTTCTCGTGTTGAAAAGCCAAGACAAAGCGAGCAACTTTGAAGAATGTGACAACATCAGATTTCTCAATAGAATGATGATCCTTCACGATATCATCACAAACAGACTGCATCAGGACTGACAAGCACTGTGTTAACCCAAGCTTACATGAAATAGAATACAGTAGTTCTGAACTTCTGGCAAAAAAAAAAAAATGAAATAGCTAACTCACCATTATATCCTCCAGATAAAAATTGATCCAAGTAACTTCTTAGCAATTCCATGATACCCTCCTTTGGTATGTATAGAAGCTCATTATCCCAGGCTATCCTCTTCTGTGGACCTCTTTGGACATTACGTATTTCCCGGAGGCTATTTGCAGATGCTGTGCTTGGGTTCCCTTTGCACAATGATTTAGATCCATCCTGTTAGTTCAAATGCAACACAAAGAGAATCAACAAATAATTATCTGCTCATGATGGAGGGTCAAATTTACAGCATTTGACAACAGACATTACCACTGAAAAGCGTGTAAAAGTTCCACTAAGTGAGTGCTGCTCAGAGTTTCGCTTGCTGAACACCCTTTTTTTCCTCTCTTCCTCCTCCATAATCAATTTCAGTGAATGCACTGATGTGTCAATATCTCCATTAATGTGTTCCTATTGAATATCAATAGAGAAATGCTTTCATTGAACATCTGAGAACCAATAGAAACTTGCATAAAAGTTTTATAAAAGACATACCTTTGAACCTTTTGTCGAAGCTCTGGCAATCAATTCTGGATCCCGACCTAAGAAAAGGTAATGAAAGATTTCCAATATAAGAAGGTTTTCTTGCATGAGATAACCGGAAGGCTCATCAATATGCTGAGTCAGCACTAAGATTAGGTCCATCACATTCTCTTGAAACATGAGCTCTAAAAATCTGTCAGCCAGGCAGAGTAACTGTGTAGCTTCGCCAGACGCCTTCTGAGGTAATGTGATTTCTTGAATAGCCAAGACATTACGGAACAAAGTAAGCACCAACTGAACTAGCTTCCAGTCATCTTCTGTGAATGACATTCTGTAATCATTAAAAAGTGAAAAATGAATACTCGAGTAGCTAGAGTGAAGGAAATACAGTGAGCTATAACTGAACACGATGGAATGAGCATGACAGTGGACCCATGATGTTTGCACAACTGCCCCTTAGGAGTAAAATTCAGGAAAATGGTAAATACAATAGTCTTAGGGCCATTACATGTACAACCTGAACAAGTTATTAAAAAAACACTTGTCTCAGGACATGTACATAAAAAAAAAAATCTAGACTGTTTGGTTCCACTTGTGAATTAAAAATAAGACCTTTTGTTACAGAATTTTAGAATTTGCTTCGTGTCATGTACAAAATTTTCTATTATGATCATGGTTCACTACGAACAAAGACAGCAGCTTGCATCAAGTTGACAAACTGATCTAAAGAAACATGCATAATAGCATACAGATCAGGCATGATTTGTCCATATGCTAAAAGCATAGGTGAAGTAAAACTTACAAGTTTATTACAGATTAAAAATCATGTCTCATCTGGTTTGCAGGTGGAATCATAAAATAGTATGCTTGAATTAGGATTGAATGATATTAAGATGGGCTTGCTTTGCACCAAAAATTGAATAGCAGCCCATTCTTATTACTTCATGAAATCCTCAAAAGGAATCCAGTGTACTTTTTTTAACTAATTTACTATATATGCAGAGAATTGTTTTTCTACCCTTGGGACTTGCCATATGCCAGAAGATAGATAGAGGGGGAGAGAGAGAGAGAGAGAGAGAGAGAGAGATCACTCGTTCATGGGTGAGATGGTGGCAGGCAAAGAGAATTTTTTTTCTTCGATCATTTTCCAGTTTTATACACTCCTTGATCTGGCAACTGATTTAGTTTATTAAACTTTGAAGAGTTTGTATGTAAGTCATATTTCACCCTTTCTCTTTCCCTCATGTTTTGTACCAGACTGTAGCCAAGGAGTAACAGGGAACATATATTCAGTTGACTGCATAACAAGTTTCCTAGCCCTTAAGCGCCATTCTTTCAACAATACAGAATGGTGCTACGAAACACACATTCCAAGATTGTCTGTTCTTGGATGAGTAGGTCTACCATAAAAAGAATATACCTTTCCAATGAAAGAGAACAAAGAAAAAAACAATAAAAGAAATTTTACCTTTCCAAACGATCCAATGGGTCTTCAAGAAGAGATACAATGACAGCCATTGCAACATTGTGTGTCAGTGCAGCCTTCAAATTCCATAGATACTCTATCTGCTGTGCAACATCCTCTGATGAAGGATCCACAGGCATTGTAAGGAATACCAACACTTTCACTTCAAAACAGAAAAGGTAAAAGAAAAGGCATTTAATTTTATAGTGCTGCATCAAAGTATTAATCCAATTTAAGGCACAATATGTTCCAATATAATGGGGAGCAAGATGCCAAGATCTATATAATAGGAATATAACTGAATACAAAATCCATGTTATATATGAACAAAGCAAATACACAAGACAGAATGCCATGTTATATATGAACAAAGCAAATACACAAGACAGAATGGGGTATTTTTTCGGCGTAGAAACACACTAAGCTCAACAGTTTACACAGATATGCTATGCATTTTTATGAAAAAATGTTTGGCTCATTAATTTAAAGGATGAGTAATCAAATATGTAAAAGCAAAAAATTGTAACAATTGTGATAGTGGAGGGGGTGGTGCCAAATAGACAGGTAGTTTGTTGCTTCTGCTTCTTCTTAAGGTAAACAAGGGCAGTACAATTTAATTTACAAATAGATACAGTTTTGCGGGGCATGACCTTAGGCTTTTCTGACTTTGGCTAAGCCAGAAAAAACGATTATTGGTTTGAAAAAAATAGTTTATTCAACTAAAAAATATCATAATATTGTCTGTGAATTTTTTAACCAAAATGTCATATTAGTGATCAAATTACAGAAAAAAAAACTGGTTGTCAAAATTACATCTTAGAGACAGTTCCGGTGGTCAAAACAAACATTTGTTTGTGAACAAGGGGATGAAGTATAAATGTTTGCTAACTCATTTGTACACTTATTCCGCATATCAAGTTTATCACTTCACAAAAAGACATCAATGGAGACTTAATTAATAGGTGGATCCGAAATTGCCAATGGTCAGCACTAATAGTTATAATATCAGTTGTAAACAGAAGCACAGTCATGTTGAATTTGCGTCTTATGCTCCCCTAAAGTAAGACAAAAATTGTGGTTGTAACAGTGAATTTCTCTGCCATAGAAACTACTGTTTAACTGTTTTAATCAGCTAAAAAAATGCAAACATAATATAAAAATGTGCTGATATCAGCAAGTTTCTTCGCCATCAAAGTCACTTTGGCAACAAGTTTCAAACCCTGCAGAGGTCCTGTCAAATGAAATGTCCCTAATAACCCTTCCACGATACTAAGAAACAAAAGGAAAAACAATTTACCTGCCGTGATCACCAGATTGCGATCAGCCTGGTAATTCTCAATGATGGGCACGAGATCTCTCGACGCGATCTTCCACTTACAGACCTGCTTGAAAACCTCCCGCCGCTGCGGGTCGTCACGCCGCAGGAATCGTTGCAGATCCTTCAGATTATCTGCCAAACACGCGCGCGCAACAAACAGAAGCAATCTCAGCGTCCCGGGTCGAAATGAAGACGACCCCAAGCCGTTGCGGAAGTGGCGTGGGAATCTGGGGCGGCGATACCTAGGCAGTGCTCGCTCTTGGAGTAGCCGACGGCGGCGCCGTCGTCGTCCTCCTCGGGGGCGCCGAGGCCGGCGCAGGTCAGCGAAAGAACCGACGAGTCCATGGCGGCGGGCGGCGAGGTGGGTCCCCGCTCCGCTAGGGTTTGGCCGCCTGCCGCGGAGGCAAGGGAGCCGGCGGTGAACTGGGGAATCGCGCGGGAGGAAGGGGAAGCCGAACGCTCGGAGTGGCGGGTGGAAAGATGGGTCGGGATTCGGGAAGACGAGGGATTGGGGAAATCCTTTCCCGCCGCCGCCCGCCATTGCGGTAGGATTTTCCCGCGCTTTTAGTCGCTTCACAGTTCGCTCTCTCCGTCCATGGGCCGGCCCATGACGAAGCCGAAATTGTCTGGCCCAGATGATTTGTAACCTCTGTTAACTCAAGTTTCTTTTTTTTTAGAACGACTCACCTACAAAAGCTCTCAAGAAAACTCTCCTACAAAAGTTTAAGGCTGTCTTAAACAGGCTCCCCTAAAGCACCCTCTACCCTAAAATAGAGGGTGGATTCTTTCCCTACGTGCTCCAACAACATTCCCTATTCCGTTCCCTAAAATAGAGTTTTTCTCTCCATCCCCTTATATATAGGGGTCCTCTCTTTTTTTTTTGAACAAGGGGCAGGAGAGCTGCCTTGTATTGATCAAAAGAGAGGAAGTACAGGGTGGGGGGAGAAAAGGCCCCTCCCCCCGTGGGCCAAGGGGACTAAGTTAACTAATTACAAAAGTGGCCCCTGCTGCAGCCCAAAGCCGCAGCTCGTCAATTAAAAAATTCAAAAAAACTGCGCTCGGCCGGTCAACCTGACGGAAGAGCCGGTTGTTGCGTTCAATCCAGAGGTGCCAAATTATGGCAACAATGATCGAGGAGACCGCGCGAGGGTCACCCAATCCGTTGACTATGTTGGTCCACCAACCTCGTAAGCGATCGGTGCAGATCCAAAGAGTTGGGTTGATTTGCGGGTAGTCCAAAGACTACAACTAGTCTTGACCAGATCAGTAATGCTAAAAACGCACTGTAGGAAGAGATGCTCTGGAGTTTGTAGGTTGCGCCTGCAGAGAGGACAGAAGTAGTCATTTGGTAACTGACGATGAAGCAGGGCGTCAGTCGTCATGATGCGCTTGTGTAGCACTTGCCAAAGGAAGAATCTGCACTTTGAAGGGGCCCAGATCTTCCACAGCCTCTTCCAAGTTGGGTTGGTGATACGGCCCTCGAACTGCAAAAGGTAGGCCGATTTGACGGAGAACTCCCCATTCGCTGTTAGACGCCAAGTTAATCGATCGAGCTCTCCCACCAGTAAGGTTCGCTCGAGCGAGGCCAAGTAGGATGGCAATCAATTCCGGATCATGAGTGGGTGAAGTTTTGGCGCAGTCCGTGATCCGCTTGTTGTTGGTGAGGGCCTGGAGCACCGTTTTGTTTTTCCTTGTAGTCGCCTGGTAGAGGGATGGGGCTATGTGCCTTGGGGCGCAGTCAGACAGCCAATGATCCTCCTGAAGGAAAGGGTGGAACCGCCCGTAAGGTGGCGGAGGATCCGACGCGCAATGAGGCTAAGTCGGTTGTCGCAGCGTTGGCGTGTCGCCCGAATTGATGTGGGGTCTAAAATACCGCCAGAGTCAAGCGCTCTTGAGAAGCGTGTGGTCGAGCACCCCAAGGCCCCATGGGAGGTTGGGGAGCAAACCGTGCTCAATTTACTCGCCACCCCTCGTGGTGACGGTGTTCTTCGAGCCAGCCCCTCCCGATGGCGCTTATCTTCTTAATGATGGAGGAGGAGGGGCGATGACGGACGATAAGTAAGTCGGTAGTGCAGAGAACCGCCTGAGCAAAGTTAGTCCGCCTCTTTTGACATCAACGGCCCCGCCATCCCGCAAGCCCGAGGATATCTTATCGATTAGGGCTGAAAGTGCACGTGCCGCAGACGCTTTATAGATAGGGGTATCCCGAGGTATTTGATTGGGAAGGTTGTTCTTCTACCGAAGGCCTTCGAGGATGTGGTCGAGATCGACGCTTGCCACAATGAATCGGTACCACCGACTCTTGCTGAAATTGGTGCGCAGTAGGTGACTTCTCCGAAAGTACGAAGGATGGAGGCCGGACCGAGACATCCTCATTGGTAGGGTTTGTGAAGATTGCTGCGTCGTCTGCGAAGAGGAGATTCTCTCATCGTGGTTGAGCCCACCGAGTGGCGCCAGGTTCTGCTGTCTCTGTTGCTCGGTGAAGCAAGGTAACCAGCTGCTCGATAGCTAGATTAAAAGAAGTGGGAGAGCGAATCCTTCTGGCGAGGCCCCGCGGTGGTGGATGGTGTTTGTGGGTGACTATTGAGAAGCACTTGAGAGGATGACGAGGCGAGCGAGAGCGAGATCCAGTCCCGCCATCGGACCCGAAACCACGGCACGAAGTTATCAAGGAGGTATGGCCAAGACACGAGTCGAAAGCCTTTTCCAAGTCTAGCTTGAAAAGGAGCGCCGGTCCTTGATCGGTGAAGGGCCTTTACGCTAGCCGACAAGAAGAAAGTTACTTTGGATGTGTCTTTTCTTGATGAAGGCGCTTTGCACGGGAGATGAGGTCGCCATGAATGGTGCGAGGCGTGAAGAGAGGATCTTGGTGAAGAGCTTTCCACGTGTATTAGGTCGATTGGTCCAAGTCCGAGGTCAAGCAGACATTCTTTCTTGGGCAAAGAAGACTATGTGAGCATTGTTGAGGGTCGAAAGGCCTAGCCCATCAAGGTTGAAGATGCACTGCAGGGCTGCAAGTAGGTCATCGGCAATAACATCCCAGCAAGCTTTGTAGAAATTCCAAGTGAACCCATCCGGGCCTGGTGCCTTGTCGTTTGGTAGTGAGAAAATGACTTGTTTGAGCTCTTCGACGGTCAAAGGTTCTTCCAGGGAGGAGAGATCGACCATTGGCATACCTAGGTAGTCCCAGTTGAAAGAGCGGAAGACTGTCTCGGGAGATGTGGAGGCTTCCCCGAAAATGGCATTGAAATGTTGATGCAAGGCATCTGCTTTATCTTGAAACTCGGTGAGAAGACCGGACGGGCTTTGAAGGGAGTGGATGAAATTTCTGCGCCTCCGGCCGTTTGCTCGCAAGTGAAAATACTTAGTGTTTGCGTCGCCGAGCCTGAGCCAAGTGAGGCGCGATCGTTGCTTCCATTTAATTTTTTCGATAGCGCAAAGGCCCGCACTGGTCTTGATTTGCTTCATGAGGATACTTCTTCAGAGAGAGTGTACGGTTCTCCATAGCCACGTCGAGAAGGCGGATAACTTCCGAAGCTAAGGAGAGCTGGAGTTTTGTGTCCCCGATGATTGTTCGGCTCCAAGAGCGAAGCGCTGCAGAAGTGCGGACGAGCTTGGATTTGAAGCGGAGTAAGGGGTGAGCCGGATCGTTGGCGTGAGGTCCTCTCTCATCCCCCTATACAATTCTCCATATAGGGAACGCTTAGGGATTCCTGTTGGAGACAGCCTAAGAGGGGGAATTAGGCCACAAACCAACAGTATCGACGGTAAATGGTAAAACCATCAATCTAACTCCTATACAGAAGATAAAATACTTTGTATGGCACCGATTTGAATTGCAATGTCACTTGTACCATTACGAAATCGTTGATACTTGATACTTTGTATGCTATTGCCCTTCTCGTTTTCATTGTCTTCTATTTCATCCCGTTTGTTAAAACCGTTATAACCTACTATGCACCACATGCATACGGCATGCACGTCAAACTATTAACGTGCACATACGCACACGTACATACATACAGTACACACGTATATTACACACGCGCACAATCTATCACGAGCTGCTCACTCGGACGCGCGCTGCGCGCGTGCGCATGCTCGTTAACCAGATGGGAGCTGTGGTTGCATTGGTTTGCTTGTCGTAGTTGCGCGACGCACGGATCGCTGGGAGCACGTCGGCGGCGATCGTCTCGGCGCCGATGTGGTCGGCGAAGAAGCCGGACGCCGCCGGCGAGGCGGGGAGACCCATGTGGACGCGGCTCTTCGGGTACGCATGCGCCCACACGCTCCAGCGAGCGGCCGGCAGCTAGTACATGCACACCGGCGAGCTGTATGTTGGGAATTAATCTTGTTGTATGCATGTTAATTTTGTTTCATATGCACGTAGCTAGAGGATATAGGTTGCATGCATGTTTATTTAGTATGAGAGTTAGACGAGCTGTCCATGGTATGTATGCATTAGCTAGTCATTAGCTAGTCTGAGTAGTTAGCAAGCCAAGTTCGGCGCAGGTACGTAGCTGATCATGTTTGATTAGTGCGTGGCATGCATGCTTCAGTCCGAGTCCTCAGGAGTGTAGATCAGGCGCGTGGCCGTGAGCCGTTGGCAAGCTGAGTCCTCGGATACCTGCACGACGCGAAGGACGTGAACGGGTGGCCGGAAGAAGCGGCATGTTTACTAGTAATGCAGATCGTGGTTGTGTGCGTGTGTGAGTTTGTTATATAAACCATGTACTTAGTGTTCATTTGAGTTAAGGAGAAAGAAAGAAGAAAAGGCACGAGCCGTATGCGTTGCCGCAGTCTTCGTGTTCGTTCTTCTTCCTGTACGTTCATTTGTGTGCGTTAGCTCAAGTGTTCATGTGTGTACACCCGTGAGTTGAGTTCATTCCCGAGCAAGTGAGAGCTCGGTTCCAACAATTGGTATCAGAGCTTGTATGCCCAAGATCCTGCGCTACTACCTCGACTCCATGGCGTTGGTTCCGCATGGTGCTAGGACGAGCAGCGGCGCCTCGTTCCACTATCCGCCGCTCACCCCGACGACCTACACCACATGGGCCATCAAGGTGGAGGCCCTGCTGGATACGCAAGGTCTTTGGGAAGCTGTTGCTCCAGCGGAAGGTGCGGCGGTGGATGCGGGGAAGAGCAAGACGGCGAGGGCACACCTCTTGCAAACCATTCCCGAGGATATTTTGCTGCAAGTGTCGGCAAAGAAGACGGCGAAGGAGGTTTAGGATAGCCTCAAGACAAGATTTGTCGGGGCGGATCGTGTCAAGACGGCGCGCCTGGCGACTTTGAAGGGGGAGTTCGACGCTCTCCGCATGAAGGATGGCGAGGCGCTAGACGACTACGCCACCAAGCTCAGTGGCATGATGGTGCGGTACGCCAATCTCGGGGGTACCTTGGAGGATTCGGCACTGGTGAAGAAGCTCCTCGACACCTCACCGGATCGCCTCTACCCCGCTGTCGCCGGCATCGAGCAATTTTGTGACATCAACACGATGCCGTACGAGGAGGCTTTGGGGCGTTTGAATACATTTGAGGAGCGATTGCGCCGCCGTGAGTCTGGCTCCAATGGCGAGGGCCACTTGCTTCTCACGGAGGAGGAGTGGGTCGAGCGCATGAAGAAGCGCAACGGCTCCGGGAAGAAGAAGAGTACGTTTGACAAATCGAAGGTGCGTTGCTACAATTGTCAAGAGTATGGGCACTTTGCTAAAGAGTGTCGCAAGCCAAAGAAGGAGGAGGCACTTCTCGCTGATGCGGATGAGGAGCCGGCGTTGCTTTGAAGATCATGAAGAGGTGCAAATAAAGGACAACAAGATTAAGGGGGTGATTGTTGGGAATTAATCTTGTTGTATGCATGTTAATTTTGTTTCATATGCACGTAGCTAGAGGATATAGGTTGCATGCATGTTTATTTAGTCTGAGAGTTAGACGAGCTGTCTATGGTATGTATGCATTAGCTAGTCATTAGCTAGTCTGAGTAGTTAGCAAGCCAAGTTCAGCGCAGGTACGTAGCTGATCGTGTTTGATTAGTGCGTGGCATGCATGCTTCAGTCTGAGTCCTCAGGAGTGTAGATCAGGCGCGTGGTCGTGAGCCGTTGTGTAACACCCTGGCCCAAAATCGCTTAGAGCCTAGCCCACATACGGGGCTGGCCCACACATGCATAGCACCCACTTAGACTTTTCGGCCTCGCTTTGTCCAAAAGGGTTAACCCGGGGTGCTATGATTGGACCTAACAGGCCTTATATACTGAGTAAACTTTCTCTCAACTGGCAAGGCGGTACTATTCCACCACTATCACTCCACATGGGCCAAACGAGCCTCTAATCACAATGGGCCAGAATATCACATTCACCAAGACTTAATCTACCGACGCCTCGTCAAGACACAAAGACACCGCACATGCGGCAAATGTCCAGGATCTCCCCCGGTATGCGCCCGTGTGTCTAGTGCCGACCCATATGTCATGTCGCGTGACCATCCCGCCCACACGCCCATGCGCTTATATGCCCGCAAAATAGCCCTACACGCCAAGACAAATGAGGGTTGATGCTCTGATACCATTTGTGATTAGAGGCCCGTTTGGCCCATGTGGAGTGGTAGTGGTGGAATAGTACCGCCTTGCCAGTTGAGAGAAAGTTTACTCAGTATATAAGGCCTGTTAGGTCCAATCATAGCACCCCGGTTAACCTTTTGGACAAAGCGAGGCCAAAAGTCTAAGTGGGTGTTATGTGATAAAGGGCCACCAACAGAGGTGGGCTAGGCTCTAAGCGATTTTGGGCCAGGGTGTTACAGTTGGTATCAGAGCGAGGTTTTAGGTCCGTTATGGGTTAATTAATTAAATGTAATTGTTATGTCAACTCAAAACTCTGATAAGTTAAATAATGAAGACCTGACACACTATTGCACAATAGGTTGGGTACGGGTTTGCATTGCATTCATGCTTGTAAAGTTGATGTTATTTATGATATATGTTCTGATAGTTAAGGTTATTGATTTATTGTAAGATTGTTGCCAGGCATGAAGCTATGTTTTAATCGACGTGGCTATGACATGATTATGCCATGGCTTTGTACTTGTGTCGTTGGTTATGTTATGCCCATGACATAGAATTTTGCGTCGTATAGTAGTAGTTGGGAGTTTTCGTAGCAAGTGCTATCTATATGAATGAGTTTTAGAAAGTGGTGAGTTCATGGAAATGTTTTGAGGACTATTTTAGGAGTGGAAGTGTAATCACTTCTTAGTCATTATTGAAGAATTTCTAGAAATATGCAATGTCTCTTTCCTTGTCACAGTTATTGAGGTTGTTTCTTTTAGCAACCCCCGTGTCATTCTTTCTGCTTCTTACTGAAGCATGATGTACGGTCGATAAGCCGACCTTGCCCTCCCCGGAAATGAATAAAAATCATGGACCAGGTTCATTGGGATTGGTTGGACCTATATGTAGGTAGTTGTGAAGCCCTCGAAAAAATTCAAGTGTCTTGAGTCTTGCTCTCCTCTACAGTGGAGTCAATTGAACTTCTTACCTGATACATTTGGATCTCACTAGGCGTATTGGGCCGATGCGTCTAGCAGCTGTGAGGATCCCTTCTACAGTCTAGGAGACATGAAGCTTGTAGGATTGTGCCCTAGTCGAAAGTAGAGGTTGGATCTTGAGATCGAGTTCTTTTGTCTTTTTAACTTTGATTCTGTTGGGTCTACGTCAGTCAGACTTGATTCTCGTCTATTTATAGTTTTCTCATGTTTGATGCCTTAGACATCTATCGGTAAAAGGGTTGAAATTTTAAGCTTGTTGATGGCCCTATGTTTGACTAATTTGGTTCTAAGCTTGTAAGTGGTGATGTCTCAGCCCTTATTCCTAAGTGTGTGACCTAGTGCTGTTGCACGTCGAGTTGTTCCCCTTAGTGCGGGAGAATTGAGTATAAGTTCCCACTAATGTGTAAAGGTTCCATTCGAGCTGTAGGAGGAGCGTGTGTTGGATTTTTTTGTTGTTTGACCTGTTCTTTGTTGTATGTTCTAGTATATTCCTTCAAAGGCAGTGATTGGACATTGACGACTCGAGTAGTGGGTTCGTCGTGTGCTTTATTTTGGTAACTATACCGAGGCAGTGTAAAAGTTTAGTGTTAAATTCTATAGCTGGATTTGGCTAGTTATTCATTGGTGTCCCTGACTCCTACTTTGATTCTATAGTGATGTGATGAGACTTTATGGGTTTTCCCCTTAGCTAGATGTATCGGACTGGTTATGTGGGGGTCGACCTCGAACTCTTGTTCGTGCCCATGTAATTTTTTTTTCGTGGTACTTGGTAATATGAATGAGATTTCTTAGAACCTGTTTAAGCCCAGGTACCAAGTGCATAGTATGAGTAACGTATGGCCTGATCAACCATGTCGTTTACTGGTACTATCCACTTTGGTTATTGTGGAAATTTGGACTTGAGAGAATTTTTACTAGCAGGTGGTGGACTAGGTGCTTAGCAAGGAATAGAAATTGTTTGTGTTGATGGCTTGTGTCCATCATGTTCTTTGGTGTTGCCCTAGGGTGTCGTTATATTAGAGCTCCTCATGGCAAGACGTATTAAGCTTCCTTGACGTTGGTGGCCATATCACGACTACTTTGAACTTATGATGTAGTGATTTTATGGTTTTGTGTAGATGTTGCAAGGTTGAATCATAAACCGGTTGCTATTGCATGTTTTACCTTGGGAGTGTGTTACATTTATGTTTGTGCAACTCGGTGCCAAGGGAAGGTGAAGGCATAGAGGCTTGGGGTACGTTGGGTCGTAGCTAGTTATGGCCTGAGATGTGTAGCCAAGTTTAATGGCTATGTTAATTCATGAGTTGACTATGGTTTATACCCCAAGCAAATGTAAGGATGGTTCTAAGAGTAAGATCAAACTATGTGGTGAATGGGCATTGAAGGCAGCCGAAACTGAGATACATTAGTTTATTTTTTCCTTGGTGACGAATCGGGGGAGTAATTTGCTGATAGACCTTGTGTCCATGAGTTGAGTTTAGGTGTTTCTTGTTTCCTTGTTAAGCAAGCGTTTAGAAAATCGGAGCATTATGTTTGCTGAAACCTTTGTCTTCGAGCAAGACCTCCCCTTGGGGTGGTGATTGGATATAGTTTGAGTGACATCATGGCATGTGTATGCCATTATGCCTTGCAGAGTTTTAAGTAATTGTTGGATGATTTATTCTCGAAGAGCTTAATCTAGGATAGCCTGTCTTTCTAGAGAACTTTTGTTCCTTTTTTCATAAAAGAAAGCGGGAGAGTTGGTGCTTGTGTGTTAATTATCATATAACCATGTGATTGTTTGTTATATGGTATAGAGATGATGGGAGGTCGTAGCCATTGTAGGGCACTAGCTTGTGATTTTGCCCCTGAACTATGGAGAAGTTTAAGCTGTTATAGAACCAATGGCCAAGGTTGTGGGCAAGTACAATGTTGTGTTTGGGAAAAGAGAAAAATGATGTTTGGACCGCTCAACAAATTATAGAGTTTAGTGCTGTAGTTATCCTTGAGGTCCAGACCGAGGCCATAGGACAAAGACATGGTGCTGTTGGTATGGGTAGGCAAGGGTATAAAGAGTTTCCGTGAGTGGTTTCAATGTCTCCTACTATCATACCAAAACCTGTATCTACTATTAACCCTGCTCTGGATGTGAGTTACATGAATGTTTGTGGATATGTATCAGTTTGCAATTTTTTTCCAAGTCTGAAAGGTCGTTAGTTGTTATTAAAGGCCTATAAATGATAATTGTTGTTAGGTGAACCATAGGCCTTGGGAATGACTAGATGTGTTGTACTGAGTTAGGCTAGGGAAGGAGAAAACCGAGATGTCCTATATCTTGTAACTGGGTAAAGGGTTGTTACCCTGTGATTTCCTCTCGGAGGTGGCTTTAGTATCTTGTTAAATGTTAAACTAGATTCACTCTATTCACCTTAGATGCAAATTAGTGGGCTCAAATAGAATATATTTAGTCTTCAAGCTCTGCAATCTTATTATCTAGGATCGGTGTGCGAGATGATATGATATCGGAGTGGTGCGCGAGATAATGCTTTCGGGTGGTTGGCATGGTATGGAAGAGTGGCAAGTGGAGTTAATTATGAGAGAATTGTTGCATCATTTGCATTCTTGTGCATTGAGCCGGATCGTCGCGAAAGGCATAAGGCTAGTTGGTAAGTCACGGCGAGGCCAACGAGCTTGACTTATGCCTAGATGCCTAGACTCAAGAGCCCTGAGAAAAAAAAAATCCTACAGAGTTGGGGACTCCACAATGGTGGGGACCCTTATAGAGACTCCATGGGAGTGGAGTGGGCCCGTTCGAGTGGGACGTGGGTCGAGTGGGGCACTGTTGAGTGGACACTCCGTTGTATCGGTATATGCATTAGCTAAGACATGAGTTGTATTGTAGAGATGCTATGTTGAGATATGGCTTGAGTCATGGGCTTGTGTGCCCTAAGATCTAGATGCGGCGCTTAACGCCTGAGATGGTTATGACAAGGTTGTATGATAAGTATTGTTATATCCCGAGTTGGTCCTTGTGTTTGCCCTATTTGCATTGCAAAGGATTATGCTTGAGTTCTATGTGTTGATTTTGAAAGAAGGTTGAGGAGGGGGCTTTTGATGCCTACTGAGTTTTGTTTTGTAATGATAGTTAACTTCCGAGCGTGTGATTGGCCTTTTGAGGTTCTCTAAGGCCCGCCGTGAATGAGAGAAAGTTGTTCTTGGTCTGGGCTGGACTCGATAGGTAGTTTTTTTAGCAATGGAGACTACCTAGAATTTGCTGGCCACTCAAGCGAGCCGAAGAGGTATGGTAATGTATAGGAGGGGAATTCTTGAATTTGAGATGGGTGATTAGGGGTTGTTAGGGCTGTCCTACCAAGGGTATTGCCTACTTTAATATGAAATGGAAGTAAATGCCAGCGTATATAGGATTGATCCTAGTCATAGCATATTTTGGATCTCACCTTTGAGTCTCGACATATTTGGATTCAAGGAGAATCAGACTGTATCAAGGCCGAAATATGTCAGGGTGTTCCATACACATCAGGCAGAACGTCAGGCGGCTTAAAGAGACGAGAAGTATTTGAGGTTCGTTTCCGGTAGGATATGACTCTAATTTCATGAGTGTAGAATTCGGGGACGAATTCTTTTAAGGGGGGTAGAATGTGATAGCCCGTTGGGCTTTCGACCTGGCCCAGCCCACCTAAGGGAGATAAGAGGCAGGGGCACACCGACGGTTTCACAAGGGGCAATAGACCTAGCCGCCGCCGCCGCCTCCTATTGCAATTGCTGCTTAGGGAAGTCCCTGGCGTCGCCGTCTTCTTGCGCGCCGCCGTTCCGTCGCCGCCACCGCCGCCGTCCTTGCCATCGCCGAAAGCGGCCGCCATCGCGCCGCCCAGCCCGCCGCCGCCGTCTAGGAGCAATACACTGTGGCAGCGCTTGCCTCGCCATTGTTGTGTTGATCGTGCAGGTAAACCGCCGCCGTCTTTGTCTGACCATCATTACCTTGGCGTTGCTGCGCTGTCGCCCTTGTATAAGCCCCATGATGCATGTATGGCATGGTCGCATGAATATTGATGGTACGCGTCGTGTCTTCCGCTTTTAATTTTGAGCGGTTAGTTGCTGCTAATTGATTTGCTATTGCCGCAAGAAATCACGCATGCAAAAGAGAAATGGAGGGGATTAGAAGAGATTACATGGTTGGATTAGCAGTGCAATGGAAGATTTAGAGAATTGTTCAGTGTTGTTGATGTTGGCGTCTAGGCAACGATTTTCAGGTCGTTCCCTTCGTTTCTTGGCCAGAACATGATGTGAGTGTATTTATTATATTTTAATATTTGTTTCGGTGCTTAGAAAACTAGAAATATCCTATTGTTTCTTGAGCAGATCTTTCTATTACGGATCGCTGATAGATTAATTATATTTTAATTTAATGAAGAGCTTAAGCATTTAATCTTATCGAGATTTATCAAAAGGATTCGAGATTATAAGGTTGCTTCATAAATAGCTGTCACATTGGGCACTACCGTAGTAACCTAACTGCAGAAAATAAGTAATGGAGCACATCTGGTTGGTTCTTACAATGGGAGTTTATATTGTAGGAGAAGTTGTTCCAAGATTGGTATCAGTTATTTATCAACTCATATCTTTGGATAAAGAAGGCAAGTATATGTTAAACACATGTTTGTTTGACGCTATATGACTATGTGGTCCGATTGCTTTGTGATTGTTCTTATTATATGGTTGGAAGATGGGTTTATATTATTTTGATGCAATCTGAATGTTTTGCTATTTATAGTTAAATGATGAAGGTTTATGATAGTTGTATGACAGAGAAGAGGCATTATTGCATCATGTGCATATGAGCTAGGTCGGTGAGAAAGTCACTTTTGACTAGTCCGGTGAGGTCGGTGAGAAAGTCAAAAGTGACTAGTCCGGAGTGCTCTAAAGTCCTACTTGGTAGGCACTCCACGGGAGTAGAGTAATTGGTCCCCGCCTGAAAAAGGACGGGCAAGGTGTGGCATCGACGGGTGCGCACCTAGCTATACCGGTATGAGCTCACAGTACAGACGCATGTGCATGTGCATTGCATCGAATGAATGAAAAGTGGATTGTTTGGGGTTTTGGATCGGAGGTTATTTGAGTACGGATTTATGAATGATGTTTTGTCGTTCTCTCTATTTATACTATACTTTGCTGAGTATTGTTGAATACTCACTCTTGCTTTTATTTGGTTTTTAGGTACAGATGATGTCAATCATGCATGGGGATGGAAAAATAGTATCTGGACTTGAGCACTCACTACCTCTCACATCATAATTAGTGAATTTATGAAATTTACTTAATAGTTGATCGTCTTGTATAATTGGAAGTTGTAGTTATTTTTGTATTTCCTTTTATGGTTACTGACTGTTGGAAAATGGTTGTATATTCTTTGGATATAAATTATCTGTCGTGGATGTCCATATAAACAAAGGAGATGCTGTCGAAATTTTATAGATTTTGGAGAGTTAGTAGCATTCTGGGTTCTTGAGGAACCGGGGTGTTACACGTTGGCAGGCTGAGTCCTCGGATACCTGCACGACGCGAAGGACGTGAACGGGTGGCCGGAAGAAGCGGCATGTTTACTAGTAATGCAGATCGTGGCTGTGTGCGTGTGTGAGTTTGCTATATAAACCATGTACTTAGTGTTCATTTGAGTTAAGGAGAAAGAAAGAAGAAAAGGCACGAAGTATGCGTTGTGCATGCAGTCTTCGTGTTCGCTCTTCTTCCCAGACGCTCATTTGTGTGCGTTAGCTCAAGTGTTCATGTGTGTACACCCGTGAGTTGAGTTCATTCCCGAGCAAGTGAGAGCTCGGTTCCAACACTGTAGAGCCGCACGAAGATGTCGTCGAAGAGCCCCGTGCCGAGCGCCTCGTGGAGGTGGTAGTCCGGCTGCACGCAGCCCGGCGAGGCGGCCAGGTACACCTTCTTCTTCGATAGCTCGGCGGCGAGGTGGTCGTAGTGCAGGAGCTCATGGCGCGGGCTCGAGCGGATGTAGAGTCCACGCCGTCCAGCACCGCGTCGCCGAGCGGGCGGGCGCCGATGCCGCCCGATGAGCCGCCGAGAAAGCTGTCCCAGATGTAGGTGCTGACTGCTGAGGGCGCCGGCGTCGCCTGCGTCGGAGAGGAAGTAATCGCCGTCGTCCTTGTCGCCGTCGATGGAGAGGAAAACCCTGACGCCCTTGGAGGCTTGGACTGATACGACCTAACCTACTCGCCGAGGAAGCTGCAGTTGCTAGCGTCGCAGTGGCCGGAGAGGTCGAGGGGGTGGGGGGTTGGTCCGGCCGCCGCCAAAGCCGGTGAGGAACCCGATCGCGACGGTCCTGTAGAGCCCGGTGTCGCAGGCCTCGGCGAGGCTCCCCTCTTCGCTGTTCCGACCCCAGTAGACGCCGATGTCGCCAACGATCGATTGTACGGTCGTGCCGCCGCTGAGGACGGTGGTGATGAGGACGACTACTGGAAGGAGCACGACGACGGCGGTGGCCATATTGATTATTGAACAGCTTAGCAAAGTTCTTAGGCTTTGTTCTTTTTAGCGTACCGTTGCGTTTACATTAGTAAATTTGAGAGCTCTTAAAATGAGGTCTAAAGATTAAAAAAAATAGTTTTAAGATCTTTGAATTGACTACTAAAAGTCATGAAAAAATCGTTACAAATTATCACAACAACATATAGGCTATATAAAAATAACAAAATTTGCTACAGTAATACGCAACGGTACCATATGCTGAAAAAAAGAGGCTAGTTAGAGCGAGCGAGCTAGCTACCTGACGGCGTGTTTACCACTCAACCACTGCGGATCACACCCCTAGTCAGATTTCTATCCTGCTAGCCTATCGGCCGAGCTCAGTTCGATTGAGCACTGGACGCAGCAAAGAGCAACACACGGGATTACCTGTGTTCGGACTTCTGCGGGTAATAGTCCTACTCCTGCTGAGCCTTAGCTCTTTCTTGGTTGTGGTTGAATGGAAATGTGTTTACAGAATGTTTCGAATGCACGCACGCTAGTGCGACCTCCTTTCCTCTTCCCTCTCTCCTCTCTTTTTATACAAGCTTTGAACTGGCGGAGAGAGCCGAGGGTAGACAAGACAAGATTTTAGTACATCGACAAGACACGACAGAAGAGACGAAAACGCGTTGCGCTTACACGCCATGCGCGCCGCATCGCAGCATCGCAGTGGCCACCCACCCGACAGATCCACACCGGTGAGGTCGGGTGGGGCCCACCGCCTCCTCTCGACGTGGCGGCCTCCTCAAGCAAACTTTCTCTCACCGGTCAATTCTTCTGCGCCATAAAGGATGTACCGCCGACTGCAGGGTCATCAGAAGCGGTAATCATTTCTTCACCGTCTATCCGGACGTGATGTCGCACAAAATGCGCTCGTCCTTCGCAGCAGGGGAGCCTTCGCCGAAGACTCCTTCGAACGCCTCGCCACGCTGGCCCCACTCGACAGCTGGAGACCCTTACGTCGACGAGGGCTCGCCACACGCCTGCTCGACGACGGGGCCCTCGTCCGGCGACCGATGGGCTCGCCACACGCCGACTCGTCGCCGCCGACGCGTGGGGCCTCGCCGATCTTCGGGCTCGCCACGCCATTGGGCTCGACGCTCGCCGACGCTGGCGTGGGGCCAGCTTGATACGCCGTGGGGCTTCGCCACGCGCTGGGTCTCGCCACGCCCGCTGCGTGTGTGGGGCCTCGCCGGCTTCGAGGGGCTTCGCACACGCCGGGCCTTGTCGCCCGCGACGCGGGGCCCGCTTGATACGCCGTGGGGCTCGCCACGCCGGGTCTGCTTCGCCCGCCTAACGTGTGGGGCCTCGCCCGGCGCTGGGTTTCCAGCACGCCACGGGCCTTGTCGCCGCTCGACGCGTGGGGCCCGCTTGATCTTCACAGAACTCTTTGCACCCCGGTATTTATTACACCGACACTACCTTCGCTCCCCACGTGAATAAATGTTGAAATGGTAGGTTTTTATAGAGATCTCGAAGCACGTGATTCTCACCTGTAGCTGCATGTTTCAACATACGTCTTTTTTT
This sequence comes from Raddia guianensis, assembly GCA_036346415.1. Taxonomy (NCBI): domain Eukaryota; kingdom Viridiplantae; phylum Streptophyta; class Magnoliopsida; order Poales; family Poaceae; genus Raddia; species Raddia guianensis. Next base: position 2,179,158 of record CM070538.1, on the reverse strand, counting down.
TCGTTGGATATGCCGATTAATTCGTTTTTTGAAACACCATCCATATCTTTTTTTCTTTTAAAAAAATCAAATCCTCTTTCATTTTCCCTATCTTACTCCATCCCACCCAACCGTGGTGCTGCACCTCCGGCACCAACAACCACCTTGGCCCCGGCGCACGACCACGCTTGGGGAGCTGGCTTCACCCGGCTGCACGCGCTAAGCCGCAGCGGAGCCACACCGCGTCAGGGGAAGCCGCCGTCACCCCAGCTCCTCCGTGCGCCGGTGAGGTCACAACCCAGGGGTGGTGGTGGTCACCGGCGTCGGAGCCGTGCGCCATGCTATCATCGCCATGTGCCACGTCGTGCCATCGAGAGCCGCGCCGGAGGGGGATGAAGTTGCCAGTGCTGGAGGCCCGCTTCCATCGGGTGGGAGTGAGGGAGAGAGAGGAAGAAGAAGAGGACCTTGAAGTTTTTTTTTAAAAAAAATACCTACAAAGGGAGAGGCCAGGTGGTCATGCGCGAATCTTAGAGTGAAATCTGATGGTGGAGAACTTACATGCAGAAATATGCGTGTGGTGGGAATGCTATGTGTGCGTGTGTTGGACTGTTGGGGGCACTATATACTTTTCTGTACCCATTGAAATTCGTGCTACACCTCAATCATATCGCCCCTCTTTTGTAGCAACATTCCCTAAAACTTACTCCCTCCGTTCCAAATTTTAGTTCACTGTTGACTTTTGGATATTCTATTTTACCATTTGTCTTATTTTAAAAATATATGTAAATATTATTTATTTTGTTATGATTTGTTTTATCATTAAACATACTTTAAATATAACTTATATTTTTGCATATTTGCACTAATTTTTTGAATAATACAAATGGTCAAAAGGTGTGTTCAAAAGTCAGCGGTGAACTATAATTTGGAACGGAGGGAGTATATAAAATATGAATTGTGTTATTCTTCCTCTTGTTTTCGTTCGAGGAAGATATGATGTATTGATGTGCCTACGGGAGACGTTAGATGTGGAGGTGGAGTCTTTGGCCTTGTTCTTTTCAGCGTGTCGTACTGTTGCAGATTACTGTAGCAAATTTTATTATTTTTATATAGCCTATATGTTGCCATAATTTGTGACAATTTTTTCGTGACTTTTAGTAGTCGTTCCAAAGATTCTAAAACTATTTTTTAATTATTTTTTATAATCTTTAGAACTTATTTTAAAGGCTCTCAAATTTGTTGTAGTAATACGCAAACGCAACGATCCGATGAAAAGAACAAGGCCTTTGCTCGCTTGATGCTGCCCATGGGCTCCTACGTACAAGGCCCAAAGCCCAGACCAACTACGTGAAGCAGCAACTTAAGGCCCAGTTTATAAATAAAAAGGAAGAAAAGAAGCAGAGCAATCGGAATCCAGAGAAGGGAACCCTCTCGCCCTCGCCCTGTCGCGCGTCGGCGACCACCGGCGAGGCGGCGACCCCCGTGCCATGGCTCTGTCGATCTCGCTCCGAGCCCTGGCCCCTCCTGCCCTCGCCTTCGACCCTTCATCTGATCGCCTCAGGCCCAGCCGTGTGGCGGTCGCGGTAGCGCACTCGCACGCTCGGAGGCGGCCGCGGCGGAGGGGGCCAGGGGTCGTGGCCCTGGCGGCGGTGCTGCCGTCGGACGCGGAGTGGCTGGAGCGGCTGCCGGAGAAGAAGAAGCCGCTGTACACGCACAGCCTGCCGTGCATCGAGGCGTGGCTGCGCAGCATCGGGTTCACGCAGACCCGCGAGGACCGCGCCGTCTGGGCCGCCGAGATGCCGCTCTGGCACGCGCGCCTCAGCCTCGACGTCACCGACCTCCACATCAGGTGGTCTCCCTTCTCGTTTCTCTTTCACCCTGCTAGCTCGACAACCTGTGGACACGGGACAACATCACGCTAGTGTTAAGCAGTAGACTAGATGGTGCTGCGCCAAGCGTCCTCGTTTGGGCTTCGATTATTGCCTGTGTAAAGGACCAATATTTCTTCAATTTTTGCTTTCGATTTAGCAACTACTACCAAGTATTGATCAACTTATGTAGTTGGAGTAATTCATTATTTGCCACTCAATATGTAGTTATGTTGCTGTGTGTGCATGAAATGAATATGCTTAACTCAATATGCAGTGTCACTAATACTGGACACTTCATTCCTTTGTATGAGAAATTGAAAACACAGCAGCTTGCTCAGGTAGTTTGTTCTAAGGAAGAATAGTTCAGCTAGCTCGGCATGCTACATAGTGTTATGCAAATCAATCCGTGTCTTTTTCTTTCAATTCTACCCTTGTTCAGCACAAATCCTTTCTTTAGCTCCAGAACTCCCTTAATTTCTCAAATCACTACGAACTATGGATCCTTTGCACGCTGACCGCTTTATTTAGAAATATTCAGTTACTAATCCTATCAACCTATCTCGAATCAGGTACATGAAAAGCGGTCCTGGAAATCTTGAGAAGGATGTGGAAAGAAGGTTCAGCTACGCCCTGAGCAGAGAAGACATTGAGAACGCAATACTCGGAGGACCGTAATCACGGTTCTAAAGTTTAGGAGTCTATAAGCATGTCTTTCACTGAGATAGTTTAAAATATTGACATTGCAGAAGTGGTTTGACGACCATCAAGCAAGGAAATTTTCTTAATTCTCTCCCACAAGGTCGAAGGAAACATGCAAGTCCATGAGCTATGCCTATAGTTCAAAACGTGCTCAAGGCACCACTAGCCATGATTTTAGATGATCAATTTTGGGAATTATGTAAGTAGCATCTCTTTAGATGCCTGTGTAGTTGTACATTGACATTGTTCTATGGTTCTTCTCCTTGCTTCTCGGTTCTCTGATTCCATATCTGAAGTTCATTCTTCCAGCCAGGTTGTGTGGCTTTGTTCACCTCTGACCGTGTTGATGCGAGAGGAATGAATCACGCCTTCTCTTTCGTGCTAATTCGCTGCATGAATAATTGTGATGGTATTCTCTGTGTAACGGTACAATGTTATTGCATACGCAAGATGTTGTCTGCAGGAGTGGACTGCGTGTGGCCTCTGATTAGTTGTACTGAAAGGTGAATACGGCCAGCCTGCAATGTGCATGTTAGTTTTTCAGGACTTTGCACTGTAGCGTTGTGCTTCTGGGCTTGAATACACGGCAATGCACTGCAGCCTACAAATGCAGTGTGGAGACTGCAAACTATCTAAAGTAGTCTGCGTCATGTTACTTTGCTTTTGTTAAACCTCTACGCAAGATGAAAATGAAGTACTAATAAAGGCTTCACTAGCAACCTGTCTTGTGGTGATCTCTGCAACTTTTCATCTCGGAAAGCCAACACAGCACATCTAGAGATGAACAAACAGTGTTTACTTATGTTTAATGTAATCATGATCGAATATTATGATACTGATAAATCATATGGTACAGAAAAACAACGGCAATAGAATGTTCTTACTGTGGCATTCTTTCACTATACATTTTTCGCAATTTTATAATAACATGAATACAATTTGCCCTTTAGGAATTGGACAGGATTTCTGTAGCTTCCTGCCAAAGCCGAAATTGACAGTGGCAAACGAATTATTCCATGTTTCAGATTCCCTTTTTATCAAACTTATACTCCCCGCTTCGTCGACCCAGCTTTGGTTCTAGAACCACGTTGTACCGGCTTATGACCCAGAAGCCTAGCTGTTTCGAGAAGCATCCCGAATCATCTAGAAACTTGGAGATGGCGGTGCAGATCTCCTGTTCATCAAGTAAATTAAGCAGTGGAATAGCAGGAGCGGAGGTGCTTTCTAGAAGCTTCGAGATCGAGGTGGAGGAGTGATAAATGTCAACTAAAAAGAGTGGTTCTAGACACTAGCTACTCTATCCTTACCCTCTATTTCACTATTAGCTACTCCCTTTATCTTTTCCTCTAAATTTTCTTCACATTTTACACTGCACTCTAAAAGATTCATTTCTTACGTCAGACACTCTATCCAAAGCTACAGTATTTTATAGTCCCTGCGACGGATGCTCTGGCCCATTGGCCCATTGCGTTCTCCGCTGGCCCCTGCCCCCTGGGCACTGGCCACCAGTATTTCGACGGTCGCTCCTTGAATCCCTGACAGGCGGGCCATGACTTGGGTCTTGGGCACTTTGGCCCGGTCCACGGTCAGCCACTGCAAGTTTTTCTGGCCGATCTTGTGACAGAATTGCCCACGCATCTGTACATGCATGACAAGGTTTAACATATTCGAGGTCTTGTATATTTCGGCTTAGCATAGCGTAGCGTTTTACTGTAATAAAATTTATCTTTTTTATATAGCCTATTTGATGTAATAATCTCTAATGATTTTTCTTGGGTCCTAAAACTACTTTTAATTATTTTTTACAATATTTAAACCTCGCTTTAAAGACTCTAAAATTTTGCTGCAGTGAAACGCTACGCTACGATAAACTGAAATGTACAAGGCCTAAGCTTTTGCAATAATTGTCGCTTCCTTGGATATGCACAAGATTCAAATTCTTATATTTTGTTCTTTTTAACTGAAACTAGTGATAGAATATATACCTTAGCGGTACAGTATTTAGAGCACATCATGTTTTAAGCAAACTTTTGCAATAATCGTCGCTCGCCTGGATATGGTGGGTAATATTCAACGTATTATTAGACTTCGTCTTTTTGACTGAAGCTAGCAGGTTGTGAATTCTCGATAGGGGGCTTCAAGACTCCAAAATATTGTTAAAATGATTTTAAATATTAAAAAAACACCAAAAGCCTTGAAATATTATTACAAATTTCTATTGCACTTGGCTTTTATGAAAATAAAAAATTCTAGCAGTAGCTTTTAATTTTAATCTAACCTAAAAAATTCTAATTTTTACCAGCTTAAATATTGTACCTATAGATATTTTTAAAAAATGTAAAATACAAAAATATTTTTGAAATTTCAAGTTAGAAACCTAAATAGGATGGCTATTACTATTCTCACCTATTTTTTGAAAACATGTTGTTTTCAAATTTCAACACTAAGATAATCTTTGAAATGCACGTTTGACTACTAATTGACATTGCGACTTATTTTTGCCAAAAAAAAACTACACCATGGAAGTGATTTTTAAGACAAATATAAATATATATTTTGCATGTGTTAATCGAAATAATTGAAAACATTTTCACAGATAAGTCCAGGCCGCCAAGTTTCCTAGAACAAGAGAATAGTTATTTTATACTTGTTGGTACTTGGTACAAATTATAGCATCATGTCTTGTAGAAGATGTTTAGGTAAGCCTTTCCCTTAGCTTAGATATGTGCTTAGAGAGAGGTGTTTGTAGAGGAGGTGTGCTTAAATATCTATGATTATTGATTAGCTAGGTGCTTAGAAGAGTTTATAACATTTAAGCACAAGTGTAGTAGGTTTATTTACATTGGAGGAGAGATTCTTTTGTACAAGCATTTGGTGACATGAGGGCATGCTCAATGGTAGCATCAAATTTTAACGCCAACATGAAATTTCACAGTTTACATAACTAAATTTGCTATTCATAACCCAAAATTTATGCTTGGAATATCATTTGTGGCTAGCAATAACAATACTCTCACATGCTCCCAAAACACTTGTGCGTGATGATTATGTAATACTCCCGCCGGCCATAAAAACAAGCCGTTGTTGACTTTTTGGACACACCTTTAACAATTCATTTTATTGAAAAAACTACGTAATTATCATTTATTTTTATTGTGATTGTTTTATCATTAAAGGTAGTTTAAGCATGATTTATATTTACGCATGTTTGCACTACATTTTTTAATAAGAAAAATGGTCAAATGCGTGTCCAAAAATCAACGGCCAATTGTTTTTATGATAGATAGGGATGTAAGTGGGTTGCTTCGCGGGTACCCGCAAGACCGCTTGCTTCATTAAAATGCACTAAGCATTGTGAGGCTTAGTGTATTTTATTGAAACAAGCGGTCTCGCGGGTACCCGCAAAGCATCCCGCTTGCATCCCTAATGATAGGAGGTAATAGTTCTGTTAATTTATCACATCTTTCCGTTGCATCTACTCCCTCCGTTCCAAATTATAGGTTGTTTGACTTTTTTGACACGTACTTTGAGTCTTTGACCATTCGTCTTATTCAAAAAAATTTATAATTATAATTTATTTTTGTTATGATTTAGTCTATCATGAAAGGTACATTAATAATGACTTGAGTTTTTTCATATTTTTACTAATTATTTGAATAAGACGAGTGATCAAAATACGTGTCAAAAAAGTTAAACGACCTATAATTTGAAACGGAGGGAGTAGTTTTTATTTGCTACATGATGAGTGATGACGTGTTTACATTCCGTTGTGAATTTGCTATGCAATATCCAACCACCGTTCTTCCTGGGGACCGGTCAAGAGGGCCGTGGTGTACACGAAGCAATTTGATAGCTCTGGTCCAGTCCAATCACCACGCGTGGGGGGCCCGCCCAGGATAAGCTAGGTAGGTCCCTGAGCTGGCACCTAGTCACCCCCGATGGTCGCCCCAGTGGGCCCCGCGCCCACGGGAATGCGGGATACGTGGGTCAATCGCGGCCCGACTGCTGCGCCGACGCACATGGGCAAGTACGTGGCAAATTCGCTTTTCCCCCTTGTTTTATTATCCCCTTTATTCTATTCACCGTAGCGCGGCCCAGAATTCAGGCCCAAAGAGTGGGGCGCGAGGCCCATCAAGGTGGTGCTGTACACCATCCGTTCTTTTTCATTCATCACAGTTGACTTTTAGTATCTTCTTAACCATTCATCTTATTCAAAAATTATTTAAGTATCATTTATTTTGTCATACTTTATTTTATTATTAAAAGTAATTTAAACAGTACTTATTTTTTTTTTCGTATTTGCACTAAACTTCTGAATAACACGAATGGTCAAAAGACATGTCCAAGAATCAACGATGACAAATAAGAAAGAAAGGAGGTAGTAATTTGGCAGTCCACGTATAATTGTAATCACAGAAAATAAGAAGATAGATATAAAAAAAGGCATAATATTTTTATTGATATATTGTGTATGTCATACGATTGTTCTTTTCTAGCCTACAATTTAATATTACTTGTAATGCTTTTACAAAACACTAGTTAAATACGGTTCTATTGGATTGTGATTGGATTTACAACAGAAGGTTCGCCTCTTCGCCGTGTTAAAAAAAAAAGATTTTTTGGTTGCAGCTGCAACGTGGCGGATGCGGCCACCACGTCACCCACGAGACTGGGTTGCTAGTCTGGCCATCGGGCGACGCGTAGACCGGCGGGGTGGTGGACACGTGGACTGATGGCGCGCGAACGAGGAGCGAACAAGTGGCCCCCACGTACTGAGCGTGCCCCAGCTCACCCTCCACTTGCAGGCTCGCCCATGTTCCCCCTCAAACGCAGGCCGCACCCCGAAAACCTACACGGCCGTTGCACCCCTCTGCCTTCCTTTTTCCCGGTGCCAAACGAACCATGTCGATGTGTGAGCTCGCCTGTCCTTTTCAGAAAAGAAAACTGCAATATTTTGAAGACATAACGTTTAGAAAAGAAGGGACATAATTTATAAAAAAATTAAAAGTTAAAAACTCGTAATAAGTGCATACGTGCATATTTGCCTACCAGTTTGTACATTTGAACTATGAAACACATATCGTTGAGAAATCCCTAGTCTCATTGCTTACTTATACAAATATATCGGCCAACTAATAAATTTAAACGCGGATTTTTTGGCAGATTACATTGAATTGCATGCACTAACTAGTTCACTAATAATAAATTTAATCTGAAGGAAAAATACAAACAATATATTTTAAAAGAAACATTCCTATAACACAAAGAGATGCACCTTGTGGCCTGCCATACTACGCTATACACTCTAGCTTGCTCATGTGTGGCCCCAACCGAACCACTAGGACCAACCTCTTATTTGCTTAGCTTTTCCTCGAGCACAACGTTTGATGTCCTATCTACGCATCACCTTAACTCGCAGTTGTAACTAGTAAGGAGCGATATAGCTGCTTGCTACGGCTTGCTGGCCGCTGGAGTAGACGTCGTCATGCACACACCTTTCTCTCTCCGGTGCATATTCTTTCTTCATCTTTCCTTCTCTCTCTATTCCCCATCTCATATTTTTCTACCCCTCATTATTGTAGACCGGATGAGCGAGTTTGGCGACCATATTTGACGAGCACGAAGCTTTATCACTTTCACCCATGTTTCCTCAATACATTGTAAGTTTTATAAATAGTTTCTCTAAGTTTGCAGTAATTATTCTAGTATCAACGGTACATTATCAAATTTTATTGGTAGTTTTTTCAAGTTTCATCAGTATTATTTAAATTTTATCATCCTGACATCAGCATGACATGAGCATCCGGTGGGATGGTTCCCTTGGATACCCAATTTACTATCTCTCCCTAAATAGAGAAGGTATTAAAACCTAACAAATTCGCCAGAAAACGGTTTTTTTTATTAATCTAAAACTTCCATAATAGAACATGTTAAATAGAAAAAAATTGTAAATAAACAAAAAAAAATTTGTCGATGCATAGAAAGAATGATGGATAGTTGAGATGGAAAGTTTAACGCATCACTACCATTAACATCTTTTCAACTGTAGAGACGATGCACGACGTTATGAGCCTTAAATTTTATTGTACCCATAGATGGGCTATCCAAATATGGCTAGTTATTACCCGAACGGCCGAACCAAGGTGCCCGTAGCCAATTCCTTGGCCCGGCACGCCCCAGTGGCCCCGTCCCTATCATAGACACGTGTCTCGTGACGTGGCCGCAGCGTTTGGCGCCCACCTCTCTCCTCCTCGCCCTTCCCACTCTCCCCCGCCATCCTCCCCTCTCAATTCGCAAATCGCACCACCTCCTCCCTTCCCCCTCTCCCTCCCCCTCTCGTCGCGCCGCCTCTCTCAATCAGATCAATCCGCTCGTCGTCTCCGGCTGATCCGTGGAGACTCCGCCGCCCGGACAAAGATCCGCGTGAGTGAGAATCCGTCTCCTGTTCCGACAATTCGCGCGCAATGCTCGTGAATTTCTCTCTTTTCAATCCGTTTCCTCCCGTGCTGTCGCGTTCCTGGTTTGTATTAGCTCGTTCTACTCCCTAACACGGTCTCGTGGTTGGTGCGTTGGCCAAAATCGAGTTCATGCTCTGAAAATTTCGGTGCGTGGCGCGTCCTTTCTTTTTCTTCTGTTTCTGCGTGGCGCGTTCTTGGGGTGCCTGGGAGAAGCAAATCAGGGAGATTGATCGTGGTAGTCTCCCTTTACATCCAGCACCTCGGCTTCGTCTGTTCGTGTTCATTAGGTTGCAAAGATGGCCGTAGCGTCGCAGAGTCCTTAGTTGCGTTGCAGATTGGTTGGGGGGAATTAGATGGATCAGGCCGCGCGGCGGTACAGTTGTTGTTTCGCTGCCACAGCGTTCGACTGAAATTGGCGAGACAGGCAGGCTCATCTCGGTATGCATTCGCTGCGTTCATGGTGGGTGCCATGGTTGGTGTCTTGTGTCTTTGCCTCTTTGGTGTGATTAAAAAAGTGTTCTTTTTTTTTTTTAAAAAAAATAGCCTCTTCCACAGTGTAATTTTCGGAGGAAGAGGAAACCATTATATTTGATAATTCTGCGTGGAGATGTGGAGTTATACAATTCAAATTAATACATATTCGATGAGTCTGCTTCTGTGACTACCTCTTATCTTTTGTAAAAAGAGAATTGCATCATATGAAAGGCTTGAATTCGTATTTGAGGAAGGAACCGAGCCTGGCTCGGTTTGGTTGGAGGTGTGAGTGCATCACCTCTTAGCTTTGAGTCCTCGTTGGCTTAGATTTTGGTCTCTTATATCCTTTTTAAATTAAAATGACTGCCTAGTTTCTCCTAGTTACTCTAGTCGTTGGTAGTACTAATTTGGTCGGTACTGTTAAACTGAGCAGTGAAAGTAGCATGCGACAGATCACAGACGTGTATGCCAAGATTTATTTTAGGTGAAATCAATGCGTTTTTTGCTTTTCAGACTCATACAGTAGTATCTTTAGGTTGCTATGCGTTTTTTGCTTTTCAGACTCATACAGTAGTATCTTTAGGTTGCTAAACTGGGGTAGATATGCTGTGCAATCAGCTGTTCCGTGCAATCGCCGTGCAATCGAACTACCAAAAGTTGCAAAAAATTCTGAAAAAATTTGTACATGTACTCTTCAACTTACTCTATCTCTGGTTAAAATTTCAAGTTCAAATTCATTCTATATTGAACGTTACAAAAAAGAGAAAATTCTATCAATTTTGAACTTATCAAAACTATCTGTTTTTTCTCTTTTTTATAACTCTGACTATAGGATGAATTTGAACTTGAAATTTTAACCAAAGATAGAGTAAGTTGAAGAGTACATGTACAAATTTTTTCAGAATTTTTTGCAACTTTTGGTAGTTCGATTGCACGGCGATTGCATGGAACAGCTGATTGCACAGCATATCTACCCGCTAAACTGTATGGTGTTGATGATCTGAATTTCTACTGTTTTTACATGACAGACACGCTGGTGTTCATAAAAGGTATGGCACATGATCAAGCTGTCGCTTCCCAGAAGACTGGGAAAACAACCTCGCCTCCTAAGGTAAGAATTCTAATTTAGCAGTACTGAATTCTGAGATATTGCCTGATCTATTATAGCATGATTTCTGTGGAAACTAGCTGTTTGATTTTTGGAAGCTATCCATGGACAAAACCAGTAATCAATATTTTGCTTAATTGAAACTTCTCCTGAAATTGAAAAGGTGATATCGCTGTAACTACCGCCCTTGTATATAACATGCAGGGTTCTCGATCTGTCAATGTGATATTTACAGCAAATTTCACAAAAGATATATTTACTGTAAACTAATTGTCCGCTAGTCCACATTATGGCTAGTTTGAGATCTTACATTGAATGATGACACACTGTATTTTCTCACTGGTCTTCGTCTCTTTTTAGCACAAAGGCAGGCACGGGACTTTTATCAATTGTGAGGTAGTACTATGCTACTACTTACCATAAATACTTAATTGATTACATTCATTTGCAGGATCAACCAGCTCCTTATCCCTATCCTGATTGGTCAGCAATGCAGGTTAAATGTTTCGCCATTCTCTATTTAAATTACACATGCTTCCCATAGAGTGGAGCGTAGTAATTTACGTAGTATATACAATCTTTACAGGCATACTATGGACCTGGTGTCTTGCCACCAGCATATTTTACCCAAGGAATAGCTCCTGGTCATGCACCTACGCCGTACATGTGGGGTCCTCAGGTATTTATTTTCCATAGTTATATGTAACGATGTTCACTTAATAAGCTTTGTAATGGCCGTATGCATCCCTAATTGGTTCAGAGGCTAGAAGTTTCTTCTATTATCCAAAAAAAAATGTAATGATGTTCACAAACTACAGTTAATCTAAAGTTACCTCTGCATCTTTGCAGCCTCTAATGCCACCACCTTATGGAACGCCATATGCTGCAATGTACCCACATGTGGGAGCTTACCCACATCCCCTTGTGCCAATGGTAAATGTCCAATCATTGTGTGTTTCTAACTTTCTATGTACTTTTGTTCAAGTAAACTGAGTAAGTGAAGCTCTTAACGAGATACTTGCCATCAACATTTTGTAAAAAAGGGAGACTTTTGTTATCATCATTTGCGGTCTTGCATTAACTTTATGATGCGATGTTGTGGCTTGAAGATAACTAAGTTCTTCTATCATGCGGAGTCTAAATTTTAAAAGTTTTATCGCATGGTGCTTGTGGAAAAGCTTAGCATAGCTGACCAAACAATCCAGTGTAGAAAAGAGAGCAAAAATTGATGATACCATACTGGCCCCATGTTCAGGTATATCGTAGTCTGTTGGATTTATAGCATAGCAGATCTTTATTTGGTGAAAAAGAATGATATACTGTGTAGCTCATGAGAAGACAATAACCATAGTGTGCAGCGTTCAGATTCACACTTGTATTTGCCCTTGCTTAATACTTTTTTAAATTGTTATTAGCTTGCTTGCTTCATCTGACCCTCTCAGCTGATCTTTTCTTAACAGAACTTGTAAGTAGATTTTGTGCTTAAGTTTTTCGTGTTTCACCTTATATTAATTTGGTTTATCTTGATACATTCTAGATGGCAAATCCATTGAGCATGGAGCCGGCCAAGTCTGCAAACAGTAAGGAGAAAAGTTCAAATAAGAAACTCAAGGAAGTTGAAGGCACGACAGTATCCGTTGGCAGTGGTAACAGTAAAAAAACAATGTCATCGAGGTATTGACATTATTTCTTCTGTTCGTTCATTTTACTATTCCCTACCTGTTAGTCTTTTTGTAAACTTAACTTATGCTCTTTGGGGTGGTCAATTCAGTGAAGATTACAGTGCAGAAGGCTCCAGTGATGTAAATGATCCGAAGGTATCAAGTTCGTACATTGCACATATTTTGTTTGACTTTTTTAGTTGAATATGTTGGAAGTTGTTTAAATAGATTTCTTTTTTCATTATCAGGAGATCAAGATTCCCAGGAAACGGAGCTCGAAGGATGGACCTGGTATTTCACTATTCTAACAACCTCTTCACTATTGGCAGATGTAATCCTAATTTCATCTTGTCTTGTGGTCCACATTACAGACATAGGTGGTGCCTAACTCGTGCTTCATTGGCCATTTCATACCCTTTCTCTTATGCCTTCTTTAATGGTCTAACATGTACCTTTGCCACACATGCATTGTTCAATTGCCTCAGACAACAGCAACTTTAAATAAACTATTTTAAGCATCACAGTTGGCAATTAAGTGCTAACCACTCGAATCTTTTTTCAGATGCAGAAACAAATGCTGCTGCAAAAATGGAAGATGTTTTAACTCCTAACCATATGCTGGGGAATACAGCAATTTTGCCAAATCACTGCTTTCCTCCAGTAATTAAGCCTGCTGCTACTAATGTTGCTAACTCAAGAGCAATAGGCACACCGAAATCTTTGACACCTGGGGTGATGATGTCCAGTCATTCTGTAGGGGCTGAAATATCAATCAAGGTACATTCCATCTGTTGTTTAGAACTGATAGTAAAATTGAAGATTATGATTTTTTTGGCATAAAGCGATTAAATTTGGAGCGGCTGTGATTATTTTTGGGAGGTTATTGTTGTCTATATTGAGCCCCCTAGGTAATAATAATTTTTGGGAAAGTTAGCTGTGGGAGAAAGCAATTGTATCTATTTGCCAATTGAGATACTGACATGTGGCCCTAGGGCCCACATGTCAATGACACATTGAGTGTCATACAGGCTATAGCAATGGGAGAAAATTTGCAGTGTCCTAATGCCAATTGCAGCTAACTTTTTTGGAATTGTGCCATTCCAGGACGAGAGGGAATTAAAACGTGAAAAGAGGAAACAATCAAATAGGGAATCTGCTAGACGTTCAAGGCTGAGAAAGCAGGTATATTTTATTGGCCATTGTAATAATTGTTATCAACCGGGGAGGCTCTCATGTATTATGAGATCTTATTCTAAAAAAGAGACATATATATCCCAGAAGCATGGACATGAAACCCAGTTTGGATTATCACTCACAACATCCTTATAAAATAACTTTGCATCTTATTAGAGTACTAGAATGTACCATTTGTATGATGTTTGACCTCTATTGGTGTAGGCCGAGACTGAGGTGCTGGCTACACAAGTTGAATCACTTATAGCAGAAAACACCTCTCTTAGGTCTGAAATCAGCAGGTTAACAGAAAGTTCCGAGAAGCTCAGATCAGAGAATTCCGCTCTAATGGTACTGAACCATTTTGACGATGCCATCAATACATTCCTTAATGTTTTATGTTGTTCCCTGTGCAGCATTTCAATACCGTTATCTAACGATGAAACCACACATCATTGCTCAGGGGAAACTGAAGGATACTGCAGCACCTAGCAACGCCGAAGTGACCGTCAACAAAACAGCTGCATCCCCGCCTCCTCAAGCCGTAGAGAATTTCTTGTCTATGATCGACAACACAAACAAGTCAGGGATTAGCAGCAGGCACACGGACCACAGTGAGCCTAAGCTTCACCAACTCCTTGGCTCAACTCCGACGACTGATGTTGTCGCTGCAAGCTAAGCTGACTAGCCTTTCCCTGCCATATATATAGAGACTACTAATACATGCGTGTGGCCTGGGGGATTTTGCAAGCTCATGCTGCTCACATTACATCAGCGTTACAGTTTAGATATTGATTCAAGTATGTCCAAGAAGGTGATCTTCTACTGCGAATGCTGATTTCCTTCTACCGCTCTCAGGCACGGATGCTGAGGGGCTGAGACTTATGTACCACGAATGTCTTTTTTTTCTGTCCCATTCTGAGCTTAATTTGCAGTGTTGTAACATAGGGGTGTTGTGCTGCATGCCAACCTTGAAACTTTTGGGATCTCTGAACCTTTTCGTCTTAATATAAATCTAAATTGTGAAGACAGAAGTTGGCCTGTGTGGCTGTCCATTTCCTCTCTCTCTCTAAAAGAAAGCTGTTCTAGGAGATGCTAAAGGCAGAGCACTGCCGCTCGGCTAAAAACCGTATAATCTTGAACGATAGCTGTAGGTTCTTGTAGTTTTGAAAGTGTTGTAATAAAACACCAAGATCTTGAAAAAAATACTATAAAGCAACAAATATGAGTTGAAGATGATTATAAAACGGCTTAATAGTTTCATTTAATGATTAAAATAATTTTAAATATCTTATCAAAAATTAAAAGAATTTTCACTAAATCTATTAAAAAATGAGGAACTTATGTAGTCAAAATTTATTTTTTTAAAGAAACATGTTCTAAAATTTGTGAAAATTCTAAAGCACGTGCACACTATAAATGTTGGAATGCTAGATTCGACTTTGTTCCTTTTGTCTTTTTTTTAGACAAAGGAAGCTTTTATTGGTATTAAGACAATTACATCAATGTGATAAAACCATCTTAAGAGCATCCCCAACAGGAGCATCACGCGCGGCCTGCATCAGTGTGCTAATAGAGTTGAAGCTCCCCTGCCCCCCGCTGCACTAGCCACCGGTTTGAATTTTTCCCGCCCCTGTGAACAGTAATACGGGCCTGCAGCTAATACATCCCCTGCTGGGGATGCTCTAAGATCACTTCCGGCCTCTGCATCATTAGAATGCACACAGCCTTCAAGTTTTAGATAAAAGTACATACACACTCTAATGACTATCAGTCCGTAGACTAGATTACCATCCATATGTGTGGGTAAAGAACTCCTTGACAACCTGCTCCAAATGCGGCATTCTCCAGCCACTCATTTCCGTGACCCCGGCTTCTGAAGAATAGCCCAAGTACAGAGCCAGTGGGAGACTAAGTAAATAACTTGCACATGAGAAGAAAACTTTTTGTGATCAAATATAATCTTATTCCTGCATATCCAAAGCGACCAACAAGTGGCGGCCGCTCCCAACAGGACTAGCAGTTTCATGTTCTTTTTATTACCCCATAACCAGCTACCAAACATATGTGCCACACTATGAGGTTGATAAAGTCCTGAGGCCGCCTGAATAATGGACCACATAGCATGAGCAAAACGACAATAAAAGAACAAATGTTTAATTGTCTCTTCCTTTTGACAAAAACAACATTTTATACAACCTAGCCAATTTCGTCTAGCTAGGTTATCCTTTGTCAGCACTACACCACGACGTAGGTACCAAAGGAATATCCTAATTTTTAAAGGCGTCTTCAACTTCCACAGGCATTTGTTGATATTAGGTACATCAAAATGGATTAAAGCAAGGTAATGAGATCTCACTGACAACTGACCATTTGGATTTAAGTTCCAACAAAACTCATCTTGCTATGGTGCTAGCCCAATATTAGCAATGCGTGGAAGCAGAGCATTCCAAGCTACTAGCTTTTGTCTTATTAAATCTCTACGCCAAGTAAGATTAGGAGGCGAGGTTCCAAGGACATCTGCTACAATAGCCTGTTTATGACGAGCAATGTGGTATAGACAGGGATACTATTCCCGCAGGGTTACAATTTCCAACCATTTATCCTCCCAAAACCTAATTTGGTTGCCGTCCTTAATTATGAAGGTTCCAAAACGAAGGAAATCTTATTTTACCTTCATAAGACTGGACCAAAAATGTGAATCTCCTGGTTTCCATTGGACCTGTGAAAGTGGCTTAGAGTACAAATATTTTTTCTTTAAAAGCTGCTGCCAAATGCCATCTGTTGTTAGTAGGTTGAATAACCATTTACTAAGCAAAGCAATGTTCTTTATGCCCAGATCATGAATTCCTAAACCCCGTTGATCTCGAGGCCGACACATGATGTTCCATTTTATGAGGCGATACCTTTTCTTCTGGTCATCATTTTGCCAATAAAATTTAGAGCGAAAGTAATCCAGTTTTTTAAATACCCCCTTGGAATTGCGAAAAAGGACATCATATACATAGGTAGGCTACTAAGCACCGAATTAATAAGTGTTAGTCGCCTCCCAGTGGAAAGATGCTTTCCTTTTCATCTACTGAGTCTCTTCTAGAACCGTTGCTGTACCCCTTTCCAGTCGGTATTTCTTAGCTTCCTATAATGTATAGGAATACCTAAATACCGCAAAGGGAAATTGCCAGAAGCACAACCAAATAGTTCACTATATTGAGCTACTGCATCTTGAGCTTCACCGAAGCAGAACAATTCATTTTTATGAAAATTGATTTTAAGGCCTGACAGTTGCTCAAATGCACAAAGTAACAACTTCATGTTACGAGCCTTCTCTAGGTCATGATACATGAAAAGAATTGTATCATCTGTATATTGTAGAATAGAGAGGCCACAATCCAGTAGGTGTGGCAACACTCAACTAATCTGTCCGTCTTCTTTAGCTCTATTTATTAGAACAAATAGCATGCTAGCTATAATGTTAAAAAATAGGGGAGACAAAGGATCTTCCTGTCGAAGCCCTTTTTTTGGTTTGAAAATAAGACCCTACATCATCGTTCACATTGATAGCCACTGCCGCAGGTTGTTCCTTTTGTCTAGCCATCCACCACAAATCTAAAGCGCAATCTTTCTCTCCTCGTATCCCTGGAGAAAATCACATTTTTCTTACGTGGTAAAGTCACGGTGCCATTTCCTACTCGGACCATTGGATGGAAAAGCAGTGCGCAAGATCGGTCCGGCTACTGTGGTCTGTAGCACATAGTGCAGCCACGGCTTTTGTTGTAAGCTCTGTACAACTGCATGTGCACTCCACGGAGCAAATAATCTTTTAATATTATAATTTAATTGCATTTTATAAATAAATTATAATAGGTTTTAGTGGCCAAAGTTATATTTTGGAGACCATCTTATTATCAAAACAACTATTATTTTTACAATAAACGGAGTAATAGATAATATGCATGTATATTAGTATTACATATGTGTTCATGTTAATTTTAGAAACTTATATTTCTACCATTAAAAATGTATGCTCGATGCTAGCTATTCGTTACTGCCTCTTCTAAGAGCATCCAAAAACCTCTTTACACCTCCCTCTAAAATACCAATTAAACATCTAGACGTCCAAATCGCTAAACGTGAGTCCATCAACGACTCTCAGCTCTCAAGACACATCTAAATCCAGCTTTTTTCCAAGATCGACCCGGAAACCTTTTGGGATCCCGATGGATTTTGGCACGAGCTAGGTGTTGCGCTCCAACTTATTCCACTATATAGGAGTAGTATATATATTTTATCCCGAGGCAAGAAAGTTCAACGCCACACCAACCACAGCATAGGTCTGTTCTTCGTCGGTTCTTTGGGTTTTTGAGCCTTTTTTTTGTTCGTGGATCGTGATGCCGCGCACGCACGCACGCAAGCAAATGGTTTGTCCATGTGATGACCGCACTTGACGGGGAGTTAACGTTGTAGTGCGCTAGATTAGCTTAGGTGGGAGATTAGGTTAAAAGGGACCCCTTAACATTCAGGAATGTGACCTCTTTTACAGTACAGCAAATATAATAGAGATATAGTAGTGTGTAAATATAACAAAAGAGTTTAAATAAAAAAATGGTTTCGATCTCTACGTCCAAAGCGTATATGACTAATTACAGTTCATACCGTCATACAAAGTACTAAAACCATATAGCAGTTGTCCTAACATCATGAATAATATATCCGTAGTATAAGAAACTGAAATTAATCTGGACAAGATGAAGGGACGGCTCATGTCCATTTTGTACACAACAAAATTTCTCAAAAATTAAGGTTATTTGGGAGAATGTTGTACCAAGCGCAACAACTTTCGGGCCATGTTTTTTTACGGCTTAACGGCTTAACAACTTATCTACGTTTTTGGAAAAAATGATTTGAGTTTTTTTGAGTCATTTTTTTGCTGTTTTGAAGGTGGGTCCTAACGCTTTAAAAAACAAGTCAAACGAAATGGATCAGAATCTCGAGACTATCTCAAGAAACTCTTGAAATTTGATCATTTCAACCGTTCAACCCTTTAGATTAGCTAAAAAAGAAGAGGACCTCAATCTTTCTGGTCTTTGACAACAAATATACGACCTCTTTTTTAAGAAAGTATGCAACAAAAAATATAATAGATAACAGGTAGGAATATGATTCAAATATTATCGTCCATTTTAAGGACATTAATAACAAAAAAATATAAATATTAGCCTATAAATAAGATATCGAAATTAATGTGACGGTAGACCAAGGAATGAATGGCTCATTTTATTTTACATACGACTTATAAACAACAAAGAGATAATCAAACAAGATATATCAAAGAGAACAACCTCTATCTAGCATCAACTCTTCCATGGTAGTTTTTCCTTAAAAAGAACTCTTCCATGGTAGGAACTTGTTCTTTTCAGCGTATTGTTGCACTGGCATATTACCGTAGTAAATTTGAGAGCACTCAAAAAGAGATCCAAAATTTTTTAAAAATACTTAGGCCCTGTTTTTTTTAGCTGATCTTAACGGCTGAACAGCTGAACGGCTGAAATGACCGAATTTCAAGCGCTTCTTGAGGTAGTCTCGAGATTCGGATTCATTTCGTTTAATTTGTTTTTTAAAGCGTTAGGATCCACCTTCAAAACAGCAAAAAACAGACTTAAAAAACTCAAAGCATATAGCTTTTTAAAACGTAGATAAGTCGTTAAGCTGTTAAGCCGTTAAGCTGAAAAGAACTGGGCCTTGAAATAGTTTTATGATATTTGAAAGGACTACTAAAAGTTATGTAAAAATCGTTACAAATTATTACAACATATAGGCTATATAAAAATAACAAAATTTGCTATATCAATACGTAAGGGTACGTAGCATTGAAAAGGACTAGGGGTAGATAGAGAAAAAATCTTTCGGCTAATCCTGCCCGAGCTGACAAGGCTCCAACCCTTTACACGAGCGATGCAGCTAATCTTGCCATGAACCTTGTGCAGTCCTGCACGGCTGCACAGGCACGGGCCTCAACAACAGCAGCAGCCGAAGACGACCTAGACGCAGGTTTTTCAAAGCTCCTGACTCACGATCGCCTCACCGCCGCTCATCGTCATCTTATCGATGGCACTCGCTCCATCGCTCGATCGCCGTGGTTGAGGTTCTCTTCTGCCTCGATTGGGAAGCGCATCCATCTGACTACTCCTTTGCGAAGAACACACACAGAGAGAAATTCTGAAGCCTGAAGAAAATTCTGGCGTTTGCTTATGGGGAGCGGAGGACTGAAGAAACGCCGAGCGCTTTGAAACTCGACCGTTGTCGTGTGTTCTCCAATGCATGCCATTTAATATAGTATGGCCAACACGTTGTTAGAAAAATATATTATCAGCCCACTTTGAGCCTACATTAATTTGGGAGACGAGGATAGTATTGGTCGCCTTTCCCATCGACTTAAAATTTTATGAATTGCTCCATCTATGCAATCCAATAGTTGTATTATCCTTAGGACCTCTATAGGTTTTCCAAAAGACATTAAACATTTAAAACTAAAAATGGAAGCATATATAGACAATTCAAAATTTTGTAAAAAATATATATAAGATCTGTCGATGGGATGAAATTACATAAAAAGTTATATTTTCTAGTGTTTTTTCTATTAAAACATGTACTTTAAAAAACTTTGAGAAGTAACACAGATGGAAAAAAAATATCTGAAAAAAAGTGTTGCGACATTTTATTACTAACTAACTAGGGATGAATTAGACAGCACCACATAAGTAAAGCAGAATGCAAGCATTATTATTTGGGCGACTAGGGACGGGATCCCGTCCCCACCCGCCCACCGACAGGATAGCTCCCCTGGCCTCCCCTCGCTCACTCCGCCTCCTTCCTCCGCCTCCCGCGCCCTCGCCTCTTGCTCACTTTTACCCGCCGCCCGCCGCCTCCTCCTCGGCCGGCCCTGCTGGCCGTGGCCTCCGCCTCCCTGCCTTCGCCACCATGCCGTCGCCGCCCACCCTAACTTGGGGGTGAGGGTGGTCCTCACGACGCCGGCCAGTATGCCGCCCTTCTCGGCTCGTGGCGCCACCGCCTCGACAAGCCCCACCCACCGCCGGTCCGCCGCCTCCCGACCTCCTCTAAACCTGGGGACAAATATATTCCCTAACCCTAACTTGAAAGCAATGGCGGCCGCCGAGGTGATGGCGGCAAGCGAGGTCGGCGGCGGCGGCATGAGGTCAGCTCCTCCTCCTTCCTCCTCCTCCTCCCTCCTCTACACAGACACACTCCTCCTCCTCCTCTGCACAGCAGCTTGGACACGTGTCGTATGGGGAGGGATCCCGTCCGGGACGGGATCCCGTTGTTTAGAATTTCTGTATTATTTTCTCCTGCTTTGCTAAGAGGCCCTGTCTGCATGGGGCGGTGATGTAATTTCCTTTTTAACCAGGGGCTTTGCTCAGAGCCAGAGGCCACACCTGCAAGCAACGCCCAAAGCCAAAGCAAAGTTTCCCCGTCCCTCAAGTGTTCTTCTCAAATAAAAAGGCGCCTTTTGCACGCCCCTGCACGTGTCCGCGCGGCCGTCGGATTTCGTCTCCCCTCGCGTTCGTCTCTCCTTGGCGGCTTGGCCTCCTCGCGCTCGCCTTTCCCTCTTCCTCCCATGGCCATGGCAATGGCCGCGTGAAGGTGCGCTTCTGGCCTCTCCCTCCACGCGCATTCCCGCCGCGGCTGATCTGCCGGCTGCCGCCCGCGCGCCCGCGGGTGGGTGGCTGGTTGGTTGGTGGCGGGGAAAGGAGGAGGGCTTTCGGACAAGGATGGCGCGCGGTCGCGGCTGCGTGGCGTGGCTGCTGGCTCACGGGCTTTGAGCAGCCCCGCGCGCGCCTTTTTCACTCACAAGGAAAGTGCCGCCTCGCCTCGCCCCCAACTGAACCGCCCTAATGGCCTAATGGCGACCCCCAAAGCCTCTCCTCCTCCCCACTAGCAGAGTAGCAGCAGGCGCTCGCAACCTCTGTTCCTCTCTCTGCTCGCCTTCTCGGTCCCAACCTCTCTGTGCTTCTTCTTCTTCTTCTTCGTCGTCGTCGTGGTCGTCGTCTTGTTGGTGGTGTGGATGAGCATGGGGCGGTACAGCAACTGGAGGGACCCGAGGTCGGAGCTGGAGGTGGTGAGGGACTGGAACGGGGTCGACCAGGTCGTGCTCCGCTCGCCCAAGGGCGCCGCCGCGCGGGTGCGCATCATCACCGACCTTGCTTTGCAAATCGCCCGCGGCTTCCTTCTTTTTTTCCCCCTTTCTGGTGCAGCGATCGGCTCGGCATTGCTGCTTTGGTGCGATTCTGAATCTCTGATGTTTTTTTTGCCCCCCTGCTGTGCTTGCAGGTGAGCCTGCACGGCGGCCAGGTCGTCTCATGGAGGAACGACCGCGGCGAGGAGCTCCTCTTCACCAGCAGCAAGGTGTTTTTTTTTAAAAAAAAAAACTTTACCGTTTTACTCTTAAGTAATCTCTGCTGCATCGATTATGGAAGAGTTTGTTCACGCTTGTTACGATATGCCTCTAAACATTAGTTATTACTAATTTACTTTTGGGCATGTCTGTATAAAGGTCCCCTTTACCCTGAACAATGAGCATCATTATAGTGATTGTTTTTTCGGTGTTTTTTTTCCTCTCCACGTTGGTGGGGTTTTTTCCATGTTTGTGCCTCCATGATAGTAGCTGCCGGATGATCTTGAACAGTTTGGATCACTAATTCATTCATGCGGGAGTTGTTTGTACTTGTCTGAATTTTGGATAAGAGGAAGGACATGTGTTTAAAATAGACTTTGAGGACGCCAAATTGTGTTCATAAACCTGCCATCGATCCTTTCCATGGTCTACAATGTTGGCTGGAGAAGACGTAGTAGAAATTGTTTTTGCCGTGGGCCCCTTGTGCTGGTTCTAGTCTGTGGACCTAAAAGTTCATGAATCATAAATGACTTTCTTCATAGTTCTTGAGCTCCGCCCAAGCTTGGGCTATCATATTTTTGTTTGTGCTGGTTAGTCTGCACGTGGTCCTAGAAGTTCATGAATCATAGTCGATGACTTTCTTCATAGTTCTTGAGCTCTGCCCAATCTTGGGTTATCCTCGTAATTTTGTGCCATTCTTTATTCATCTTGATTGATAGGATATGTGGGCCTGTAATCAACTATCATTTGCTCCAATGGTTCTATTAGACACTAGACACTTGCATGAGCGTTTTTCTCGACGTGCAGGCAATCTTCAAACCGCCAAAGGCAATGCGTGGTGGAATCCCGATATGCTTTCCACAGGTAGCTTGACTTTCCATTCGCAGACATAGGCTGTAGATAACGGATGCTAGGTGTTTGTGATAACAGAATGACTCCTTGCAGTTTGGAAATAGTGGGGCTTTGGAGCGGCATGGATTTGCGAGAAACAGAATTTGGTCCCTCGACTATGAGCATCCACCATTAAATCATAGTGATAACAGCAACAATGCCTCTGTCAACCTTATACTAAAGCCATCAGAAGACGACCTGAAGTGCTGGCCACATTGGTATGCATTTGTTTCAACTTTCAACTGATTCATATCTACTTTTCTCAGACAGTACATGGTCTTCTGTTATGCTATATGAGGGCGAGATGTCAGAGTTCTCTTTAACTACTGAGTCAAGGAGCTGCTTGCCAAAGCAGCCAAAGCCTGGCACTTGTGATGATGTTTTTACGACATATTTTCAAATGATTTGATATGTGGATGTGTAATCAAGATGTATTTTGGTTACATTGATTGCAATGAGGGTCTTCGATATAGACAGCTGAATATTACTTCATCTGCGTTTATATATTTTCTTAATTATGCAGATGATCTGAGTGCTGTTGGTCTGAACTAAATTAAGTGAAATTAATTATGTGATGAATATGGTTAACAATTCTTACTTGTTGAATTGGAGACATGTAGTAACTTTCTGAGCAAACGCATGTAGCCATTCAAAAATAGAGATGCTGAGGCTAAGGGAGTATTTTTTGGTGTGCATTCAGATGCCTTGTCAGTAGCATTTGCATTTTTATTCTTGACATACACGTAATAGATTATAAATGTTTACAGTTTTGAGTTTCGCCTGAGAGTCTCTCTTTCAAAGGATGGGGACCTGTCACTAGTATCGCGTGTCAGAAATGTTAATGGAAAGCCATTCAGTTTCTCATTTGCTTATCACACGTATCTCTCTGTTTCAGACATCAGGTTAGTCATTGCTTATGCGACATCTTTTTTCTACCTTCCTATATAGTAATAACTTTCATTGAAGTACGATTTTTACAAAATGATATGTTATGTCTCACTAATTCCAGTGAGGTGAGGATAGAAGGTTTGGAGACCCTTGATTATCTTGACAATCTTATCCAGCGGGAACGTTTTACGGAACAAGGAGACGCCATAACATTTGAATCAGAGGTGAATATTACAAATGTATCAACAGTAATGTATATTACTTTACATTCTGCTATAGCTGAAACCTACCCTTTTGCATGTCAATTGCTGCTATGTGCTATAATTTCTATAGTATATTCTTAATATATTTACGCAAGATTCTGTAGATTTCTGACGCTAATGCCAGACCAACATGCAATGTTTTGCAGGTTGATCGAGTCTATGTTAGCTCACCAAATGTTATAGCAGTTCTTGACCATGAGAAGAAACACACATTTGTCATAAGAAAGGAAGGACTTCCGGACATCGGTAAGTTGCCACAATACATCAAAACCACGGTAACTGTACTTGGGAAATTTCATCTTTTCATTACACGTGCCAGTTGTGTGGAATCCATGGGAAAGGAAATCGAAAGCTATGGTGGACTTTGGTGATGAAGAGTACAAACAGATGCTTTGTGTTGACGCTGCTGCAGTGGAGAGATCCATCACACTGAAACCAGGAGAGGAGTGGACAGGAAAACTTGAGCTCTCTGCAGTTCCTTCTACAAACTGTAGCGATCATCTTGATCAACCCGGTATCATCTAGTAAGCACCATGCAGTGTGGTAGCTTCAAATGTCATACCTTAACCTCATCTAAAAAATGAAAATTGTTACCCCCGTTTCTTTATCTTTTTGTACATGTCATCAGTAGGTTCCTATGTGATCACTCAACAGCTCGACTTAATTCTGTGCTAGAGTTAACTTGTCATTGTTGTCATGATCCTCTGAAATGAACATTCTGTGATAGCCCGTTGGGCTTTCGTCCTGGCCCAGCCCACCTAAGAGAGATAAGAGGCAGTGGGGAGGGCACCGACGGTTGCCCAGGAGAAACCTAGCCGCCGCCGCCCCCAACCCTCTTGGCCGCCGTCCCCGAGCTGCCCCTGTGCCGTCGCCTTGCCGTCGCGCCGCCGCTGCCCGGTGGTCGCGCCGTCGTGCCGTCGCCGCCCGGTGGTCGCGCCGCCCCGCGCCGTCGCCTCGTCGCCGCCCTGTGCCCGCGCCTCCGCGCCGTCGTCGTCCCTGCCACCGTCCAGGGGCTGTGCCCCCCCGTGGCCGCGTTGCCGCTGCTGCCCCTTGGCCGCGCCGCCAACATCGTCCCCGGCGCCGTGCAGCCGCCGTCAAGTCCGCGCCGTGTCCCTGTGGCCGTGCTGCTGCAGTTGCTGTCATCACCGATGATGAGGAAGGACGTCGCCACTCTGGTCCTTTGCCTGTTCTCTTGTTAGCTGATCGACCAAGGTAACGATTGATGCCCCTATATTGTGCTATTGGAAGGGGTGTGCAGTAGGGTCGACTTGGGATGAAGGGAGGAGGGCTAGGGAGGAGTAGAAGGAAGAAAGGTTCAATCGATCTAGGGTTTGATGTGTGTCTGCGTTTATTTTGAATCTGTGCATTATGAGGATGCACTCGTGGTATTGCTTCAAATTTAGATGTGTAATTGGTGGGGTTATTGGTGGTGATCGGTGAGGATGGAGAATTAATAGATCGATCTTGTATGCAGCAACCTTCGAGGAAGTTTTGGTATGTCTAGGATGGAAATCAACAGTTGGTCTTATGAAAGGATTTGTGTGTCTATGTTCTAGCTTCGTTTCGAGTACAAGAGCGAGAATAATCGGATAAGCGGATTGGGAGTTATGATGATTTTAGTGTTTGATGTCCGGAAGTTAGTTTCTGTCTTTAAAAGTCTATTGTTCCTAGATGGGCTATTATGGGGAGACCGATTGTTGGCATGGTGTAGATTATCTTTATTGCTCTTATAAATAGCGTTCTTTTAAGATTTATTATTATGCTATGTATATAGGTGGAGGTTTGGGATCGACGTCGACTACGCATCATGCTTGGTTGAAAGGCAAGTATATGTTAAACATATAGCCGGTTGGTTGAATATGGTTTGTTGATTTAATGCTTGGTGCCTGATCATGACCTGTGGTTGGATTATGTTGTTTGTGCTATATATGACGGAGTTATGGTGTCGGTTACATGTCATAAGAGCATTATTGCATCATACTGCATATGAGCCAGGTTGGTGAGAAAGTTACTTTTGACTAGTCCGTTTCGGTCGGTGTGAAAGTCAAAAGTAGCTAGTTCGGAGTGCTCTGGAGAAGATATGAGCCGGGTTGGTGAGAAAGTCACTTTTGACTAGTCCGTTTCGGTCGGTGAGAAAGTCACAAGTGACTAGTCCGGAGTGCTCTGGAGAAGATATGTGCATGTGCATTGCATTGCATGAACAGATAAAAGTGTGGAGTGTTGGTATGATTTGATTTGTATGAACAGAGAAAAGTGTGGAGTATTGGTATGATTTGAGAATGGATGGATTTCTCATTGTTACTTTATTGTTCTAGTTGTTTATACATATACTTTGCTGAGTATTCCCCGATACTCTTGCTTTATTTGGTTTTTAGGTACCGGTGATGTCAATCATGCATGGGGATGGAAAAATAGAACCTGGATTGGAACACTCACTATCTCTCACATCATAATTAGTGAAATTATGAAATTTACTTAGTAGTTGATCGTCTAGTATAATTGGTGGTTATAGTTTTTGTTGTAGCTCCTTTTATGGTTAGTGGTTGTTGAAAAATGATTATTTATTCTTTGGATATAAATTGTCTGTCGTGGATGTCCATATAAACAAAGGAGATGTTGTCAAAATTTTATAGATTTTAAAGAGTTAGTAGCATTCTGGGTTCTCGATGAACCGGGGTGTTACACATTCATCCATCCATCCATCTTTCTATTGCGAGAAAAGCATTTGAAATATAGCGAGCGCAGTCACCGAGGTTAGCATAGTCAAGAGTGAAAGCAGAGCTAAGGGCATCCATAGTAAGCACGTCAAAACATTGAACACTGTAGTTTTGGATAGAGTGGATAGAGTAGTTTTAGATAGAGTAGCTGATTGAGAAAAGAAATATTTAAGGATGTAACGTAAATTGTTAATAAAATATAAAAAAAGGATATAGAAAGTAACTAATAATAAAATGCTCTTTTTAATGAAATGGTAGTGTTTTTGCCCGTTCGTTCAAAAAAAAACTAATAATAAAATGGAGTAGAGAGATAGAGGGTTTGCCATGGATGTTCCAAGAGTAGGAACAACGGAGCAAAGCGTGCCAACTATAGCGATCTCAGACGCCGAGCTATTTTTGTAAACACATTGCGCGACAATGACATTACTACACATAGACACAAAATATATCGCTTTGGCTAATTATCAAGCGACTGATTTTTAGAGAAGTCTCAGTCGATTTTTTCACATACCTAATATTCTTGTTGGATGTTTTCACATACCTAATATTCTTGTTGGATCTACGGTTTAGAAAATCGGCTGAGAGTTAAATAATTCTTAGTTGTCTGACATTAAACCGGTCCCATACACGGCTACATTTTTTGTTTGATGATCTTGACCTCGAGGCCGCCAGCCTTCCTCTCCTGCACCGCATAGGGGGCGTGCGTGCCGAGCAGCCTGTCCCACAGCGTGAAGAAGGGCTGCGCGAAGTTGCCCTTGCCGCCGGCGAGCTGGTGGTGCGCGTCGTGGTACGCCGTGTTGTTGCCGAACGCGGCGTGGAGCGGGTTCCACGGCACCAGCACGCCGCAGTGGTCGTCGATCCCCTTCACGGTGACGAGGACGACGAAGGCCGCCATGGCGCGCGGCGACATCCCGGAGGCGAGCAGCGCCGCCGCGCCGGAGAGCGTGTCGGTGAGCACGCTGTCCACCGGGTGCAGGTACTGCGCCGCGAACGCGTACGGCGCCGCGATGCGGTGGTGCCACGAGTGGAAGCGCCGGTACAGGTACGGGACGCCGTGCATGCACCGGTGCATGAAGTACTGCCACGCGTCGAACACGAGCATGCCCACCACGAACCGCGCCGCCTCACCGGCCAACGTCCTCTCGCCGGCGCCGGCGTCACCTTCATTGCCGTCTTGGGTTGCTGCCAACTGCATGCACACATGGAGCTCTCTCCCACCAAATCTTAGCTAGAGGAAAGGGCATATATGCAGAGAGAGAGAGAGAGGGGGGTTGTTGTTTCCAAATAAAAGCCAGCGATAAAAAAAGAAAACCAAAGATAAATACATTTTTGTATGAATAATTTAAATCATAATTTAAACTTAAAAATTTGTATCGGTCAAAATCCTCGGTATATCCGGAAGCCGAGATTTCTTATATTGAACAATATAAAAAAGGACGTAGGTGGACAAAGGGTGTCAAGCCGACGCACGGGACAACGCCACTTCCTTCACGTAAATTGCTTCGGTGAGTGGCAGCAGTTGCTTGAGGAGGGCAGCAGAGGTCGATTGATCCGGACTCCACCCTATGCAACTAGATTTGGGAGTTCGGTGGCCAACCTGCGCGGCGGCACTCCACCATGCCCCGTTAGAGGCAACACCAAGTTGACGGTGTGTAAGTCGCTGGAGGATGTCGTTCACCCCTAGAGGCAACAACTTCTCTTCCCTATCAATTGCTCTGCCACCAACCACGGAGGTGGATGGTGTTGGGTGTGGGAGGAGGGGGGCGGTGAGGTGGGAGAGGCTATCAAGGGAAGATCTAGACAACAGGGAGGAGGTAGTGGGAGATCTGGCTAGTGCAGGAAGAGGAGGGCAGCTAGGCAAGAGAGGGGTAGGCTGGTGGTGCGGTTGGAGGGAAGGAGAGATGAAGGGGACATTGATATATAAAGAATATAAGTTGAGAGGTTTACATGTGGACCCTAACTGTCAGCAATTAATAGGTTGAAAAGGCGGAGGTTACCGTGTTATTATCATGTCATAAACTATGTTGGAGCAACCACTTTCCAAACCATCGTATGGAGTTTATTTATACCGATTTTGAAAGGCAAAAGGATCAAATATCTGATTTTATCGTTGTTCGGAAGATTATATAGATAAAGTGGAGTAATAGTTAGAAACATGTCTAAACTCAGTTTTCTTTTTTTAATAAAATAGCAGAACGTGTGCCCATTGCGTAAAAAAAAAAAAAAAAAACAGAGCGTGTGCGTGAAATGACCTTTAGCGCGGCGAGCGAAATGGCAGCCTGGAGAGCTTGCTGCTGCAGCACGACCCTGATGACGTCCTTCCTGGAGGCCAGGTTCTGGGTCTCCTCCTCCCTCCTCGAGTGCAACCTATACTTCTCCATGGCCTTCGTCTTCCCAAACAGCTCGTAGAAGCCCGAGTAGAGCCAGTACACGGCGACTGGCACCACTATCACCATGAGCTCCTCGCTGCTCATGAACCCGGCCATCATCTAGATTAATTCGATCGGCAGCTCAGATTAATCTGGGAGGTATAGAATAGTATATGAAAAAAGCCCCTAGAAGAATGCAGTGATCATCCCAAGGCTTATATATAGAGTTACCGACCAATTAGAGGTGACAGAGGACGAGAGACTTCAGCATCTGACGTTGAGAGGTTTACCAAATTAATGACAATGCAATTGTCACTGTCATCGTAAGACTGAATTAAGACAGATTGTCACTGTCATCGTAAGACTGAATTCAGAGAAGAAATGGTTCACATCAAACATCACGGCAATTATAACGGTAGGAGTCGGTGCTGACTCTCCCTCTCCCCCCTTCTCTCCCTCCTTTACACTACACATTGTATAGTTCTATCTTCATTAATGGAACGACACTATTCACGCCCTTGTTCAGTTGAGAAATGGAGTAATAAACGAGTGAGATTACAGTTGGGCACCGCATTACCGATCCGCGGTGTCGTCGTCCTTCATTATGGATAGTCATCAGCTCCTTATTTTTTATTCAATGGACATGCAGCAGTACAAATAAATAGTATTTGTAGATGACAATAAGGTATATTTAAGAAATTACCAAAAGCCCCATTAGCCTCAAATTTGGCAATTTGGCTCCCTCTAAATACACTACCAAAAATGACTAAATTTTTTTTATTATCAGGAACTTTCTTGACGAGCACAAATTAGTGATTCACCGAAAAATCGCACTCTTGACAAATCGTTTTGAGTTTGTAGGTTGCAGCTACAACTGTTGAGTGCAGTGATGGTTCTGCGTGTCAGGCGAAACAAGCAATGGACGGCGACTCCCAGGCTGAATGTCTCTGCCCTGCCTTCGTCCAAGCCTATCATGAACAGATGTCCTAGAAGGCGCGCCAAAAGGACCAGCCCCCGGATCCTCTGAAGCGCGTGAAGCATGCTTGGAATTGCCTTCATCCGGAGGTGGTGGCGATCTGCCCCTTCTTGTTCCAATCCGACGATACTTGCTTCCGGACAGGTAGGAGGATCCATCCTCTAAACCTAGGTACCAGGGCAATTCAAACGTGCGAGGGAATGGAGAGTCCCCCAAAGCTAGATTTTGGTTAGTAGGCCCAAAGTCTATAACCCGGTCCAGATGTATCAGCACTTTAAAAGAAAGGAAGGTTGGTTGTAGAGTAGCTTCTTGCGGACGGCCAGGAAAATCATGACCCCTCCTAGCCCCTTCTTCCAGCTTGAAAGTTGCCTTCTTGGGTATACCATTTGCATCTGCAAGCCAGGCCCAAATGCAAAGACAAGCCGAATCTTCTGGCGTGACTGGATCATCAAGCACCGGGCAAACCAAGCCCCAGCCTTGGATTAGGCCAGCAGCAATTTGCACTGACCAACACCTTCGAAACAGATGCGCACTTTGGCTGTTCTTTTTCTACTCTTTCTTCCCTGGCCTCAGATCATTGCCCCTTATTACTGACCGGGTGTGTGCAAAAGAAGTTTAAAGGATTTCGCTTTGAAAGTTTTTGGCCAAAGCTTTCTGGTTTTTCACGAAACTGTTACTGCCGCTTGGCCCAAAATTGTTCGGACTACTGATGCTCTTTGGCGGGTGCACGTCAAGCTCTGTCGGACAGCAAAAGCCTTAAGGGCTTGGAGCAAACATCTAGTGGGTGGTAACAAGCTGCTGCTGGAAATAACAGGCGAACTCATACACAGACTAAATGTGGCTGAGGAGGGCAGAAATTTAACGGTTCCTGAACTGGCTTTTAGAAGGAACCTCAAGTGCAAAGTGCATGGTCTTGCTGCCGTGGAGAGGCTGCGTCTCAGGCAAAGATCTAAGTTCAATTTCATACGTGCAGGGGATGCCAATACCAGGTTTTTCCATATCAAAGTGAATTCCAGGAAGCGTAAGAATCAAATTGGGACTCTACTGCACGATCAAAGACAACTTGTTTCTGATGAAGATAAACACACAGAATTCCTCAACCTCTTCAAAAATCTGCTCAGGGTTAAGAGACCTAGAGATTGCACTCTTAATTGGTCTAGTTTGGGAATCACACCTCATGACTTATCTTTGTTGGATCAACCTTTTCTTGTTGACGAGATTCATGAGGCAATCAAAGAGTTGCCTTCGGAAAAGGCACCTGGACCAGATGGCTTCATAGGGGTTTTCTTCCAAGTGTGTTGGACTATCATCAAAGATGACATTGTCAGTGCCATGGAAGTGTGTTGGACTATCATCAAAGATGACATTGTCAGTGCCATGGAACAACTCTTTCTTTGTAACGGGCGCTCATTATCTCTGCTAAACAATGCTCATCTAGTCCTGCTCAAAAAGAAAGACAATGCGGTCCATCCAACTGAGTTCCGTCCAATTAGCCTGATTCACAGCTTTGGCAAACTGTTCAGCAAGATTCTTGCCAACAGACTGATGCCTTTCATGGGTTCATTGGTTTCTTCGTCTCAGAGTGCATTCATAAAGGGACGCTGCTTGCAAGACAACTTCATTTTAACCAATGGTGCAATCAAAGAGCAGCATAAAAAGAAAACCCTGTGCCTTTTCATAAAAATTGACTTTGCCAAAGCCTTTGACTCCGTAAGCTGGGAGTACCTCTTGGAGCTTCTGCATCAACTTGGTTTTGGGCAAAGATGGAGAGATTGGATCTCCTTGCTTCTTTCAGCGTCATCTTCTCGCATCCTTATGAATGGCACGCTTGGCGAGAGTTTTCGTCATAAGAGAGGGTTGCGCCAGGGAGACCCCCTATCGCCCCTGCCTTTTGTTCTGGCGCTTGAGCCAATTCAGCACCTCTTCCGTAAGGCCAAAGCTCTGGGTTTTCCTTCCCTATATGCCGATGATGCTACAGTTTTCCTGAATCCTTCGATACAAGAAATTACCACCCTTAGTGATATTCTTATTTGGTTTGGTAAAGCCTATGGGCTAAGTGTCAACATTGACAAGTGTGAGGCCTATCCGATTAGATGCTCTAACATTGATCTTTAGAGTGTGCTTGCTCCTTTCCCTGTGCAGATCAAGTTTTTCCCATGCAAATACCTAGGCTTACCTCTGCGGCCAACAAAGCTGATTAAGTCTG
Organism: Raddia guianensis; assembly: GCA_036346415.1. NCBI lineage: Eukaryota > Viridiplantae > Streptophyta > Magnoliopsida > Poales > Poaceae > Raddia > Raddia guianensis. The sequence goes on along the minus strand of CM070538.1, from coordinate 2,147,015 downwards.
ATTACCAACCGCTCCTACAAAAGATCAGAGAACGGCTTGCTGGTTGGAAGATCCCCCTACTATCCAAAGCTGGCAGACTTGTTCTCATCAACTCTGTACTAACTTCTTTGGCAGTGTTTCACCTTACAGTGTTTGATCTTAGCAAATGGGCAATCAAACAAATTGACAAAATTCGTAGAAGCTTCTTATGGAAGGGGAACTGCCATGGTGGTAAAGGAATACCCCTTGTCAACTGGCGGCGCATCTGCAGGCCTAAGCAGCTAGGTGGGCTAGGGATAAAAGATTTAACTTTATTTGGCACTGCTATAAGGCAGCGTTGGCTCTGGCATTCTTGGATGTCGATGCACAAGCAATGGATTGGATTCGATATCCCATGCAACGGAGTGGATGCTGCGGCCTTCACTGCAAGCTCTACAATTCTTCTTGGTAACGGTCTCACCGCTCGCTTTTGGACTGACTGTTGGCTTAATGGGTAAGCGCCACAAAGCATAGCACCATTGTGCTTTCTAAAGGCAAAAAAGAAGTTGATCACCGTAAGTGAGGCTATGCATCAAAACTCCTGGATTGCTGATCTCTCCAACATTGGCTCAGCTGCTGAGATTCGTCAGTATGTGTTGCTATGGGGAAAAGTAAATGAAACTTCTTTAGCTCCCATGAATGATAGTTTACAATGGAGATGGACCACTGATGGCAAGTATACTGCCAAATCGACATACCAAATGCAGTTCCTAGGTGCTATGCGAGATAGATTCTCTAGTGCAATTTGGAAGGCCAAAGCTGAGACTAGATGTAAATTCTTCCTTTGGACCACTCTTCAGGCCAAAATACTCACTGCAGATCGTCTCCGGGCAAGGGGGTGGCCCAACTCGGTGATGTGCCCTCTTTCCGGGCAATCAGAGGAATCGGCCAAGCATCTTCTTGCCCATTGCCCATTCACTAAATTTATTTGGCGCAAAATCTCTCAGGATTTGGCAGGCCTCGGTCTGAGGACAGCACAAGCGCAGGAAGATTTTGGTGAATGGTGGCTAGCTATGAGATCAGAAGTTCCTAGGTCGCAACGAAGGAAATTCGATGGAATCGTCGCTTACACTGCTTGGAATGTGTGGAAAGAGTGGAATGCGTGGATTTTCAACCTTGTCTACAACCCAATTGAGCAGGTCCTTAGCCTCATCAAGCTGGATGTTGGCAACTGGATGAGGGCTTTTCAATTTGACGATCATGGCTGAGTAGTAGCCGTATCTCTCTCTAGTATCCCTCCTTCGCTCTCTCTTGTGTTTTTCTCAAGCCAACTTCTGTGGGGCTTAGCTCTGTAAATTCTCTTTACTTTGTTTGCCCTTGGGCTTTTATCTTCTTAATGAAATGGTAGAGCTCCTATCTTAAGTTAAAAAAAAATAGTTGTAAAAGTTTGATTTATGTAGTGTCTTATTTGTCTTATTTTTAAAGAAAAGGCATGAGAACTGCCTTCCATTTATTGAGCGGAGAAAACAAGATACAAAACGCCAAAGTTGCCCAAGGGTACTTGGCGAAAAAGGAAGAAAAGCAAAGTTATTGTATTGTTGTTGATAATCTAAACTTTGACAGCTTCCTAAATCGACTTGGAGAATCGAGCCATTTCTATACGTATGTAATTGTTTTCTGTAGTATCTAGGAGTGGTTTTGAATTAAAAAAAAAAACAGGTTAAAAACAGTGTTTGACTTTTTATATGGGGAAAAGATGCAAGTAATAATCCCTATAGAACAACATGCCTGGGCATGTTCTTATAAGATCGTTTTGGTTTGAATTTGAATCCAGAGACAACAGATTGTTGCACTTATTGCGCAACTTGTTCCATCTTGACTTATTTACTTTTTGGTCGCGCCAACTTGAACACATTTTTGGCGGCAGCTCTTTTGACCGTATGCTGGATTTTGCATGTCATGGGTAGTTTGTGTTTAATGTTACTGAGCTTGCTCCATGGATTCGTTTCTGGACGTCTCTGAGCTTGCGTAAATCTTGCGGTTTGAGTAGAAACCAACGCAAAATTGCATGTATAACTTCCTAGTCCCACTCCCATCACACAGGCGATAATCACACGACACAGAGATGATCCTGGATCCAGGGCGGCGCGACGTGCATGCATGTTGCCAGTTTACACGAGCAAGGCCGAGACGGCGGCGAGGCACGCGGCGAGGAGGCCGGGGGCGGCGGAGTAGAGGAGGGTGGCGGCGGCGGAGCTGGCGCTGGGCGCGTCCGGCGGCGGCGGGGGCACGGCGGAGACGTTGATGGCGAGCTTCTGGCCGCCCTCGCAGTGCTCGCCGACGCCGCAGAAGTAGTAGTGCGGCCCCGGCTGCGTGAGCTCGATGATGGTCGGGCCGTACTGGTACCGGTTGGTGATGTTGCTCATGCTGCACGCGTCGAACAGCTCCTTCGTCGGCACCTCCACGATGTTGTACACGCCGCTCCGGTATAGGAACACTGCACGCCGGCGACGGCGAGAGAGACACCGGCGTCAACAACACCGCCGCCTAGCCCAAGATGTCACAGCGGCTAGGCGCAGACAGAGAGAGACAGAGAGAGAGAGAGAGAGACTTACTCAGCTTGTCGCCGATGCTGATGGTCCTCGTGCTGGCCCAGTCCTCGTAGTAGGTCTTGTTGGGCGCCATCCGCCACCCTTTGCCGGCGCCGACGATGTGGTACACGCCGGCCGTCGAGCCGGCGACGAGGGAGGCTACGACGGCCGAGAGGAGCAAGAAGGCGCGCTGGGCCTTGCTCGCCATTCTCGCTGCCTCTTGATTGGTGGACCTTGCCCTGCTCCCACCTCAAGGAAAGAAGGGAGTTGAATCCATGGCAGCTTGCCTATTTTTGTTGCTGGTTCTGATCTGTCTCTTCCCTAATATTGGCAAGTGTGTGCCAATCACAAATTTGTAGCCAACAAACCGTGCGCACCTGTGCTTTTGCTATGTTGGGCATCACAAGATTTTTTTACAAAAACCAAGCAGGCAAATGATCACTATATTTGTTGGATTAAATATGAGAGCCACTGCAGGTCAGACGTTCGATCTGAGCAAACAAATTGGACACTTACTTTCAAAACCAAACAACTTGTTACAAACACATTACAAACATGTATACTGTGTTGCTGAAACATATATAATGTATTATTGAAACATTTGGTTAAATCTATTGGTGAAACATGATGTTTTATTGCTGGAACATGCAAAATAAGGTTATTTTAATGTAGCTTGAAACTGCATACATTAATGTTATTTTAATACCAATAAATAGATGATATTGTTGTACTCGGTATACCATTACATATAACAAGCCTGGTATTAATCTGCATTGGCCCAAAGCCCCAAACCTTCTTTTCTCCAGGGTTCATGTGAGAATATCTAGTTTATCACATGATAATAGGTATAAATATGATTTTATATAATCAAGGAAGCTAAAAAAGGTAAATACAACAAATGCATGACTTGAAACTATAATATTATCTTTCACCAACTCTTCTGATCATTCTACCTTGCTAACCGTTACACATCAAAACTGAGTCTAATTCCCATGAGATGCTGGTTGAGTAGATGTATCGCGTGGCTCTTTAGCCCCAAACTATATCCAGTTTCAAGATATATATTACATCGGCCCATGGAGCTCCTAAATCTGTACAGACCCCTAGTCCCCTAGGCCATTCTTAAGGGGCTAACTAGTACTATGTCAAAGTGTCATACAAACACAGTAAATAGATCCTAACAATCATCCTCCAGATTAGCTTAGACCTTTCGTACACTCTCCCAACTGCTCAGTTCACGCTTTGTAATCTCAAGCAAAATAGTCATGTCAATAGTTGGCCTTGTAGGCTGCTTGAATATGACACTTCTGCGTTGCAAGTTGCAACTGTTCTGATGGCTCAACGAAAACCAACCCAAGGATGGTCTTACTTGCGTTCCATTGGATGGCAGAACACTCAAGGCAATAATATAGGCACCTGAGCATCACTGGGGCAGCATGGCAACCTTATAGTATTCAGATCTTACATTCTGTAAAATTCTCACCAGCTCATTCACACAAGCTCAAGAACTTTAATGCTGCCGCTAGAGTTTGCTGCCACTACCATATTTGATCTCCCTCTCCAGCAAACACTCGACACGAACTGTTGATTATCATCATTTGTCTCTTGTCCAGTTATGGGATCGATTGAACCGAATTTATGAGAAGTTATTGGCATGGGAAAGGTTTTGTAATAAGAAAATACCTGCACACCAACAACAAATGCATGAGAAGTTCTTCCACTAAAGATTGACACATTTCAAATGATCCACTAGCAGACTTGCTGTTTCTCAGAGAAACAAATTAGAAAAGCTCTGAGCTGAATTTCAAATTTTGGAGCTTCGCACGAATTAACACATCAGATGTTTCAGGCTAAACCTTTAAACAGAGCACAACATGAACTCATCATCCTGCATTATAATCAGGTATTTTCCTTTATACTAGATTTGCACATATCATCTGAATTAAAGGTGTTATGGAGGAAGGGTGACAGCATCAAGCCTAAAGAGGGTATGGCATGCATGGGGATGAGGATGATTGCCCCAATAGGGTGATTGATTGATTGATTGGGGGCAAAATGGCATGTCTGAAGTCACAGTGGGAATGTGGAGCGTGAGGGGTTGGGAGCATTTTTTTTTTCTTTTTTGAAGAATGGCCATGGCCCATGGGGATGTGAAAACTACTAAAAAAGTTTAGTATCCCTAAGTGCATAATAATTTGCTCAACAATATCGGTGGCTGCTGCTGTTCGAAAGAAAGTTTTGCACTCAGTAGAACTCAATTTAGCTCAACAGTACTCACCTCATTGTTTTCAGAACCACATGCTATGTATCCATCATGAACAGATAGTCCTACAAAATTCTGCATGAACAATTATAAGTGAGTTTGACTACTCATTGATTCCAAAACGAGTTACCGAATGAAAAGGAATTAATATATATAAAACTTTCTCATACCTTCTCATTAGTATGGCCACTCAATGTTAGACTGCAAGCACTAGTAGATAATCCACCGGAATTAGTCTGGTTGAGATCCCATATCTTCAAGGTGTTATCAGTTGATGCAGAGATCAGAGTTTGTGGATCCAAGAATCTTACGTAGCTGACAGCTTTCCCATGTCCAGAAATAGTACACCAAGGGATTCTTGTATTCCTCAGATCATAACAGCATATCTTGTAATCAGCTGAGCCAAAAGCTAGCATACGAGAGGAGTATGGGGAGAACTGGACACAGCACACGTTGGCCACATTTCTGATTGTATCGATGCAATTTTTCTGGTAATAACAAGAAATTTTACTAACATTAAAAATGGTACCAGGAAAATTAAAGTGTAGCAATGGGAGATGGAAATAAAGAGTGAATGAGCAGAACCAAAGTTTCTACACGTATGATGACTGTTATCAATGGCTGAAAAGAACAGGAATCATTGGATCCTCTCAGTGTTGTGCAAAGCATGGCATATCTAGGGTATAGAAAAACTGGAATGCACTTTTGAGCTTCTGGCCAGCCCCGCCAGCACAATCTGGACAAGGAATGCAATGCCAATCTGGACTAGGAATAACTGAACAGATTAGTAGGCTAATTAGGTTCCAAGAGCCATCAGGGAGTAGAAAAAAAGAGAGCCGAGCGCCACTGCAGATCTGGCCAGGATTCTCTTCAACGACGGATCTGACATGCTAGCGGTCTAGATGATGACAACGACGATGTTTGGTAGCGCGTGCTTGGATTCATCTTTCTCGATTGCGGCCATAACGGGTATACAAGCTTTCAAGTTTCAAGCCTATTATTGATATTGATCTTCAATTCCATCTCCCTGTGAGGATGTGACTGGAAGAGATGAAGTTGGCAGCGATGTGGATGGCAACAATCTTTGGATTCAATGATGGCGGCAACCAGAGTGAAGCTAGATGCATAGGTTGTTTCTTAGTTAGGTCCTACCAGCCTTTTGTTGTAGATTTTGCTATTGGCCATGGATCTTGTTGTAAAAGGATTTCGATATGAATGAATCTTTTATCCTTTTCTCAAAAATAAACTTAACAGATTAATATTTTCTAATTTAAAACTTCATGATTGAGTTTATCTGACATGCTTAATGCCAACAGAGAAAATATATGGTAGGAGTAAAACCCGTGTTTGGAATAGACACTAGTCAAGAATATCTTAAATAAAGCAGAGCAAACTATATAGTACAGTATCATGCCTGGTTAATACTCCAAACTTTCACGCAGCAATCATCACTCCCACTTGCCAACTTAGTTGGATCAACCTCTGAGAAACTCACAGACCAAGCTCTTTTCCGGTGCTCTGTGAACTGCGTAAATCCTTGACCAGAGCTTGCATCCCATAACTGCATTCCACAGTAATAGTTAAACAAATGGCATAAAGACAGGAAAATATGCGGTGTGGCATAAAGACAGGTTATTTTTATGCTCCCTGTTGAAGCATGTAAAATATAGCAATTACTCATCCACAACATTAGAAGAGCAGATGAACAACAGCGACTGATGGAAAGCAGTAACATTTCAAAATGGAAAGTGTTGAATGCTAATAGAAAACCAGTTTTTTACAAAGTAACTAAAGGAAACTTAATCAAAGTAATGAATAATGAACAGATTTTGATTGAGACTCGGCACAAGGGTATGCTATCCTTGAGACCTTGACCAGTGCAGTGTCAGTAAAATTATGTCCACATTTTTTAGACCAGTAAAATATGCCAACTTGATTATAGAAGAAAATCCAACTTACAAAAAGCATATAACATTCAGAAAATATCTTGCGAAACATGTAACAGCACATGCATTGGATATGTACCTGAACAGTGCCATCGTAGTCTGTTGATGCCAGGTAGTTCTTTATGTAGCTGTTCCAACAGACACAGCTAAGCTTGGACTTGCTAGGCATCTCTATCAAAGGATAATGAATATCAACACGGTCATTTAAAAGAGCATCAAATTCAAATATTTTAATTTTCTTTGTAACCCCAGCTGTAGCAAAATATTCTTCATCCCGATCAAAACTCAAAGAACAAATCACATTTGGAGAGTTCAGTATATCTGCATTCTTCAAAATTCCCCGTAATTCAAACCTATTATGTCGAGCATATTTGCATAAACCATCATAGAAGCATCCAAGGCGGTCTGTTTGCTCATTCATAACATCAACATCACTGTGAAGTTGGTGAAAGTTGTCACGGACCCGCAAAGCATCATTATCCAAACGCTTGGTTATAATAGCCTCAGAAGTGTCAATGGTGGACCTCATGGAGTAATATGCATTTTCAAGCTGCTCCAAATTCCTCATCACCCTCTCCTCATATATGCTTGGCCTACCCAATGATGGTAGCAGACCTGACAATGATGCACTTCTTGGGACTCTCGCAGAAGCTCCTGTCAAATCATTAGAGCCTGGCAATGCATCCATGTCCTCTAAACTAAATCCCACCCTGATAGAGTGTCTTCTCTCAACCTCTGCAATATCTGTTTGTAAGCATGCAAGATCAGCAGATAACTTGGCCACCTGCATCTCTTTTGCTTCTTTCAGCTGGGAAAGGAAATCCAAGAGCAAACTAGATTCTGTGTCTTCTTCATTGACAGCAGCCGGTGCCTGATCTAACAAAGACAAATCTCGACCCTCATTTATCAAGTCATATCCTAGAATGTCTCTGACCAAAGAAAAATGTCTATTAGGAATACATTGATGTGGAATTATTATGTCCAGTCAGTATACGGGAAAGAAACATCTAGGTAAGACAAAAGGAGATCAATGACAATGAGCGCATTTTAAATAATATTTGCGTGCAAAGAACAAATAAAGAATTTCTTAGATCCCACAGGCCACAACAGCAGTTCTCCATGAACTTAGGTGTTCTTTTTCATGGCATAAACAATGTTACCAAAACCTCAATTCCTTGTATAATTCTATGAGCAAAGCTCAAAAATCAGAGAAAGACATGTCCTTAAGTACAGTTACAGATAACAGAAACACACAGTTAATATAGGTGTCAAGAATAGCATGTGCCCAATTTAGAAATAACTGTGTATTCAGATCTATTCTTAACGTTCCACTGGAGAACTAGGTTGCTTTCTTCTAAAACCTACAAAGTTCACCAGAATGGAAACCAACAAATGTTTGGTTGCATTGACCTAAGTAGTAACTAGTAAGAAACTTCCTTTTCAATGCTGAGGAGATGAATGGACATGCTCACCTTGCCTTTGGTCGAGAACAAGGATCTGGATGCAGTAACCAAAGACAGAAACCAGCCTCCTTCGGACTTTCTGAAAGAAAATTTGGAGGAAGAATCCTATGGCGAAGATCTGACATTGCACCACAATGCACCTCCCACGTCTCACAGCAGCAAAAGAGCTGATGGAAAAAAAAAGATCGTTAAATACCTTACCTGCCAGGCCAAAGATAGAATGTATAGAATTGCATGGAACCTTGAAATGATAGTAAATTCAAATGCTGTTTCCAGTAGCAAGTGTAATCAATTGTTTGTGCGCACAGGTGCTAAGGCTCCAGTGGAATATTCTGTAAGGCTTTAATACTGAGAAGACATGGATTAATCGAATATGGCAATAAAAGGATAGTAACCTGCCTTTTCATACAACTAAGGTAAGAAAATAATATCAAGAATATTCCATCAAGCAACAATAATATTTCATGGTCTCAAATAAGAATTAAGACATCTCAATTAGATTCTCCAGTTTGTAGGAAAAAGACTAGGATATAGGAGCACATGCTTTCAGCAACCCTATTTTTTTAGGAAACATCGAAAACAATATACTCACTAAATTATTTATTAAGTAGCAAATGCTAAAATATACAAAAGTCAAAAGTTCATCAACACATATATAGATTCAATAACTAAAAAATAACTAAAAAGTTGTGAACTTGTTGTCAAATGGTTGAAGCAAAACAATCCATAATATTACACCTTGAGGTGCAAACAAATAGTATTTTGCACAGTTTCACTTTAGTCCATACGCATTCAAAGTGGTCAGAGATCCCCTAAGAATTATATTGCAGATATGTCATGATTTATCAACATACCTCAAATAGAAGAACCCCAAGGCTGTAGATGTTTGATGGAAATATGCCTTTCAATTGACTTAGCTCTTCTGGACTTCGGTACCAGCTTTCCTCCAGCATCCTCATTTCAAACATTAATTGCTGGTTGCTAGAAATAGATAGACGCTGAGCAAACGATGTATTACTGTCAAAGTAAGGTTCACAAAACTTAAACCGTTACCTCACAGCGCAACCAGAATTTCCCTGCCATGAAGCAACTGGATCAATGTCTTCGGTTTGGTTGCCCCCTTTGTGGTCAGCCTGAAAGGTACGCACCGGTTGCCTGAAAGCAATGGAGCCTTTCTCACCAATCTTTTGATACTTTGGGATTGAATTGCCATTGCCAATAGACTCTTGGTGATCAAATTTCTGGTCAAAGCATCTTTTTCGATTGAAAATATTATCTGTGGTGATATCAGGTTTGCTCGGGGCAGATAAATCTTGTGTAGTATAAGAACCAATATATTTTACTTGGTTTGAAGATGATATTGTAAAATATGATGGGCGCAAATGCTGTAAAGTAAAATCCTGTGCATGGGATTTGTCTACAAGATCAAGGATCTGCTTAAATAAATGCATTTTTTCAAACTTGCTCATTGTTTGGTGGGCAGGCTTAATTAGTTCCCTCAAGCTCGTTCCCTCACATTGAGATTCTATAGCATTTCCACCATTGTTGACAAACATGCCATCAACTCTGGCCATGGAATCATGTAGGGAGTTAGGAATCTTATCCATAGGGATTCGAGGCCTTGCGCTAGCTTGGACTTGGGCCTCCTCCCGAGCACCTTGGTAGGCAACCCATTTACCCTTCAATACATTCTTAAATGGGAATCCCTGAACCCCAGCTGATGGTATTGCAGTCTTACTCCTCATCTGATCAAAAATTCTATTTGAAAAGCTACTCACTTTGGGAGCACTTTCCCTTTCAACTCGCTGCTCAGTCTGATTAGGCCAGGAAGACATGGGAGGCTGCTGATAACCAAATGACAGGTTGAATTCGTCATTCACATTGTCACCGCGGCACACTACCATCTCCTTGTTAGATGCATCGTTGTTCCGAGAGATCAAATTGTTTCCGAGGCTCCCCACAAAATTTTCCCTGCTAACCACACTGCCAGTCCTCAAGTTTGCAATGTCGCCACGACTCGATGCTAAGCTTTCCCTGCTGGCCACATCAGTAGTTCTACATGCTATCCGTGCAAAATTACCCCACAGTCCCCTTATAACAGTAGGCCTCTCCCCACTGCTTGAGCTGCCACCAACAGAAACTTCAGGTTGAACATCCGTGTTGATGCAATTCTTCAACGTTAGCTCCTCCACCCTCTCGTCTGCATTGTTCAGGCAGTGTTGAGTCACGCTGTCTGGCTTCGACTCAGAATTCGAGAGGCCAACACTAGTCAACCCCCTAGCACCATCTGAGCTTCCAGCAAACCCGCCCGCAGAATTGAAGAAGGAGAAATGCTCGGACCAATCGATGTCCCGCGGGAGCGGGAGCGGCGTGGCGGGCATCTCCAGCGCATCGCTGCTGGACGGCTGCTGCACGGGCTGCCCATCCTCCTTGCCGCCCTTAACCTGCACGTCCCCAGCCGTGCCGCCGCCGCCGCTGCCGGCGGCCACCTTAGCCGCCGTCGTCCCTTCCATCGCGCCCCGACCCTACCCCACCAAAACCCCGCCGCCAAGCAACCACCCCCCTCGCAACCACGAGATCGCGCCGCACCGACGCATCCTCCGTCCGATTCAATCAGCGGCCGGCAACCATACCTCGCGGCGGGCACGCCCGGCTCAAGCCCCACGAGCCCACGTCGGCCGTCCCAGCACCCGCACGCCGACCACCACGACGGCACCGACGAGCCCGCGCGACTAGCTGCAGGCGAGAGCAGAGATTAGCACCCCCCGACCCACGAACAGCAATATTAAGCGCGCGCGCGCGCGCGCGCACACAGAGAGAGAGAGAGAGAGAGAGATAGAGAGCGCCACACCACACGCTACCAGCACGTGCCGCGGGAGAAGCCCACGGCGCCGCCGCGCCCGCGCGCGCCTACCGAAGCAGGGGACGGCGGGGGCGCCGCCGCGGCCGGGGAGCACGGCAGCTTCCCGAGACGGAAAGGCGCTTAGGTTGCTACCTCCTCCTCCTCCTCCTCTTCTCTTGGCGAGGAGGGACGAGGAGAGAGAGCAGTGCGAATTGTTTAATGGGGGATGGGGAAAGGAATTTCTGGGGGGGAATTCGGGTGGGAGTCTCGCTCGCTCGCTCGCTGCTTGCTGCTTTATCCCCTCTCGTTTCTCTCCTTTTTTTTCTTTTTCTTTTTTTCTTTTCTGCTGCGGCTCTGGCTCGGAGTGGGCGGCTGCTGCTCACGCTTTCGGGAATGGGTTGGCGTCTCGGCCTCTCGGGCCTACGCTGGCCGCTTGTTCGTCTCGGGTCTCTGCCGCGTGCGGTGCAGGGCTTGCTTTGCTTGTGGTGAAGCCGCCTACTGCGACTGAACAGTGGACGTGGTCTAATTAATGGCACGGAGAAAATTGGCTATAATATGTCATTCCGCACAACGTCATCCGTTAAAATACCACCCCACAGTTTGACGTTGTTAATATCAAGGTTCTAAAAGTCGCTAGTCGCTAGTCGGACGTTGAGGTGGTGACTAGGCATTAAACGGGATTAATCGGATACGTAAATCGGTACTAGTCGGAATTAATCGGGACTAATCAGTAATCTGTCCTAATCGAAGGACAACTGACTAGAGATTAATCGGGGACTAATCGGGGATTAATCGGGATTTTTAGAACCTTGGTTAATATGCCACTGATAAAGTTAGCTTCATTGGCTATATGTCGTTTTGATCATTTTCTTGTGATTTCTCTTAATTTCCCCTTTTTCTAGCCTGTGAAATGACCAATTTGCCCCCTTTCTTCTACCTCTCACCTCCTCCTAGCTCTTCCTCATGCCACTGCTAAGCACAACACGCCGCCAGCCACCACCGCCAACCGCCACCGATATGTCGTGCAGCGCGCCATGGCACCATCGAGCTCCGTGCCACCGCCATGAAGCTCCGTGCCAAGTTCCCACCATTGCTCTCATCGCACCGCCGCCGAAGCCAGACGCGTCTGCCGTCCGTCGTGCTCAGCGCGCCACGCCGTGGTGGGGCCTTGATGGCGGCGGTGGTGAGCTTGGCGGCGGCTCACCTATGTGGGAGAGAGGATGTGAGAGGAAGAAGATGAAGGAGGAAGAATATAGGGGCAAATTGGTCATTTCACAGGCTAAAAAAGGAGGAAATTAGGATAAATCATAGAAAAATGACCAAGATGGCATATAGGCGACGAAGCAAACCTTACCAGTGGCATATTAACGATACCAAACTGCGGGGTGGCATTTTAATGAGCGGCATTGTGCGGGATGGCATATAGCCAATTTTCTCAATGGCACGTGGCTACGTTTTGGATGCCACGTCGCATTAGACCGCATCATAAGCCCAGCCCAAAGCCTGATCCGGCACGGTTTTTTCCCAAAAATCCAGTCCGAGCCCACCAAGAAAACCTAAAGCTCGGCCAGAAAGCTCGAAGCCACTGAAATGTGGTTTTAGCAAGGCCCGAGCCTGGTCGGGTCACATAGCCATCCAAATAACAAGTAAATTTTTTTTTGAGAAAAATGAAGGGGAATTGAATAAGATAAAAAGGATCGGCTATGATATAGAATAGTAGAAAAGACGAGAGCGGAACTAGCTCACTATTTTATGTACCGTGATCGACAAATTATTTTTTTTATGATCTCGCTAAACAGGGTCAAGCTTATCGCCAAATGTCTTATGCAAAATACTGTTATCAATTGTATATCTTAATTTAATTCCTATTGGATTTGGATTAGCTTGATTTCAATGTAGGTTCTTCATCTATTTCGTCTTTTATTATTGACTAGATGATAGGGAAAAATAGAATAGTAAAGAAAGAGGGAGGGGATGAAAGAGCTGCCGGTTCATACAACAATGTCTTTTGTTTATTTTATTTTTCTTAACTTTTTATATATATTTCAAAATACAAAGTATGCGGATAGTAATATTCAGGTGAATACGTGCATATGCCATACATAAAATAGTCTCCTAGACGAAAAGATACTGAACTCGAACCCTCCTAGGCATATAAAGTTTTATAATCTTGACCGACGGGAACAAAAGGAAACTTTATAATTAGAGGCGTATTTTGTATGGGCAAAGCAAAGCAAGGCTCAACTGTCGGTGTATCGGTGGCCGGCCGGTATGCATGGCTCGCTGGTGGCTCTAAAGCGACAGGATTTCTATGGTTTTGGTGGCACCCATGGCATTGTGAACTAATTACACATAGAATGAAGATAATTACACGCATGGTACGGCCGGTTGATCGTCCTTTACTACGAACAAAGGAATATGCTATATAGCATCTTTAGCTAGATCCACCATGTTGTTTGATGGCCTTGATCGTGATCATAACATTCCTATAATGTTAAATAAATAAGAAACACAACCATGTCAAGGGATGTATTTAGGAAAAAGTAACACTGAGTCGTCAGGTTATTGTGAGTCCAAAATATTAGTATTTGACTTATAATAATAGCACATTTGCTAGTTATCAGGCGACTGAGACTTATTTATCTCTCAGTCAATTTTCTCACATACGTGGATATTCGTTGGATCTTTTATGTGCCCTATGGAGGTGTTTGATCAACGGCTCAGGAAATCGACTGAGAGATAAATAAGTCTCAGTCGCCTGATGAGAAGATAATCCCTAATAATAGACTTATTTGCTTATATATTAATGATATACTAATAAATCATATTGATTAATTCAGATGAAAGGGTTCAACGCCCCGGTGTCAGTACGTGGATTCGCCCTATCATATCAACAGAACATACATAAAAAAACTTGCAATGTAACTTAGCATCACACAGGGGGTGCGGAGCTAGGTTTAAGTGGGGTGGTGCACGGAACCTGGGTACAAGAAAAAATTTAGTAAGAATGAACTCATATGTTCTAATATGTGCACCCCAAAGCTTAATAGTTGTGCATCCGATAAGAATTCAATTAACAAGTGCACGGTTGACCCCTTATCATTTTTGGTCCAATTTCGCCCTTGGCATCACATGCTCAATAAGGATTATAGGTAAGAAGTGGATGGTTGTTATGTGACGCTATAAATTGTTTTTATTATTTGCTAAAATTGAGCTACCCGTTTTTTACTAGTAGTTTTTGAACACTTTTTTTAAAAAATGGCACGACAAACTTACCTCACATGCACACTAGGAAGAACAAACTTATATCCTATCAAGGTGCACACGTCCAAGCTTGTGAGACATCAAAAGTCGAGTCCAGGGATCGAACTCGCGATGGGTCGCTAGCACACAAGCGCAACAGACTATCCAAGCGTTGTTCGGTCCTTTGTTTCGAATACTTATAGCATGTTCGATGGTACTTAATTTAACTTAGTGTGGACTTATCACTATTCAGCATTAACTACTCATCATCTTTTCCTCTTTATTCTATTTTATTGATACATTGCTAAGTTCATTCTAATATAGAGTATCATTTTTAAATCGATAATTGAATCCGGACTTTGATTCATCGGATAGTTAATTTAAGGAAAAGACTAAGCAGAACATGCCGTAAAAAATGGGCTGTATAGGCCAGACTTAAACCACTTGAAATAGAAAAAGAAAACCGGTGGAACTGTAGCGTGCCATCTCTACTGGTCTCACTCCCTGGGGGCATCGAGCAGTCGACCGGCCGCGCGCGCGCCACGAGAAACAGCGGGCGACGTGGTGCGCTCCTCGCCACCCTTTAAAAAAACCACTCCAGCTCGATCGCCACCCGGCGCCTGTTGAAAATATTAGGAATTTCCTCAAGTTCTTAATCCATAAAATTAGATAAATCATAATTAACCAATTGAATATTTCAAGTTCATAACCAAAGGTACTAGATAATAACGAATTATCTATCTCATACACAAAGGCTAATGAACAAGAAATAAGCCAAATAAAGGCATGGTATAAGTGAATATACCCTTGAGCCGGTGCCACCACGGGCACAGGCGCAGACGGAACAATGACTTGTTCATTGTTGTTCGCCATGACGGTCGGTGTAGACGATCACAAGTTGTTGCAGTAAAGTGTTGATGCAGTGTAGAGATCGATGCGATCGAGCGTGGTGCGATGTAGATGTCTGAGCGCCTCGCCATAGCGATCCAGGGACGAAGAACTCGGCGATCGTGTGAGAACGCCCCAAAACCTTATCGGCCTTCTATCCGTGCGGGATCTCGAGAAGGGCGAGATTCCGGAGGCTGCTCCTCCGGCTCCTTGTCGCGCAAGGAAGCGAGACGGGAATACAAAGCGGCGGCCTTCTGAGATGGAATGTGCGGGAGAGAGAGAGCTCTTGAGAGCGAGTGCATTTTACACAGGGCGAGGTGCTCATGCTTTTATAGGCGCTAGGAAGAGAAGGTTCGTCGAACCTGGACGCCATCAAGAACCATCAAGCACTAGTAACGGACGTCATTAATCTGGCCACTAGTAACGGACGTCATTAAGTCGTCGGTTACTGGGAGAGGTCGCCCGTGCTCAGAGTGAGGTCGCCCGGCTCGGGGAGAGATCGCCCGGCTCGGGGAGAGCTCGTCCGTGCTCAAGGAGAGGTCGCCCGGTTTGGGGAGAGCTCGCCCGTGCTCGACACGTCACGGTCACGCCCACGCCTTTCTCTTTTCTCTCTTTTCTAATTGGGAGAACCACAATCCAACTATTTAAGTTGAGATATTCTCCTCCCAATTTTCCGAACGGTTTAGTATTAAATGGGCCTCTTGGAATTTCTATTAAAATAATTAAATGGGCCAACCCCATAATTATTCTAACAATCCCCACCAAATTTCATAGGCACATTTGAAATACTCTCAATTCCACTGTAATTTGATATACCAGTGTTTCGATGGAGACTGTTAAGTTGAACTTCCACCTAGAACAAAAGTTACACTCATCCACAACTGAACAATGGACTAAGCCTTGAATTGACAGTTTTGTGCGAACGAGTTTCACCAAAGTCCTTCTTGATACTAGGTCGCTAAATGCATCCCCTCGGTTTGGAGCGTATAAGTCATACTCCTTTGCCTTTCATGAGCCTCTAGAGATCACCCAATCTCATAGACTGTGACTAGCAGTCGAGCTCATATAGGTGTGTTCCTCATAAGATGTTCTATAGGACAATATCTCTGCTTTATTAAAAGCCACTCGGAACACACTAAGATATAACCAACCTGCCATACAGAATAGGAGAGTAGTGCATCTCAAACGGAGTGGGTTAAGTACAAAAGTACCCTCCTCTCATCCAGTCACTAGCTTGTCTCAACATCCTAATTCACGGGATCTCCGATCAAATAGGATGAGTTACCACTAAGACATGACTTTCATGTGGGTCTCAAGCCCATCTCCCTTGATGCTTCATCTATCACATTTCGTGATAGTCCCTTTGTAAAGGGATCTGCCAGGTCTTTAGCCGTCTGGACATAGTCCAATGCTATAACTCCGGAGTTTCTCATCTTCCTGACAGACTTCAATCACCTCTTAACGTGTCTTGATGACTTCATGTTATTCTTTGAACTGTTCACCTTGGCAATCACCGTCTGATTGTCACAGTTCAAAAGGATAGCAGGCACCGGTTTTTCAACCACCGGTAAGTCCATCACAAGTTCACGCAGCCAATCGGCTTCCATAGTGGCGGTGTCTAATCTTTGTGAGTTACGCTTCCATTGTAGACCTCGTTAAGATGGTGCCTTGCAAGACTTCGAGAAACAGCTCCACCACCCAATGTAAATACAAATCCACTTGTGACTTTTATCTCATCAGCATCGGATATCCAGTTTGAATCACTATAACCCTCTAGTACCCTTAGGTACCCGGTGTAGTGAATACCATAGCTTGATGTCCCCTTTAGATAGCGCATCACTCTCTCAAGAGCATGCCAATGATCATCTCCCGGATTTGAAACAAACCGGCTAAGTTTGCTCACAGCAAACGAGATATCAGGTCTTATTGCACTAGCTAAATACATCAGTGAACCAATGATTTGGGAATATCTCAATTAATTCTTTGCTATACGTTGGTTCTTTCGTAATAGCACATTTGGATCATATGGCGTTGGAGCAGGTTTACAATCGCTAAAACCAAATCGACTCAACACCTTTTCCACATAATGGGACTGCTCAAGAGTTATCCCACCATCATCTTCTCTTAACAACTTAATGTTTAAGATGACATCCGCTACTCCCAAATCTTTCATTTCAAAATTCGCGGACAGAAAGTTCTTGACTTCCTTAATCACATTAAGGTTTCGTCTCAAGATCGATATGTCATCAACATACGATACGAATCACTCCTTCACCCCCACCATAGCGGTAATACACACATTTGTCGACCATTCACAACAAAGCGGCGGATGTTAAAGTTCTCGAACTTCTCGTGCCCTTTGCTAGGTGCTTGCTTAAGGCCATACAAAGACTTTAACAACCTACACACTTTTCCTTCATGACCCTTTACTACAAATCCATCTGGTGATCCATATAGATTTCCTCTTCCAACTCTCCATTAAGGAAAGCCGTCTTTCGTCCATCGATGAACGATCGGACCGTAGGAGGCGACCATGTATAGTAGTACTCTAATAGTGATCAATCGGCAACGGTGAGTAAGTATCAAAGAAGTCATCGCCTTCTTTACGGGTATAACCCTTGGCTACAAGTCTTGCCTTGTACTTTTCAATTGTACCATCGGGCCTCGACTTCTTCTTGAACACCCACTTACATCCTCTGAGGTTTACACCCATATGGACGATCAATAACTTCCCAAGTTCCATTGCTCAGGATGGAATCCATCTCACTCTGGACCGCTTCCTTCCAATAGTCAGCGTCCTGAGATGAATAAGCCTCCTCAATGGTTCTTGGAGTATCATCCACTAGATATACAATGAAGTCATCACCAAAAGACTTTGCGGTCTTTTGTCTCTTACTCTTCGAGTTACTTCATTGTCTTCATCTATTGGATTTTCCTCAAAAGTGGGTTCAATTTGTATAGGAGTGGAAGGTTTAGGAGAGAAGATGATTCTTGGCGGATGAGCTAAGTGTCTCTTTCATAGGAATATGTCCTCAAAGAATGTAGCATCATTGGACTCTAAGATTGTACCTTCATACATATCGGTACTCCAGATTTCACTATTAAGAACCTATATCCAACACTTTGTGAAAAGCATAACCAATGAAGACACAATCAACGGTTTTGGTCCAAATTTACGCTTCTTTGGGACAGGCACATTAACCTTAGCCAAACAGCCCCAAGCACGTAAATAAGTGAGATTTAATCTTTTCTCTCCCATTCCTCGAATGGTGTGATTTCTTTATTCTTTGTAGGAACCCTATTTAGGACATGACAAGCGATCAATATAGCCTCACCCCACCATTCCTTGGAAAGTCCGATGTTTCTAACATGGCGTTAACCATATCGGTTAGAGTACGGTTCTTTCTTTCGGCAACCCGTTTGATGGGGAGAATAGGGGCGTCCTCTCATGGATTATTCCAAGTTCCTCGCGAAATTTATTAAAATCACTAGAAAAATATTCTCCACCATGATCGACCTAACCCGTTTGATTTTCCTATCAAGTTGGTTCTCGACTTGACTTTATAGATCTTAAAATAGTGAAAAGCCTCATCTTTAGACTTTAATAAATACACGTAGCAAAATCTAGTAGAATCATCAATCAAAGTCATGAAATACCTCTTACCACCCTTCGTCAACTCCCGTTCATCTCGCACAAATCGGTATGAACTAGTTCTAATGGTGACAAGTTTCTACGCCTCTCTTTGCCTTGTGAGGCTTGCGAGGTTGCTTAGATTGCACACACACTTGACACTTAGAACCTTTGACTTGGGTAAATTTGGGATTAAATCCATACCAGCCATCCGCATCATACAACCAAGATTAACATGACAAAGTCGTGAATGCCAAACATTAGTCTCTTGATCACAAACATGATTAATCTCATTATTCATGTCCATCAAAGATAAGCGGAACAAGCCTCCGCTCTCATAGCCTTTTCCAATAAAATTTCCAAACTTAGAAATAACACATTTATTGGATTCAAAAACTAACTTAAAACCATCTCTACATAATAGAGATCCGCTGACAAGGTTTTTATTTATCGCGGGCACATGTTATGCGTTCCTCGATCGCATACGACCTTGCACAAGTAAACTTCAAGTCAACAGTGCCGACTCCACGTACAAGCGCACTGCGACCCATTCCCCATCAACACGGAGGCGA
Organism: Raddia guianensis; assembly: GCA_036346415.1. Classification (NCBI taxonomy): domain Eukaryota; kingdom Viridiplantae; phylum Streptophyta; class Magnoliopsida; order Poales; family Poaceae; genus Raddia; species Raddia guianensis. The sequence goes on along the minus strand of CM070538.1, from coordinate 2,127,618 downwards.
CCCTGCGACACGGTAAGAAGAAAATAGGGATCTATCGGCTGAAACATGTATATTGGCCCATGTGTCAATCCACCAATCAATGAGCGACATCTTGAAAAAACGATGGAATCTTGTTACATACCGATGTTCCTTCCTCGGTATTGCCAATAACAACGTTGGCGGACTTTTTCGCTTGTCTTTACGATCGGGCAATCCTTAGCCCGGTGATCATCCCATTCTGAGACAAACCAGTTTCCCTTCCCTTTATTCTTCTTCTTCTTGAAGCTAGTAGTTTGATTGGCTTTGTTCTTGTTGTCAGGCTTTTCAGACTTGTTTTTATTCTTGTTGAATTGAAATGTTTTCTTTTGTACCACATTGGCACTAGAACTTCCTTTCCCGTGTATCTTTTGCCCTCGCCTTCTCCTCAACATCTAGAGACCCAATGAGACCAAAGAACACTGAACTCTTGTCTCTTGTGTTTTAGAGTAGTGGCAAAATCCCTCCAAGAAGATGGCAGCTTTGCAATAATGCATCCCGCCACAAATTTGTCGGGCAATGCACATTTAAAATTCTCAAGTTCTTTTACGAGAGCTTGCACCTCATGAGCTTGTTCTACTACAGAATGGTCATCGACCATCTTGTAGTCATGAAACTGCTCCATGACATAGAGCTCGCTACCCGCGTCAGAAACTCCAAATTTTGCCTCAAGTGCATCCCACATTTCTTTACCACTAGGCAAAATCATATACACATCAACAAGATTTTCTTCCAAAACGCTAATCACGGCGCCTCTAAACAAGTTATCCGCAGCCGCGAAGACACTCTCCTGCTCAGGAGAAAGCCCTCCTTCCGGCTGTGGCTTGCCTTGCGCAACGTGATACACGTTCATGGCAGTCAACCATAAAATCATCTTGGCACGCCAACGCTTGTAATTTGCGCCGTCAAATACCGTTGGCTTAAGTGCGGCAGCGAAACCAGTAGTTGTAAAATTCCTAGGATAAGGTTTTTGGATTGTTGAAAATATTAGGAATTTCCTCAAGTTCTTAATCCACAAAATTAGGTAAATCATAATTAACCAATTGAATATTTCAAGTTCATAACCAAAGGTACTAGATAATAACGAATTATCTATCTCATACACAAAGGCTAATGAACAAGAAACAAGCCAAATAAAGGCATGGTATAAGTGAATATACCCTTGAGCCGGTGCAACCACGGGCACAGGCGCAGGCGGAACAATGACTTGTTCATTGTTGTTCGCCATGACGATCGGTGTAAACGATCACAAGTTGTTGCGATGAAGTGTTGATGCGGTGTAGAGATCGATCGATCGAGCGTCGGTGCGATGTAGATGTCTGAGCGCCTCCTCATAGCGATCCAGGGCGAAGAACTCGGCGATCGCGTGTGAACGCTCCCAAAAACCTTATCGGCCTTCTCGAGAAGGACGAGGTTCGAGGCTGCTCCTCTCCGCCTCCTTGTGCGCAAGGAAGCAGAGGGGAATACAAAAGCAGCGGCCTTCTGAGATGGAATGTGCGGGAGAGAGAGCTCTTGAGGCGAGTGCATTTACAGGCGAGGTGCTCATGCTTTTATAGGCGCTAGGAAGAAAGGTTAAATCGAACACGGGCGCCATCAAGCACCATCAAGCACTAGTAACGGACGTCATTAATCTGGCCACTAGTAACGGACGTCATTAAGTCGTCGGTTACTGGGAGAGGTCGCCCGTGCTCAGAGTGAGGTCGTCCGGTTCGGGGAGAGATCGCCCGTGCTCGACACGTCACGCTCACGCCCACGCCTTTCTCTTTTCTCTCTTTTCTAATTGGGAGAACCACAATCCAACTATTTAAGTTGAGATATTCTCCTCCCAATTTTCCGAACGGTTTAGTATTAAATGGGCCTCTTGGAATTTCTATTAAAATAATTAAATGGGCCAACCCCATAATTATTCTAACAGCGCCGTCCACCGACCCTGATCGATCCGTGTGGCGGCCGGCAAGCTCGCCGCGGCCCCAGATTTTACCATTCTCGTGGCGCCAGCATATGCTGCGACTTGCTTGCTTGTTTGGCCACCGAAGCGCCTCCCGCGCCGATCGCCGCGGCGGCGCATGATCGACAATGAGACATGGGGCGAGAGCGAGGATGGCATTGCATGCTATCGCTGCGACCACTCGGTTGTTTCCGGCCTCAAGAAGATGGCATATACCGTTCATGCAGATGCATGCATGCTCTGGAGTCTCGATGCTAATAAAGAAATGCAGATGCATTTGACAAGGTCAGCTGGTCTTTTTTAGCCCAGTGTTTAAATCTTAGGGGTTTTGATCCAACTTGGTGTGGTTGGATTGAAAAAATCGTTAGGGATGGTACCCTTAGTGTGCTGGTAAATGGTGTACAAAGTGGCTATTTTACAAGTGAGAAAGGTGTTAGACAAGGAGATCCCTTATCTCCCCTGTTATTTAATTTGGTGGCAGATTCTCTGTCTAAAATGGTGTACACAGCAGCTCAGAATGGGTGTATTTCTGGGGTTGCTTCTCATTTGTTACCAGAGGGGGTTCCTATTCTTCAATATGCGGATGACACTGTTATCTGTTTAGAGGAAAATATAGAAAAAGCCATTAACTTCAAATATCTTATGTATCTCTATGAAAATATGGCCGGACTTAAGATTAATTTTATTAAAAGTGAAATTTTTGTGATAAATGGTTCTCCTCAGATTGAAGTTGATTATGCAAATATTTTCAAGCTGCTCATTGGTTCTCTCCTATGTCTTATCTGGGTGTCCCGATTAGTTACTTTAAAAAGCAGAGTGGTGATTGGGATTTTATGGTGGAAAAAGTTTCTAAAAGACTGAGCTCTTGGAAAGGTACATCTCTGTCCAAGGGGGGCAAATTGGTGCTTATTAATTCCTGTCTTTCTAGCATTCTAATTTACCATATGTCGATGTTTTTAGTTCCTACCTCTGTGCTTAATAAATTGATAAAATCAGAAGGGACTTCTTCTGGGGTAGTACTAGTTTAAAAAGAAAATATCATTTAGTCAAGTGGAGTAAGATCTGCACCTTTAAGAAGTTTGGTGGGCTTGGAGTTAAAAACTTAAGAGCTCTAAACATTAGTCTTTTGTGTAAGTGGCTTTGGAAGCTTGAGACCAAAAATAGCCTTTGGACATCTTTAATTCAAGCTAAATATCTTAGGAATAAACCTTTGTCCCTTGTTAAAGCTAAAACTTCTGATTCTTCTTGTTGGTCCCAACTTCTTAAAGTTAGAAAGTACTATTTGAAGAACAGAGCTTTTAAACTTGGCAATGGTGAGAAGATTGACTTTTGGAAGGATATCTGGTGGGATGGTGTGCCCATTAGTTCTCTTTTTCCTGTGGTTTATGAAGTGCCTTTGATAAAAATATTTGATTTGAAGCGATAAATAGAGATTTTAATTTCTCCTTTAGAAGAAATCTTGATGGAAGAATGGTGCTGGATTGGGGTGATTTTAAACAAAGAGTGCTACTAAAAATTAACAACAATGATCATGATGAAGTAATTTGGAAAAGTAAAAAAGGCACTGTTTTCACAGTTAAATCAGCCTATAAACTGATTATTGGTAATGGTGAGACAGTGGATTATAGTTATATTTGGACAGCTACTTTACCTCTTAAAATTAAAAATTTTCTGTGGTTGGTTTGCAGAGGGGTTATTCTGACTAAAGATGTACTTAGAAGTAAGAACTGGCCTGGAAACCCTTGGTGCTTTTTCTGTAATAAAACTGAAAGTATTCAACATTTATTCTTTGATTGTACTACTGCTACTTCGGTCTGGTGTATCATTGCTAGCATGTTTGGTGTTTCTGTCAGGCCTACTAGCTGGTCTGGTTATTTTAGGTGGATTAAAAGCATTTGGCCTGCTGGGGGTGATTTATATTGCACTTGCTTAGCTGCAGTTCTTTGGTGTATTTGGACTACTAGGAATAAATGGTGTTTTGAAATGAGAACTTTTAACTCTCCTATCCAAATTATTCATTCCATCTGTGCAATGTTGCGGTATTGGGCAGATCTGTTTGCGAGGAGAGTCAAAAGAAGTCTGATTCAAGGTCTTTGTGATGATCGAAGGTCTTTATACGCAATTCAGAGCTTCTTTGTTTGAAGCCTTGAGACACATGTTGCACTCAAGCTCTCAGTTGATGGACTAGCATGTTGGTGATTGGCTGCGTGCAGTCTGAATTTTTTGGTGTCACACTGCCTAAAAACACCTCAAGTTGTATGAGAAAAATTTTGGCATTTTGGTTCCTGCTTTAGTTTCTCTTGGTTAGACTATCTCGGCATTTTGTTTTAGCTTTGATTGCCATTTTGCTCTGTTTGTATGGCTAAGACATGGTTTCCGTTGTATTCTGTCTGAGCGCAATGGAAAATGGGGATGATCCTCTTTTAAAAAAAAAGAAATGCAGATGCTGTCATCTCATCGCTCCTATGAATCCTGAGCCAGCTCTGTGGCCTGGACTGTTTATAGTATTGGGAGCCAATAGTTTATTTCTGTGAGGTGATGTGATGTGAGCAAGGGTGAGGCCGTCCCCTGATGATGCCGCCTTGCGTCGCATGCATCGTGATCCGGCGATGTGCGTCCGATGGGCCATCATGGGGACCATCGCCCCATGAACCATGATGCTCTCCGTCCATCGGCAGGTGGGATTGGATTGGCGCGTGCAAGATCAGGTTTTGTCGCAGCGCCCTCGCCCGCGAGCGCGGCTGTCTGTCTCCACGCGCCCAACTTGATGGTTTGTATCCTGTTTAGCTTAAAAACCGATTTTTTTTATTTTAATTTTTTTCCACCAAGGATTGTAAGGTGCTTATGCCTTGTTTGTTTCAGTTGAAAGTTGCTGAAACTTTTAATCTGAAAAAGTTGTGGCCCTTGCAAAGACGTCTTACAGAGTTCAAAAAGTTATGAAAAAATATTTTACAAACTCTAAGAAGACTATTTAAAAACCTAAAAAAATAACTAAAAAGCATTTACATCATTTGGCTTATAAAAAATAACAAGTTTTTATTTAATTTAATTTAAGCTGAAACAGACAAGTCCTAACCCGAGCATCAATGTTGGGCCTGGCGGTTAGAGTAGTGCATACTGCATAGTGCTCATGGTAATCCAGTCAGATCAATAATATTTGGGCCTAAACGGGCCAGGAGCGGCCCATAAGTCATGCGCTCCCCCAATTCCCAAAAGATCGCCCGAAAATATCCATTCCATGGGGGGCACGGGAGGTTTATCCCCACTCCCCAGCCACCTCCCTCCCCGTCTCCGTCTCCGATGCGGCGAGCGTGACGAGCTGCGGAGATGGACGCCAAGCTGCTCCTCCCTTCCCCCTCCGCCGCCGCGCCTCCCCACCAGCCTCCCCCCAGGTCCCTCTTCCTCGGCGCCACCCTCCCGCTCGCGCCGCCGCCGCCGCTGCGGCTCCGGCCCCGCGGCCGGCGGGCGCCCGGGCGGTGGTGGCGCAGGCCGCCGTGAAGCGCCGCAAGGAGGTCCCCTTCGACAACGTGATCCAGCGAGACAAGAAGCTGAAGCTGGTGCTCAAGCTCCGCAACATCCTCGTCGGGCAGCCCGACCGCGTCATGAGCCTCCGCGACCTCGGCCGCTTCCGCCGCGACCTCGGCCTCACCCGCAAGCGCCGCCTCATCGCGCTCCTCAAGAAGTTCCCGGGCGTCTTCGAGGTCGTCGAGGAGGGCGTCTACTCCCTCAAGTTCCGGCTGACCCCCGAGGCGGAGCGGCTCTACCTCGACGAGCTCTACATCAAGAACGAGTCCGAGGGCCAGGCCGTCACCAAGCTCCGCAAGCTCCTCATGATGTCGCAGGACAGGCGCATCCTCATCGAGAAGATCGCGCACCTCAAGCACGACCTCGGCCTCCCGCCGGAGTTCCGGGACACCGTCTGCCACAGGTACCCGCAGTACTTCCGAGTCGTTAGGATGGACCGAGGGCCGGCGCTGGAGCTCACGCATTGGGACACCGAGCTGGCGGTGTCGGCGGCCGAGTTGGCCGAGGAGGAGAATCGGGAGAGGGAGGCCGAGGAGAGGAATTTGATCATCGACCGGCCACCCAGGTTCAACCGGGTGAAGCTGCCTAGGGGGCTGAAATTGTCACGGGGAGAGGCGCGGAGGGTTGCACAATTCAGGGAAATGCCCTTCATTTCACCGTATTCCGAATTCTCCCATCTGCGGTCTGGGTCGGCCGAGAAGGAGAAGCATGCTTGTGCGGTGGTTCATGAGATGCTGAGCCTGACACTTGAGAAGCGCACGCTGGTTGATCACCTGACGCACTTCCGTGAGGAGTTCCGGTTCTCGCAATCCCTGCGCGGGATGCTCATCCGCCACCCATACATGTTTTATGTGTCATTCAAGGGGGACAGGGACTCGGTGTTCCTCCGTGAGGCCTACAAAAACTCTCAGCTGATTGAGAAGAGCAAGCTTCTACTACTTAAGGAGAAGATGAGGGCTCTCGTTGCAATTCCGCGTTTTCCCAGAAGGGGTGTGCCGATGGCTAGTGCGGAGGCTGATGGAGCTGTGCAGGTGTTGAATGAAGGAAGCGACATAGAAGGCGGCAACGACGACGGCGATGAGGGGTTGTCGGATATGGAGGACTTGATTACTGAAATTTCTGCTGGCAATTCCGATGCTGACTACCATTGGGGAGATGGTTGGGTTGGTGAGAATGATGACTCACCGCCAGACTTTGAAGATGGTGATGACTCAAGTCCTCAAGATGTCAAGGTGACGATGAGAAATACGGCTAATTCTGCCAATGGCAAGGTGCCTGTTCCTGTATTTCCTGATGGCAGACCAAGGGAACGGTGGTAAAATTGAACTGTTTTGAGATTCCGGTGTTAGAATTCCTAGTTTGGTTAGTAGTTAATTTCACCTTATCTGAGTGCAAAGACCTTTTTGTCTTTCGAGGGCACACTGCTGATATTTGTTACCAAGCACATCGATAGCACATCATCTTTTGAACAACCTACAAGAATAGCGCTGAAAATTGTCAGTTTCTGTCCTCTGATGGATGCTGATGATTACACAGATTTGTAAATCTATGTTGCCACAGGAATGCGCATATATGCATGGTCAAGAATTGGACCATTGTTTTAAATTTTTCGTGTGTATGATCTGTTGAACTTGTGATCTAAATTATGTGCTAAGTTGTCGGTGAGGGCTAAGTCACCAAGATACAATGCATTAACATGCTGTTAGATATGTTGGTAAACCCCTTGAAAAGTATGGAATCAAACAGCGTGTTTAAAATTTTGAAGAACCATACATATACTTTCAAAAGTTTGTACATACTTATTTCTGCAAAACAATGGATGACTGCCCCAAGCATCGCTGCCATGATAAGTGATATGCCCAAGATCACCCATATGCATGTCTGAACAAGCCTGTTACATTCATATTAGCTGTTGAAGGAAGGCCCATCATGCCATGCATTGTCCAATATACTGGCAAGGATGGGGGAAATATTCAGTGCACATGTTTTTTCAGTGCACAAGTGCAAACAGCTGATCTTAGCTCTTGGATCTCATCTTGGTGGTCCAGCTAAAACACACAAACAGGGAAAACAATCATTATGGTTTGCAACACAAGTGCATAAGTGGCAAAGGTGAGTTCCACCTCATTGTATCTACACTGTCCAAGTTGGATCCAAGGGTTAAGATCAGCTGTTTGCACTTGTACATTGAAAAAACATGTGCACTGAATATTCCTCAATAGGCGTGGCAAAAAATGGCGCCCGTAGCCGCTCGTTACAATGTGGTGCTTGTCCAGTACGGCAAAAACTGTTGTCCAGTGCATGCTTGTGCCTCCAGTCCTCCACTCCCAAGACAACGTGCAGCTGATTTACAATTGATTTAGCGGTCCATGCTTGACTAGAAAATTAATTTTAAGTTTTAATTCATAGAAATGAATTGCAAATTTAATTTTGAGAATCACATTCAACATGCACGTCTGATCTAGCAACAACATATTAGTCAAATCTGTCAAAAAAAATCAAAAATGAAAACAGCATACATCACATCACGTTAGTTGCAGATAAATTAGTTGCTCACTAACTAATAGGCCATTTGGTTGCTTGCATCCCATAAGTTTTGTATCTAGAGATATAAAAGTAGGGTGTTTGGTTGTCTTTTCACCCATCTAGGCCAGGCTCTCCAAATTCAATTACCCCTCCGACCAGACTCTGGAGATACGGCCAAATTGGGTGCTTCCTCCAGCCAGACTCTGGAGATACCGCAAGCCCCTAATGCACCCAACCAAACATCTTCTCTTCTCAGTCCCTAATGGCTCATGGCAGCCGCCGCTAGGTAGTCGCACAGAGGAGATCTCTTCTCTCTCCCCCCTATCTTTCTAATAATTGTCTGGATCTAGATCTAGGGCTGCATTTGTTTTTCGAAAACACTTAGAAACATGCGAAAACACGTGAGCATATGGTGTGTTCATCAGTTTTGTCTACCATGTTTATCATCTTTTGCCCCATGTTAATTTAGCATGTTCGTACATGTTTTGTCACGTTTCACTGAACAAATCTTCCTTGTTTCAACAATACTGTCATTAATGTCATGTTTATATTCCCAAAATCACAAGCAGAAGTGTTCATATTTTTGTTACAGATCGGGCGTCCGATCAGTACTACCCTTACTTATTTTGCTCGTACAAGAAGCTTTGGGAAATCACGTTTGAACTAATAACTAAAAAAAATATTCTGAAATCAAGTTTGGAACCAACATCGAAAAAATTCCGCAAAAATGTTCATGGAATAACATGGACGGACAAGGCACTTGCAGCGAGATGATTACCCTGGCCGTGATCATGAGCAGCATCGCCATTAATTAATGGTCTCCAACTTTAATATATCTCCATCAGCGGCAAAGTCAAATAGCCAGACATAAGTTTTACGTAAATAAAAATCCTGCAATTGTTTGTAGGCTTGTAGCCCAGTAGAAAATGTTTTTCTACTCTACCTTCTGGTCTGAGATTCGACAATAGATTCGGCCGGTTGCTACAACCACACCAGGAGAAAGCAAGCAGGACTGCGCTTGCAAGCGGGGAGGAGGCAATAAGCAAGAACGCGCGACGGCTTCGTGGCTCCAGAGTCTGAGCATAGCATACCATGGACTACTGGCTACTGGCTAGGGTGGGCGTCCATGGACTGCTTCATCCATGGACTGGTAAGATTTACGGACGAGCGGGCATCCGGCCGTGTCCACTTGCATCCTGACTCGGTGACCGATGACAACACTACCTCGTATCCTCTCATCCGGGGAAGAAAATTTTGAAGGACCCGGTCCTTCCCACATGTGAAGGACCCTGTCCAGATTGCAACATGTGGTCCTCCTCCTTCTTCCTCCCCTATCCCCTCCTTTCTCTTCTCTCTTTCCTCCAATGGCAGACCACGAGCCGGGCGGACTGGCTGGCGGCCGGCAACGAGCTAGGCGACGAGCGGGCTGGACAAGCTCGCCGCACAGCTGCCGCCTCCGCCAAGCTCGTCGCGCCAGCGCCATGCCGCCGCCCAAAGACGCCGACGCCGAGCTCGCCGCGCCACGCCTCATAAGCTTCATTGCAGATCAAGGCCGCGCCGCCCAGCTCGGTGGATGTGTCATTTTACTGTAATTAACACAGTAAAATCCAATCCTCAGGTGGAGGCCGAAGCAATTTCGTCGGCGTGCTGGGGCGACGGCTTCGGCCTTGTTCTTTATAGCGTATCGTTGCGTTGGTGTGGTACTGTAGCAAATTTGAGAGCCCTCAAAAAGAGGTCTAAAGATTATAAAAAAAATTAAAAAAAAATAGTTTTATGACTTTTGAAAGGACTACTAAAAGTCACGAAAAAATCGTTACAAATTATCACAACACATATGCTATATGAAAATAACAAAATATGCTACAGTAATACGCAACGGCATGATATGCTGAAAATAACAAAACACGCTAGAAGCCGGTAAAGTTTTTAGTCGTCCACTGATGCCTCTGCTTGTAAAAATATGAAGTGCACGTACATTGCTATAAATTAATTAACAATTATCTTGATCGACGTACTCAATATCCATGACCTTTGTATTCTTTTCCACGCTTGAATTTTCATGCTCAATCGTGTCTCGGGCTCTCGGCACACTGGTCGATCACCATTACGTGGTAGACTGCCGCGGATGGGAGCAACAAGGAATTTTTCGTGCAATCGGAGAGACGCAGTGCAGACGGAAACACCATTAGCGGAAATATAGGGACAATATTACATACTCCTAGAAGGGAACGCTATTAGCAAAAACATATATAGCTAGGCAAAGTATCACAGTTAACATTGGAATATAAATGTGAAACATATTGGATCTAGGGTTTAACTCTTATGCCCTGTTCACTCGGCAAACTAGGGTCAAAACCATGATCAATATATACTCGTGGACCATGTAGCATCCAAGATGCACATACGTGGAGCATCGTATACTAGTCAGACATCTTAATTGTAGCAATTTCATAAGTTTTTGTATTTTTTTTATAATCATCTTCTGTTGAGACCCATGTGGAGGGTACCCCTGTTCGATGATGAATATATGTGACAAGATGGAATTTCAAGTATTTTGAAGAATGTTAAATGGTGCATTTGTGGAAATTGTCATGAAATTGGAACCGGACTTGTGCTGAGCTTGGGCTAGGTAATAGTTCTGATCGGACGTGGTCCGGTGGTTTTTAAGCTGACAGGTGGTGTGTTAGGGCTTTCTAATTGTGATGTCATGAAGGGATTATTGTGTTGATAATTTTGTGATGGATTAACCTTGCAGGTAAGGTAAGGTGTGTTGGTTTCGTGTGTGTTCATCTCGATTAGTGCGGTATCGACGGCACGTGGTGACGCTTGGAGACAATTTGGAGGTGGTGCGTCCGGGGCGTCTGAGCGACGGGTTCGATGACTTGGCGGTCACATGAGGTGGTGCACTCGAAAAGCTTAGCCATGGCGAGGAATCCGAGGCAGCTGGAGGCTGTGGCGTCGGTAACCTGGTGGCGAAGCTGGTTCTGGTCGGTGGGCCCAGGCGTGGGCTTGCGACCGAAGATGCTGCGAAGATATTTCCCGAAGAAATATATGGAGAATATTCTCTCTCGGGAATGTGTCTTGTAGTGTGTGTGTTGTACACCACTCATCCTCAAATGAAGGGTGAAGATGGGCTCTAGGTGTTAGGGCATCTCATCCATGGGCTATAAATAGAGGTGGAGGGGAGCACTTCTCCCTCATTCCCTGAGAGCTGAAATTTCAGAAATATAGAGTATGAGTTGGGTGTGTAAGGGTGGCATTTAGAGTGCTTGTGACCACATGGAGTGTGGTTTGTAATCCCCAACTCCTATGCAATGAAATCTCTCATCTTCATGATCATTTTGTGTTGATTTGCTCCAAGTTCTTCTTTCTTTTGTTTTCTTCTTTTGGAGCTCTTATTTGAAGATGAGTCTTGGTGATTTCCTACTGGTTCTTAATGGTCTATGAAGTCTTGAGGTTGCTAATATGATTTACCACACTCTTTGCAACCATATGAGAGGCAAGAGATCAAGTTCTTGACTTGTTACAAATCTGTCCAGAAACATTCATCCGCGCGACAGTCAGTAAAAGATTTTTATAAAAATCTAGAAAAATTATTTTGGGATGATTCCAGTTGGAAAAGATGCGTGACTCATATACCCATCTGTGGTAAAAATTTTAAGTCCACTGGTTTCTCTATTTGGGAGATATGAAGTGAAAACCGAGCCCCAAACTTTCTGCTCGAAGTTCTTGACTGCTCTTGGTGTTTGATTTTTCATCTTTTCTGTGGATGGATTCTTGAGAAGATTTTTGGTGGAGTGTTTCACTACTCATGGTTGCATAGGGAGAAAAATTCCCACAATTTTTGGAGCAACGTAAAGCCACCATCTCTCTGGTCCAAATAGAATCAAACTCTGAAGAATCTGCTTTTGCTTTCCAGAAAACAGCTTGTGTTATTTGAATTTTCATATTTTCTCTGTAAGGAGTTTTAAGGAGATTTTTGGTGGAGTGCTTCACGACACATTGTCACACAGGGAGAAAAATTCCCATGATTTTTAGAGCACCAGAAAGCTACCAACCTCCTGCTCCATTAGAGGGCAAGTTCTGAAAGAATCTGCATTTGCTTTTCTGAAAGCCACTTTGGTCATTTGGCTTGATCTCTTTTCCTAAAGCAAGATTTGAATTGGTTCCTCTCTTTTGAACACTTGACAACCAGGATTGTGTTTTCAAAATCCCAAATATTTCATGGCTCTCATGCACCCAAGTGAATGGTACACATAGTTGTCAAGTTGTTCGGGTTTGTGGTGGAAACGTCGAAAAATGTTGTGGCGTCTATTCACCCCCCCTCTAGCCGCCTAGCTCGGGTCTTCATCTTCCTCAACTCATATATTTATAAATACAAGCCAAAATGTTCAAATTAAAATTCAGCCAACACACAACCTATTACTAAGATCTCCATCCGTTTTTTAAGACTCATGCTCTTGAAAGAATAAATATCCTCATGTTTTTATCATAGGAATGAGGTCATACATGTAGCTTGTTCTTTTCAGATAAAACTAAAACTAAAAACAATAGCTGGAAATTTGTTAGTTTTGTACAAACCAAAAACCGTAACACTTTTTAATTACTTTTGTGAGGTTTATAGACAATGGTTTCTTCAAAACTCCTAAAACTATTTTAATATTTTCTTTTGACCCTTCAAAGCCTTCGTCTTATAATGAGGGTCCATACTTTTTTAATATTAGAATCTAGAGTTTTTTACATCCATACCATTATTAAGTTGCATATATTCAGTTCTGCCATTATTAAGTGCCTATTCTTTAAAATGCCATTATTTCTGCAATCTAACCTCAGCACTGCCATTGTGAACCATTTTGAGGGATTTCTGGAATATACGAAATCAAAATACGGTTGGAAATACGTCTTACAAGTAGGGCCCGTGTGTCATACACACATCTCCTTCTACCTCATCTTCTTCCCCAACTCCAGCTTCTCCTCCTCCCTTCTTCTTCCTCCCTCATCTCCCCTAACTCCGGTGAGATCTCCACGACGAGGCGGCGGCTTAGCGGCGCGTGGGCGGTGGCGCGTCTTGAGGCGAGCGAGGCGGCGGCGCGCTGGAGCAGCTCAATGGGGGTGAGGCAAAGCAGCAGGAGAGCTCGGCGCGAGTCAAGACGGCAAGCTCGGGGCAGCTCTTTGTGGGGTGGGGGGGGGAGAGGAGGGGCGACGAGCTCAAGGCGCGCGAGGAGATGGAGATGGGAGCTTCGCCGGCGTCGGAGTGCGAGGAGAAGGGATCTCGCCGAGCCGCTGCTGCCGCCGCCGCCGCGATGATCTGCCGAGGAGATGGAGATGGGAACTCGCTCGCTCGCCGCCGCCGTCACGCGCACGCCGGCCCGGCGCTCAGTTCCCTCGCCACCGCCCAGACGTGCCGCCTGCCGCCACAGCGCCACCGCCTACTGGAGTTCTCCCGAGCCGCCGCCCGCTAGAGATGAGGGAGGAAGAAGAAGGGGGTGCGGCGGAGGAGCTCGGGGGCACGGTGGAGGAGCTCGGGCTGGAGGCCGGCGAGCTGGAGCTCGGGCTAGAGGGAAGAGAGAGGAGTGAAGGAGGAAGAAGGAAGAAGGTGGGAGGAAGAAGAAGGTGGGAGAGGATGACAGTGGGGCCGGTTGTCGACATCGTATTTCTCTATATTTTGGTTCGTATTCGGTCGGTGTATGCGTAAAAAATACAAAGAATGGATCGAGAATGGCAGCGTTGAGATTACATTGCTGAGAAAATGACGTTTTAGACAATATGCACTTAATAATGGTAGAACTGAATATATGCAACTTAATAATGGCATGGATGAAAAAAACCCTAGAAATCTATCACTAGCTTCAAGTGAAAAGAACAAGGAATACCGGCTATCGTTGTTTGGTCCAGTATTATCCACTTTGCTTCATGAATGACCACCGGCCATGCCGTCTGAAAAGGCACGGAAATCTTCACCGAGTTTGGAGCGAAAGCTCCGAGCAATCGCACTCTGCCTTCCAAGAATTCCTCCCCGTCGCCGCCGCCGCCGCCGCGCACGGGCGTACACGACCAGCCCACCACCGATAACCGAACACGTATGGCAATGAACGAAGGATCATGCTTCATGCATCGATGGAATCTGCAACGAAGAGCAGCCACTGATTGACGGCATGGCCTTGCAGATTTGCAATTCCCAGCACTGTGTGATGAACTTCCCAGTGGCTAGATAGGGCCCAGTACGTAGTACAAGCGCATGGTAAAGTTAACTAGAGTATTGGGCCATGCATGTACGTGCAGTGTGAAGGTAAGACCGAGACGGAGCAGTCAGAGAGCACTGAGCTGGGACCAAAAGACCGGTCCAAGTGTTCAAATCACACACACTGTGATGGTCCGAGAGGGCCATTCAATTCTAACCTTAGTCCTTTTCAAAAAAAAAAAATTCTAACCTTAGTCTTGAAACTTTGTGTTTCGGTTCAGTCAAACTTGGATCTCAGTGATATCGTCGCTTGAGTGATTGGTGTTCGAAATAATTCCCAGCTTGCAACAGCGGTTTCCACTCCTACCCATTCCAACCCTATAAATACCAAGCCATCCCATTCCAGCACACGACACGGGACGCCAAGAACCGTCGATGGAGAGCATGGCCGGCGAGAGGCGGCAGACGCTGAGCTCGGAGCTGGCTCAGATGCTGGCCATGGCGAGGGAGCTGGAGGCGCACATGGACCAGGACACGGCGGCGGCGAGGGAGCTCTGCAGGGCGCTGGCCTCCTCCATCGACAAGTCCATCCGCATCGTCCGGGCGTGCTGCCCGGAGTCGCCGCCGTCCGCCGCCTGGAGCCCGCGCAGCAGCGGCCGCGGCGCCGGCGACGCCGACGGCGCAAGGTTCAGCAAGAGGCAAGCCCCCAGTCTCCACCCGGTTGCAGACATGAGACACCATCAAATAGCAAGAAGATTGTTGAATCAGAGGGTTGGAGCTGAGCTGACAATCTGACCATGGTGCAGGAAGGGGATGGCCAAGGTGAGGAGGCAGGTGAGGGTGAGATCGGTGCAGGACGTGGAGCCCCTCGACGATGGGCTCAGCTGGAGGAAGTACGGCCAGAAGGACATTCTTGGCGCCAAGTACCCGAGGTCAGCAGCTGACGTGCGGCTCACACGTCACTCTCCCACTCACTCACTGGATAGACAGTGTGGCTGACACTGCTCTACTGCTCTCTGCACTGCAGGGCCTACTTCAGGTGCACGCACCGGCACTCGCAGGGCTGCCAAGCGACCAAGCAGGTGCAGCGCGCCGACGGCGACCCGCTGCTCTTCGACGTCGTGTACAACGGGGCGCACACCTGCGCGCAGGCGGCGCCGCCCGCCTCCGCCGGCGACCAGAGGCCGCCGTCGTCGACTGTCAATGCGGAGCAGCAGCAGCTGCTGCGGCAATTTGGCCACGACGAGATGATCAGCCCGGTGCTTGCGGTGGAAACCGACGACGGAATTCAGGGGGTTGAGCATGTGACGCCGTTCTTGTTCCCCTCCACGCCGGCCGGCATCGACGGCGGCGTCATCGACAACTACTTTCCGTTCGCCTCGCCGGCGAACTCCGACTGCCAGCTGGGCAGCAGCAACGGCTACCTGGAAGGAGATCTCGGGGTTAGCATGAACTTCGAGATTCAAGAGTTCGATGAGTTCTTCTCGAATCATCCCGACCTTATTCACTCAGAGATTCACATGTAGACGCAGGCAGTGTCGAACCGTACTGAACGTTCGCATTAGTATTTAGTAGTAGCATTTAGCTTCCACTCTGATGAGCTTCATCTATGCTCCACAGCATCAGTGCTTTTCCTAAACCTGATGAAGCAATCAATCGTTGATTCCCTATCAGCCTGCAAAGAAAAAACTGGTTTCGTTAAATCTCCCACTGCAACCTGGTTTTCCATTGAAGCATAGGTTCAGACATAGTAATCACATTGCTACAGTTTGAATGTGAGTAGTCAACGCTGTGAAGCTACGGTGGCATTAACATCACTAGTTAACGCTGCACAAGTACTGGAGCAATTCAGAATTGCAGCAACCCATTATTCTGGATCAGCATATGCACGAAGCAAATATGTTGAGTTTCTTACAAGTTACACACACACCCCTATAAGCTAGTTAAGCAAAAGAAAAACACAATCTTACAGGAATACATGAACCATCTGCAGCACTTCTAAACATTATCTAGACAGAACTTTTTTCTTTACTGTCTTGAGAAGATTCAGGAGTACTCTCTTCTGTGTCCTCCAACTTCCTCAAGGCTTGCCTCAGCCCCAACACGATAAATAAATTGGTGAGAGTAAGTAGCGATTCCGCACTCCCATGCAGCCAGTCGACATTCGATAATGAGGTTCCATAATGCACTTTCGCTGCAAAGAATATCATCATATAAGCAAGTACTTATTGAGTGAACACATGCAAGGTATGTAAGAACAATGAGATTTTACAATGCCAATTACCATAAATCCCAGCAGGTACTGCTCCAGGGATAAAAGGCCAGTGCATGGAACAACAGCAAAGAAATTAATCATATGGATATTATTTTTGTTAGCTAGCTAAAAAACCAGTAAACAAACATTCTCCAGAAGAGTGCTATACAAGACTATATGGGATATAGCAACAAATAAAGAGAGAGATTGAAGAATTTTCCAGAATGCATTAAGGTCTTGCTTCCAAGTTGTGCAGCACATTAAAGATGATGTGAAAAACAAAGGTTTGGCATTTGGTAATGATGATCATGGCGAATTTCCCCTCTGTTTAGGTAGCAGTTAGCTGTCCTGTTTTGGGGCGGCTGGGTTTGGTGTTTTTCTTTCATTTATTCGTCATTGCTGTTTGTAACTGTTAAGTTACATTTTTAATAGTTGATCAAGGCAGAGCTCCCGCCATTGTTTTAAAAAATTGCATAAGAAAGTCACTTTGCATGACTTCTCATCCCATTTAATTTTTTTATCTATCGGTAGATTGTTCAGATGAAGATCAATTATAATCTAAATGACTAAACTTCAGAACATTAGGTTAACTATCCTGACTAGCTTCCGTAAAAAAAACTATCCTGACTAGTTCAGTGTTTATTTTGTTTTGTCAGCACATGAAACTACAACGAAGTCAACACATTCCACAGAGCATCGTGTTTCCGCACCTAAACTTATATCATGGCTACAACGCTTTAGAACTTACAATCGAAGGATTAAGGAACACGTTTTGCCTTATAATCATCAAGCTTTTCCTCCGATGTATCCAAAAGGAGAAAAGCCATTAGCCACATCCTAAATTATCTGTCCTGCTTTCTCAAGTTTTTCCCCTTGAGAAGTTTCTGATAATTAAGTCAACGTACAAAATTTTAAACTTCCATGTGTATCATCTCTACCTATCAAAAGTATTCACATTGCACAAAACATCAGTTGTACATATTAGCGCACTATCTAGGCAACATTATGTTGCTCTTAGATCTGCTACAGAAGAAATAAGTATATTTCAAAGAAATTAATGAAAGATATTGTTCTCTTAATGGATAAAACACAATCTTTGTGCATCGCCATTACTTCCACAGGTGTGATCGACAGTTCACAGGTAAGATGCTACAATACTCCAAAACCTCCGCATTGATTTTTTTTTTTTTTTGCCCCCAAAATTGTCATCGGCAGAACGACGGACGAACAATGAGTGGCATGTCACATGTAAGGGGGAGAGAGAAAGGAAAGGACGCGTACTGGTGGCGCCGACGAAGGCGAGGAGGAAGTAGAAGCCGAAGAGCGTGAGCCCGGGCGCCGTCTTGGACCTGGTCATGAAGTAGAGGAACCCTAGGTAGGGGAAAAGTGACACGGCGAAGAGCTCCGACGCGATGCTCTGGGAGTCCATGGTGGGAGCCCAGGGGTCGACGGGGAGCAGCCCGCACCGCACCACGCCGCGCGCCGCCGCCCTCCTCGGCGCTCTCCGCTTGAGGCTACGTACACACCCGAGCCCGCGGCCGCTCGTAGGCCTCGCCGGCGGGAGCGGCGGCGCGCGCGAACACGGCGGATACGGCGGCGCGCGGCAGGCGGGGAACGCCATTCGGGCGTGGCCGCCTGAGGAAGGAGTGGAACCGTGGAACGCGTCGGTTTGAGTGGCTCGTGTTGTTCTCGGAAAGGATGATGTATTCCTGTGGGCCAGGGCGCCAGTGAAGGCCCATAGGCTGACCTCAAAATCCAGCTTTGTTTGGGCCTTATGGACATTGTTTTCACCCGACCCGGTGCACCGCTCATGGTGCTATTTTACTACTGCTAATATAATTAACGTGTACAAATTTTATGATCCTTTGATGGTACGAAACAAATTATTTATAATTATTTTAATTGATTAAATGTTTATATTAGATACATATTAATTAAAAAGTACTAGCACTATGTGCTTTCTTTTCACCCAAAAAAATTGTTGAGCAGGTGCGCGCACTGCTAATGCAATTTAGGAGGAAGAGAGTACAAGGAAGATATTTAAGGTTTGGTTAAGAATGAGATTACATATGACCCACTAAATACTAGGATAATTGATTATTTTCCCTGAAGTTGATATGCATTTGACAATATGCCCAAAGTTGAGATGCCCTTGATAATTTGTCCTGCTGCTTGCCTATGACTTGTGGACTAGCAGGGCAAATGATCAAACAGCAGGACAAATGATCAAAGACACGTCAACTTCAAGGCAAATAATCAATTATATCCTAAATACTAGTCGCCAAGGAAGAAAATGTGAGAGCACATTTCCTATTGTTGCGACCTTAGGCCACATGAAAAGCTCGAGCTCACAAACAGCTCGAGTTTGGTTCGCTAGAGGCTTGATTCAAGCTCAACTCGAGCTTCAAACAAGTTCAAGCCGAGGCTAACCTCAAGCTCGCAAGCTTAGTCGAGTCGAGCTAAAGCTTTGTTCGAGCTTATTCAAACCTTTTTCTATATAAAATCATATTTTATGAAATGCACTCAAGCACTAGCTTTCTTCGAGCTCATTCAAACCTTAATTTAATGATAAAGTACTAATTTTTATCGACTCGAGCCTTCCCGGAGCACGTCTCAGACTCTTTCTTGGGGCACCACATCGCCTCCTCAAAGCACGCCCAAGGCGCCTCCCCGGAGCACGTCCCGGACTCCTCCCCGAGCACCACGTTGCCACCTCGACTTAGACGCGTTTCCGGGGCTCCACGTTGCCTCCCCAGCCCGGACGCCACCCTCCTACGCCATGTCGCCACCTCGGCTGCAATCGCCTTTCCAGATCACGCCCCATACTCCTTCCCGAGACGCCACCTCGTTCTAGATGCCTTCCCGGGGAGCCACGTCGCCTCCCTCAGCCCGGACGCCACCCCAAAGTGCCTCGGTGCCACCTCAGTCGTGTTGCCTCTCCAGAGCATGCCATGAACTCCTCCTCAAGGCGCCACGTCGCCACCTTAGCCTGGATGCCTTCCATAGCGCCACATCGCCTTCCTAGCCCGCGCGCCACCTCGGGATGACACGTTGCCACCTCAATTACATTGCCTCCCCAAAAGCACGCCCTAGACTCCTCCCGGGTCACCATGTCATCGCCTCAGCCTGGATGTCTTCCCGAAGCGCCATACTGCCTTCCCGACCCGAACACCACCGCTGGGTCCGGGGATGATTGTACGAGATTGTATCATATCATTTAAAATAAATATACCAAAACGTTCCTTTAACGACTAGGGTTTAGGGGCAAGATGGGAAGTTCTTCCCATCGAACTTCCCATCTTGCCCCCTGTATAAGCGGCCCTGCCCTGAGGGTCTTGTATAGGGGTTTTTTTTCCCACTCATTCACCTCAGTTATACATCTCTCGACCCGCCCAATCTTTCTTCTCTCGTTCACATCCTACGGCAGTCACATCCTACGGCAGCTCGCGGCTCTTTTGCTCTCAAGCTCACCACCAAACTAATTAAGATCCTTCTATAGATCACCTCCCTACTTTTCTCTCCATAGGAGTTATGGGGGTGCCTCCCAAATGCATTAACTCGGCTAAGCCATGAACAGCGAGATGTGAATGTTCACCGGCCGCAGATGCCACCGTAACGCGGCCGTATGAATCAACACCCGCGACCAAATTGGAAAATGCTCAAGGGACCGTTCAGATATAGCCATGTACAAGTCGCAGGAATGGAATTTGGAATCGTTAATAGCATGTCCAGATCACACAACAGCTATTTACCCTACCATAATTAGGGCAGATTCATGTTACTGTCGCCTGTCACTCACCATTAAGTTATTAACCAGACAGATCGCCGACGCGTGGAGCTGCGTCTCGGGGGCATGCACGCACGCATCTGAGCTATGGATTCTCTGGCAAAAATCACATGAGCTTGTTATAATAAGGGTGAGAAACTTCTGTGATATCCAAACTTTGCATTGCAGTGGCATGGAGGCGCGACGAGAGGAAGAAGACGAGGCGGAGGAGAAGGTGGTGGTGCTCCGGGCATGGGATTGCGGGAGCCCACTGTACGACTCCTTCGAGCTCGCCGCGGTGTACGGCGTTCTTGACAACCACTTGATGGCGCTGCCGTTTGCGCGGGGATCTGCGCCGGCGACGGCCACGATACAGCGAGCTCCGGCGAAAAGGGCGGCATCCTCGTCGTCGTCTGCGAGAACGGGCAAGGCCGTGCTCCTTTGCATCGTCCGGTCCGTCGCTTGCAGTTGCAGCAGAAGCTTGTGAGTGGCTTCGATCACATGCTCATGCATGAATGATGCCTCCATGTTCTTGGGAGATGATCGAGCGAGACACTCGAGCGAATTAACGACATGAGACGGACTGATTCCGATTGATTTCTCAGCACTCAGCAGCGCAGATTTCACGATTTATGTTTTGATAGCGAAGAGGGGATTTATTGGTCCAGTTAGGTTTCTGTTCCCATCGGTTTCTTTTGCCCTTTTCGGAATCCTCCTCCTCGATGCTTTTTCGTTTGAGAAGACGCAGTTCCTTTGTAGTTAGAAATCCTAATCGCAGAAAGTGAAGAACAGTTGAGCTCAGCTGACCAGCTTAAACGCGATCTGTCTGAACTGCTCTGATTGACCTGGACCGTACGGACAGCCGTGCTGCTCCCCCACCCTATAAGAGCATCATCACCAAGTTCACTAAAATATTACTCCGTAATGCGGACAGTCTCAGTATCTATAAAAGCATCGCTAGTAGGATCTTCATATTTTGCCCTTTATATCCATTATCTAAATCACTATTTGTTCCCTATATTTTCATTCCCTATAGTAGAATCATATTCTTAAAAAGATATAGAGATTGTATAGAGAGTCTCTAATATAGAGACTTTGGAGAAAATAATTAAATTTAGAGAATAGAGACTGAGATAGAGACTCTATGGGATCGTTATAGAAATTTAAAAATATTTGCAATAGTATTTTAAGGAACTTGCTGGTAATACTATAACGATCCAGTAGAGTCTCTATCTCGGTCTCTAAATTTAGAGGCTCTCTCCAGAGTTTCTATATTTAGAGACTCTAAAGAATTTTTGTATCTTTTTTAGTATAGAGACTCCACTAAAAATAATGAAAATATAGATAACAAATAGTGATTTAGAGAAGAGATATAGAGATCCTGTTGGCGATGCTCTAAGCATATACAAATACTACCCAACATTATATCATTATTATTGACATGTTATAGCATCACTCGTACGCTATATTGTTGAAACGGTACAGAGTTCTATAGCTACTCCAAATCAATATAGGACAAATTATATTGCACTCATGGCATTATAAAGTCGATGTTTCTTAAATTTTTCACTTTATGTGATTTGTAAGCTACGTCGTAGGCACAAAAAAGTGGTATTTCTGTAAAGTGAATACATTTTAAAATGGAATGGTTGCAGTTGACCCCTTATTAATGTAGTACTATCAATCTCGAGTAAACTGTTCTAACAGAGACTTACCTGGCTCTTACACGGGGAAAATGTCTTCGCAATTGCAGTGTGTTGGATAGGACTAATTTGACTGACCTGAAACATCTGAACAGTGCTGTCTGCGGAAGTTGGTCAGAGTAAAGAGAGTGCAACCGCAGTTCTGAAGGTAGAAGCAGCTGCAACCGGAGCAATTTATTCGGTGGGGGCAGGGGATGGGAAGATGATGCTTTCAATTAGGATTATGTTGTTGTTGTTATCGTGAAAACATTCCAATCATGCACGTACCACTGGCCAGAGTTGGGGTTTGATTCAGCAGTGGAGCCCAGTTCAACCAACTCCTACTGTCTGGGGCACATGCTCGCCAGAGAAAAATCGTGGGCATGCATGATTTTTATCAGTAATCTCCACGGGCCACGTTGGAAGGTTTCTTTCCAGAAACCAAATGAGAAATCTTTACAAGCTACAAGATTTAAGAGCGGTTAGTTGGGAGTGCAGAGGCCTGCCTAAATCCTCTTCTGTTCTGAACTTCTAATCGCCTGCACAGTTCACACATGCTTCTGAAGTCCGGATTTTGGTGGGGGGAAAGATGATGAAACGATGCTATCTGTCATCACTAAGCAACTGATCATATCTAAAATTCACTCATAACATAGTGTAGCATAGGGCTGAGATACAAAAGAAACAGAGCAAGAAACAGAGGCCAAGAATGCTGCTGGTGAAAGAACACCGGAACACTTATGCAGCGCTAGAAAATCATTCGGGGATTAGCGTTTACAACTTGTCGATGCGAAAACCCACGACAGATGCATCATGCAGTCACTAATTAGCAGTAGCTACGACGCCCAATTTTTTATGGGCATTTTATTGTTAATATGCTTATGATAATATGCTATACCATCACAAATAAAAAATCCAACACCTAAAATAACTGTAAAGTCTAGAGAGCTCAAACACTGCAACCATATGTCCATGCATGAACACCTCGATGTTATTGGTTGGTTTGTGTCCATGGATCCAATCCGTCCAGCTAGCTAGAAATTAAGCATCTCCCATATCAGCTCGGGGTCAAACGATGGCATCCTCTCCAGCGAGCACTCGGCGTCGGCTGAGGCGGCGCTCATGGAGAGAACGCCGTCCGGCGATCCGTACGACGCCGTCGTCGTCGTCGTCGTCTCCGACGTCGCGCCCTCGGATACGACGGGGCGCGCATCCTTCGGGTTCTTCTTGCTCTCCTCGAGCTGCCGGCGAGCGCGCGCGCGCTTGCGCGCCATGCGGGCGCGGATGGCCTGGATCTTCGCGTCGATGGCGAAGCGGAGCGGCCGCAGGTTGTCCGGGCAGTCGGCGGCGTCCATGACGCCGGGGAAGTTGAGGCGCGCGTACTCGCCGCGCAGCCTGTACGCGGCGCGGTCGTAGGCGTGGGCGGCGGTCTCCGGCGAGTCGTACGTGCCGAGCCACACGCGCACCCGGTTCTGCGGCAGCCGGATCTCGGCGACCCACTTCCCCCACTGCCGCTGCCGCACCCCGCGATACAGCTTCCGGCCGTCCTCCGCCGCCGAAAAGCCGGCGGCGGCGGCCTGCGACGACGAGCTGGCGGCGGCGCTCTGCGACGCGGCGAAGTGGCGGAGGAGCTCGCTCTGGCGGTAGTAGACGCTGGAGCCGAGCGGCGGGATGGTGACCGGGGGCGGGAGGTGGGAGAAGACGGTGTCGAGCGCGCTGGCGCCCGGCGACAGCAGGAGGGACGACACGGCGGAGCGCACCTCTCCGGGGAAGCTCGCCGGAGACAGTGTGCGGAGGCTGGCGTCCATGGATGCCGGAGCAGGGCAAGTCCGTAATTGCCAAGGATGTTTACGGACAAGGCGGGAAGCGCATCCTTGGGGGGCGAGATGGCTTGTGATTAATGCCTCTTTGGCTTGCGATTTTGTGCAACAAAGCGTGTGCCATTTGGCTTATATAAGCCTGGAATGCACCACGGTTTTACGCTTATACCCCTGGGTCATCATGTATGAATATGAACTCATCAGGATCTTCTTTATCACAAACCAGACGCTTATCAGCTCGAGTAATTGCGTTGAGGTTAACACGACGCCATTTAGTCAACTCCTAAGCATGTTTACACTGCTCAAACAGGAGAGCTCAAACAGATCATCATCACACTTGCAGGTACATCAATTCTGACCAGTTCAAGCTGATCATGCACCCATTGTCAAACATTTATGATCAGCAAATTTGCTACATTCTGTTTTGGCACCATCGGTTGGAAATTGGGAATCAACAAGATGCACAGCAGTAGAATGAGCAAATGACTCCATGAAATGGTGAGATTTATTGGTAGCCTCCTTGTTTCCATGTGTGTTCAGTTGCACTGTTGGTACCAAAAGCATAAATGCGTTTGAATGTTGGGACGGGCATTCTGGTAATTTGGCGGGTGGATGAAGGAGGGACACATGGCCATGGGTCAGAGGACATGGACGTACGGGCTTTGATCTGTCCAAACGCAGATGGCTGGAACGGAAGATGAGCCGTGAAGGGCTAACAAAAGGCACCTTTTGGCATTTATGACTTTGGATTTCTCTCTCTTTTCCATGTAATTCCTGGTAAATTAATTTTCAGAATTATCCTTTTCATATATACCATATACTATAAACGGTTGCACAATATTTCCCGTTGAAGCAACACGGCTAGAAATCAACCCACACAGTAAGGCCATGTTTGGCAACAAAGTATTTTTGTAGTTTCTAGGTAAAACCATGGTTTTGGAGAATACCATGGTATTTTATACAATGGGGTGTTTGGTTGTAAAGTATTTTTGAAGTTTTAGAAACCATGGTATTGACAAAACCATGGTATTTTTAGAGTTTTGGAAACTCCAGTCTCACCCTCTGTTTTGTCACTCACGCTGGCTCTTCGCTCCTCGCGCTGGCTTTTTCTCCGCCTCGCCCTGTCCGCCTCCGCCTCCGCCCACCCTCAGGCCCCCGTCCTCTCCCTCGCCTTCCTCTCCAAGCTTCCCGACGTCGTCATCTCCACCGACGCCGCTTTCCACGACGTCCTCGAGGTCGCCCCCATCGTCGCCCCCCTTGGCCGCCGTTCGCCGCCCCTACCCGCCGTAGCCACCCGTCCTCCGTTCACCTCACGGGAGTGAGAGAGAGAGAGATGCCGTGAGAGAGAGATCCATTGAGAGAGAGGGTCCAGATGAGAGAGAGAGATGGAGAAAACAGCACCCTACTGACAGATGGCAATAAACCCCCAATGGTTCAGATACACAAGCAGGTTTTTAACAAAAAACAGCACCAAAAGATAAAGAAACCACCCACTACCCAAAAGGAAATTAGGTAACTCGCAAAATAAATCGTTCTGGTCTTCTCAAAGTCAAGGTAACCAGAGCGAAAAGCATCACTCCTTCGGATTTTTCTTCAGCTGTCACTCTGTTGACCGCCCTCCAAACGCTGCACCTCATCTTGATTGATGTCGCGGTTCACGAGGTCTCCCACAGTCTGCGACAGAATCTTAACTCCAACAAGCAGAGTCTCCTTCCCTTTTTTCCTCCGCAAACCTGACCAATAAGCCAACTTAGAACACACTGAGGAATGAATTTCATAAGGGCTTCTTAACAATTTCCCATCAAAACAACTTTTGTTCCTATGTATCCAAATGGACCATAAAATTGCAACCAAACCCACCCCGCACAGATCACCCCCTTCAGGCCAAACCTTTTGTAACCAAACATGAGCTTGGTCAATATTGCTCAGTTTGACCCTGACAGATGGCAATAAACCCCCACACCACCCTACTGACTGGGCAAGTGAAAAAGGGATGATCATTGGTCTCTATACAATCACATAAACAGGAAGTGGCATTTCCCATCCACCCCCTTTTTCATAAGTTCTCCTTAGTAAGGTTGGCATTTCTACCCACATACCAAAGAAAAATTTTGATCTTTAAGGGGATTTTGAGCTTCCAAAGCCTTTTAAATTTAATATGATAAGCAGGCATGGAATTATATATATATAAACGTATCCCTGTATCGGTGTTTTAGAGAAATTGCCGTATTGCGGTATTGTGGGCAACATAGGTTGTAGCACCCTAGTTGTGGGAGCTATAGGTTGGGAGGTCAACTTCCGTTATCATGCTTTTTCAATTTTTATTTATAGGAATTATTGTTAGTTTGTACGCACACATATTTTTTGAAAAATATTTGGTTGAAAAAAAATAAAAATGAACTATAATCTCGTTCTACCGGTTGCTTTATCGTCGCTTGTGGTCCCTGCCATGGGACTGGAGATAGGTGCAGGCTTGATAAGGCAACTAATTAAGCACTTGTTTGTCATCATTCACACCTAGCCTAGGCAAGATCATTCACACCTAGCCTGCTCCCTTCTCATTGTGAAACACAAAATTGCATCACTCGTGCTATATCAAAAGGTAGTAATTTGGCTTGGCTCTAGAAGCTTTGTACGAATGACACTTACGTATCAGTGTTGGGTTCTTTTCGTGTGGATCTAGTGCCCGTTCCACTAACCACGTAGGTCTACGGAGTTAAACGATTCGGTCTAGGTTCATGGGTGTTCATGGTTCGGATCGAGAGAGAGAGATAGATGGCAATACCTTCGGGGTTGGAGAAGGAGGGGATGGTGGCCGGTGTCGAGAAGGGAACGGCGGGACTGCCGTTCTGGATCTCAGCTTGATGCCGGTCCTCCTCTGCCTTGGCCGCCTCCTCCTGGCGGCGGCGCTCCTCCTCCTCCCGACATTGCGTCTCCTCCGACGCGGCGGCGGGGTCCTGATTGTCCGCCATTGGGGTCGAGAGCGGTGGCGGCGATTCCAGTCACTGAGGGCGCAGGTCGATCGGGACCTCTGTAGGGCTAGGGTTTGGCGGCGGCGCTAGTTTGCTTGGCGTCCGTGCCGCCCCTCGGGCCCTTTTTATTATGCGATCGTGACCGGGGCCACAACCAAAGAGGGGTTGCGCCCGATCGGGCGCTGCTCGATCCGGTCGATGCCGAGATCACTTCTAACAATCTCCCCCTTGATCTCGGTCTCATCTATTTCTTAAACTTTTCAATGCTCCATCCTTTGACAGTCAATATATCGAGATCAATGCGTTACATGCATGACCAATTACGTACTCTCAACTCATTGACTACAATACATTTTATATCTTAGAATAAAGCTTCCATTTTTCTCTCGTGAGACGGTTGTTTTAATCACCCTTAATCCGTAATCATAGGTTTTCCTTTAACCCCATGCCGCCACGTGTTTCTCAAACACGCTGGGTGGAAGACCTTTAGTGAGCGGATCCGCTAGCATCTTTTTAGTTCTCAAGTGCTCAACTTCTATAGTGTGATCCTCAATTTTCTCTTTCACAACATAAAACTTAATGTCAATGTGCTTGGCAAATTTACTTGACTTATTGTTGTGACAATAAATAATCTTGGCTCATTATCGCAAAGATATCTTGAGTGGTCTTTCTATACCGTCGATCACTCTCAAACCGGTACAAACTTCTTTAGCCACATGGCTCGCCCTGTTGCCTCATAACAAGCTATAAATTCAGCGACATTGTCGACGATGCAACGATCGATTGCTTACTTTTCCATGATACGGCTCCTCCCGCCAGAGTGAACACATATCCCGACGTGGACTTCTTGGTGTCCCCGCACCGCCCAACAGATCTAAATAGCCCAAGAACTCTAGGGCTTCGACTTTCTATATGTCAACATGAGGCCTTTCGTCCCTTGCAAATAACGCAAGGCTTTCTTAGCACCACCCAGTGAGCCTTCCCTGGTTCGACCGATATCCGCCAAGCATCCGGTTGCCAGAATGCTAAATCATGGCGCGTACACACTTGTGCATACATTAAGCTTCCAACAATGGAAGCATACGGTACCGATTTCATTTGATCTATTTCATATCGATTCGGGGACACCGAAAGTTCCCAAATTTATCGCCTTTACTATCGAAAGGCACTCGAATTACGTGCTTGCATACCATATCTCTTCAAGACATTTTCTATATATGTTTTCTCGAGATAATCCTAGTATGCCTCTATTTCGCCTCTGTGGATTTGAATCCCGTGACATAGGATGCCTCTCCATATCTTTCATATCATAATTTGAAGACAGAAATTTCTTTGTCTCTAGCAGTAAATTCGCATCACTGCTAGCCAGTAGTATATCGTCCACATACAAGACTAGGAAAATATACCTCCCGTTCTTAAACTTTGCATAAATGCAATTGTCTTCTTCATTTTCTTTAAAACCAAACTTTCGAATGGTCTCATCAAACTTCAAGTACCACTGTCTTGAAGCTTGTTTCAATCCATAAATGGATTTCTTTAAATGGCACCCCATCTTTTCTCTTCCATTCATGACAAAACCCTTAGGTTGAGCCATATAAACATTTTCTTTCAGCTCTCCATTAAGGAATGCTGTCTTGACATCCATCTGATGTAATTCTAAATCAAAATGAGCAACTAGTGCCATGATGATTCTAAACGAGTCCTTTGATGAAACTGGTGAGAAAGTTTCATTGTAATCGATTCCCTCTCTTTAAGTGAAGCCTTTAGCTACCAATCTTGCCTTAAATCTTTCCACGTTCCCATCGGAGTCTTTCTTAGTCTTGTAGACCCATTTAGAGCCTACTGTTTTTGCTCCTTTAGGAATGTCAACTAAGTCCCAAACTTTATTCACGTTCATTGATCTTATTTCATCCTCCATGGCAGCAAGCCACTTGGATGCATTGGGACTTCTCATGGCTTCCTCATATGTAGTGGGATCTCCTTCTGAGGCCATATCTTCGCCGATATAGACCTCATATTCGTTAGGGATGGCAGATCTCCTAACCCTTTGTGACCTTCTCAAGGGCACATCTTGTTCTTCCACTTGAGGTCGCTCTGTGCTGGATCATTGTCTATCGTTTCTTGTTCGTTCTGCAGGCTCGACCACGCAGGAGCCGGAGGCTCACATACCGCAGAACCGGGCTTCTTGTTCATTAGTTGTTATGCCCGACGGCCCAAAGATCCACAACAGGGGTTGCAACAACAATGCTTGAACTGGAGGTGCCACCTCGGCAGTATCGAGAAGTATGGTTCTTCAACCATCGGAAATGGGACAAAAGTCCTCTTTTCACGAAGGTCTATTTCTCGAGGTACCGTGCTCCCCGATCATATCATTTTCTAGGAACACCGCGTGTGTCGTTTCTACAAATTTCGTGTGTCTATCCGGACAAGAAAATCAGAACCCTTCGATTTTTCAGGTAGCCAATGAAATGGCAACTCACCGTCTTTTCATCTAATTTTCCCGAGTAGGGTTGAATATCTTGGCCTCAGCAGGACAACCCCAAACATGCAAATAGTTCGAGTTGGCTTCTTCCCATCCATAACTCGTATGGTGTCTTAGGCATCGACTTCATCGAACTCGGTTGAGTATGTGGATGGCGGTTTTAATGCCTCCATCCACAAACCAACCGTAGAGTGGAAAAACTAATCATACTTCGCACCATGTCCATCAAAGTGCGATTTCTTCTTTCTGTCACTCCATTCGCTGAGGCTCGCCCGTGTCGAGTATTGAGCAACTATCCCATTTTCTCGCAAAAACCTTGCAAAAGGTCCCGAACTTGTCCATATTATGTATGACGACCGTAGTACTCCCCACGGTCGATCTCACTATCTTAATCTTTAAATCAAGCTGTTTTTCAGCTTCACTTTGAATATCTTGAATTTATCTAATGCTTCGATCTTTCTTTTATGGGATAGATGTAGCCATAACGAGAGTGATCATCTGTGAACGTGATGAACGAGTCAAAACCGTCTATTGTCTTTTGAGGAAAGGACCACAAATATCTCGTATGAATTATTTCTAACACTCTCGAGCTACCTTGTGCGGTTTTCTTAATCTTCTTTGCAAATTTTCCTTTAATGCAATCAATGCAATGTTCTAAATCTGCAAAGTCCAAAGGATGGAGAATATCTTCTTTAATCAAACGCCCATTCTCCCCTCAAATGTGGCCTAAACGACAATGCCACAATTTCGACGAGGATTCTCCATCATTCCTTTTCCTTTTCTTATTCTTACGTGTTTCTTGTACAAAGTCGGATGCATTAATTTCATTCACAACACCGCAATGAGAAAGCAAATAAAGCATATCTCGTCGATGGCGAGACCAACATCTTTGTTATTACAACGAATAACACATTTATGATCACCAAAGTTGCAATGTATGTTCTCATCATCAAGTCTAGAAACGGAAATTAAATTCCTCTTTAAAGAGGGTACATAAAGAACATCTCTCAAAGTAAGCACAAAACCATCATCTAATTCTAAAGGAAGATCTCCAATGGCTTTGACTTGTGCTTCTTTCCCATCGCCTACCCTCACGCTTCTTTGGCCTTTTGCCAAGATCCTCATTGTACGGAAGCCTCAGAAAGAATTAGCAACATGCACAATTGCACTGAGTCAATCCACCAAACATTGGTGGAAAATTCTAAGTCTGAGGATTCATCTATAAAAGTGACTTGGTCTATACCTTTACGGAGAAGGGACTTGAGAATTTTGGGCGATCTTTCTTATAGTGTCCCTTTTCCTTGCAATACATGCAAGTGTCATGGGCACGGGAAAAACTTGTCCGGATTTGTCCCTTTACCATGGTTGTAGTTGGTAGGAGGTGTCTTGCTACGGATGCACCGAGTCACCTTCTGTCCCTTCTTAAAGGATTGCTTGGAGTTCTTATTCATTTTCTTGACTTGTTGCTTTGTATAGTTGATGAGTCCCTTTGTGACCCTTCAACCTTTCTTCTTCTTGGATGCATTGTGCCATGAGTTGATCTATGGACCACTTGTCGAGACAAGTGGTGTTGTAGTGCACATGGAAAGTGCTAAAATCTTTTGGAAGTTTACTCATGATCATATGCACCACAAAGTCTTCGTGCAAATCACGCCTAAGTACTTGTTCGGTTTAGACACCGTGGTTGCCATTTTCTGAATAAAAGATCGCACTCCGGATCCATCATAAGTCATGTTGACGAATTCATTCACCAATGTGCTAGCATACGCCTTGGAGGACCCGATGAACTCGAGCCTTAAGCTTGTCCGGCATTCCTTGGCGAGAGTGCACTCGAGAGGATCCTTGATGGAATCTACTATGAGGTGTCTTATAATCATCAAACACTTGAGTTTGATTTCTCCCACTTGATCTTATCAATGCCGAATCAGATCATTCTATGCTCATACCGGCGGTGCCCGTTCTGTGCTCGTGGGTTTCTCATTCAGAGTGCGAAGTCTAGCTCACTAGAGAAAGCAACATGTCAATTTTCTCCGCCATGTGGAGTAGTTACTCCCATTTAGCGGGTCAATGGTTGCCATCCGAGTGAGAATGATGGCAGATTTGAGCCTTCGAAACAAGACATAAAAGGGATTAGTACAGCTCATGAACAAAGTTTCTTGCATGAATTAAAATCGACGTTGGTCAAAATTAATACATGCTCAAGAGACAATTCTTTTCAATATTCTAAATTTCATCGTTGGATGAAAAATTAGAACAAAAACTAGTAGCCTAAATTCATCGTTGGACAAAAATAGGACTAATTCAGATCTAATCATGGTTCATCATTAAAATTTAACGTTGGTCCAAAAATTAATGACAATACCATTTAATTCTCATAACATGCAATTCTCTGATAATTATTCACGTTGGCTTCAAATTATTCAAAGAAAAGACATGAAAATAAAATTCTAGCAGCGGAAACAAAATCTAAATTACTAAAAAATTCTTAGCTCCAAGCATAATAAATCTAAATCTATTCTAATTTTCTGAATGCATATATACATAAAAGAAAACAATATACATATATATGCACATAATCTTAAAATACAGAAAGAAATTTTTCGCTTGCATTTTACCCATTAAAACGGCCTTAACCAAAGCCACAACACAGGCTGGGCCGACGACGCCCATTTCCCTTCCCACGCTTCCGGCTCTCTCTCGTCCGTCGATCTAAACCTACGGCCAGGATTCACATCGGGAGGGCATAAAAACCCGAAAAATTCGCGCCGGGGCTCCAAACCCTAGCGGAAAAATCTCCTCCTCACCGCCCGCGCCCCCCTTTGCTACCGCGCCTTTTCTCTCCGTTTCGCGCGCCGCTCTCTTCCCCCTTTCTTCTCTAGTGCATGTCACGCGACGGAGAAAGCACCGCCCGCCAAGCCCCTCGCCGGTGCGCACGTCCACCCGTGGGAAGGCGCGTCATTGCCGAAGCAGTTTTATGCGGGCGCACAGATTTAGCGCCGGTGGCGGAGGTGACGCGATCTCACGCCGGTGAGGCGAGGTCGCCATGGTGTCAAGGTAAGAGCTGACACGGGGATCTCGCGGTTGGGGAAAATTCTAAGGGTTAGAGTTAGGGTTTCGGGGTTCTTTTCTTTTATTTTTCTCTGTTTCTTCCCGGATCCGAGCCCAAAAGGCCAAGATCCGATTCGCTCTTGTTCGAAAAACATTCGATTTCTCTCTTCTTCTTGTAAATCTCTTGACCCGTGGGTCAATCTAGGGTTAGAGATCAAGTGGCTCTGATACCATTGTTGGGTTCTTTTCGTGTGGATCTAGTGCCCGTTCCACTAACCACGTAGGTCTACGGAGTTAAACGATTCGGTCTAGGTTCATGGGTGTTCATGGTTCGGATCGAGAGAGAGAGATAGATGGCAATACCTTCGGGGTTGGAGAAGGAGGGGATGGTGGCCGGTGTCGAGAAGGGAACGGCGGGACTGCCGTTCTGGATCTCAGCTTGATGCCGGTCCTCCTCTGCCTTGGCCGCCTCCTCCTGGCGGCGGCGCTCCTCCTCCTCCTCCCGACATTGCGTCTCCTCCGACGCGGCGGCGGGGTTCTGATTGTCCGCCATTGGGGTCGAGAGCGGTGGCGGCGATTCCGGTCACTGAGGGCGCAGGTCGATCGGGACCTCTGTAGGGCTAGGGTTTGGCGGTGGCGCTAGTTTGCTTGGCGTCCGTGCCGGCCCCTGGGCCCCCTTTTATATTGCGCACTGTGACCGGGGGCCACAACCAAAGAGGGGGTTGCGCCCCCGATCAGGGCGCGGCTCTGGATCCGGGTCGGTACCCCGAGATCACTTCTAACAATCAGTAGTCAGTACACACTGGGCAAGCCGAACCAGTGCAAGATGAGCACGTATCTAGCATTTCCTTCGGATTTTGTAATTTACTCCTCTTCTTTGACCAACAAATCTAAGCTAAACCCCCCTCGTTCAGGTAGAAAACATTGCGCTCCATAACGAATGTGTGAGGGGAGGCAGGAAAAAAAAAATACTATACATCATTTCAACAATGAATCTAGAATAAATGAACAAAAGGAACATGATTGGCGGGTGTTCGTCCGGCCTGTACATGTCGCTATTAGCAGCCAGCCAGCTAGCTCAATCGGTCGCTACGAGCTGAGGATGAGATGATGCTTGCATTGGCGAGTCAAAGGGGAGGCCATGGCCGGGACCGGAGCGAGGTGTGTCGCCTGAGCTGTGCCCCCACAGCCACAGGCCACAGGCCACAGCACAGCGCCCATGGCGATCGAGCTCCCTCTCTGTGCGACTGTGCCTGTCAATCACTGTATGGCACAGCGTCTCCGCGGCCGACCCCGACCTACCCCCACCCACGTCATCGCCTCAAGAGCGTCCCAGAGACAGGGAGCTTCTTCAGCGTGAGGGCCGTCTGGCCGTGCATGCCATTCATTGCTCGCGTGGGCCCGTTTCTTTTCACCGTTATGTACCGTTGCGTATCACCGTAGCAATTTTTATTATTTTTATGTAGCCTAATATATTGTGTTAATTTGTAACGATTTTTTATGACTTTTAATAGTCCATATCGTAAAACTATTTTTTAATTATCTTTTTATAATCTTTAGACCTCTTTTCGAGGGCACTCTAATAGATTTGCTAAGTAATACGCCAACGCAGCGATACGCATGGCCAAACCTACGTGCATTGCGGAAATGGTGGTGAAACGGCCCTCCGCTTGCTTTGGCGATACCGTTTTGCTTGGCAAGTGTGGGGCTTATTGCGGTCTCTCTTTCACCATATTGAGGTTGGGGCCCTAGACAACCACTCTTTGGGAGGTTGGTAGGATGATCTTTCAGGGCCTGCATAACCAACATGGTTTTTAATATGAAAACTATCTCATCTCCTTTGCAGGTTATTTACTTAATTATCCATTGGCTACGTACTTGGACTATTCTTCAGCGGTCGGCTCCGCGGAATTTTATTATGGCGGCGTGCTTGCATATGGAACTGGTGGTTAAGGAGTGTTTTATCCAGGCATATGGGTGGCGATCTAGTGTTCGGATTGATAGTCATTAAATTGTCTGCCTTTTCTTGTATCTTTTGAGGGTTATGTGTATCTTACTATGCAGAGGCCAAAAGTGATCTTAGGATGGTTGTATCATCTTGATGTAACTATTTTGTTTTTAATAAAGCTTTCTTTATAAAAAAAAAAATCTTTTAGGGCCTTGTGAGCACCATAAGGCGGAAGACAAGATTATCATCTATATGCTTGGAATTTATGAAAAGAGCATAATGGTAGGATTTTCCAGCACCCATCTAGATGGCCATATAAGATTGTGGGGATAATCCATAAGGATGTATGTAAATTTTATGTATCATGGTCCAGAGCGCCGACATAGGCCCTCAATAAATAGGCTCTCGAGGGTGTTTAACTTGACCCTGCCAAGGAGTGTTCCTTTTTGTACTCTCTCCTCTACTGAATCAACAGGCTCTGTCTTTTCTTCAAAAAAAGAACCATAAAGAAGCTAGGAAATTCATGTGTTTCTCTCCTTCCATGTAATCCAACACATGGAGTATGATAAAAAAATTTGGAGTATCATGCTGTGTGGAACTACACTACACTCTGTAATATTTAGTATTATATAGATCATGCAATACGAAGGTCATGATGCACGATGATATTTTTTTTTCAAATATCGGATGCAAGATGATACTTGCTATACCATTCAAAAGGTATCATGTTTTGTAGTATTTCTGTTCAAAAAATTTTCCGAAGAAAACTAATTGATCCTTCAGCTCCTTCGTCTGGTCGGGCCTGGCAGCTGCTCTCAACATACCTGCCCTCAACCTGGCAAGTTGGCGTGCTGCTGCATCCCTGCCACTCTGGTGGGAGATTGATGCGGCACCGTTTTCTTCTCCGCGCGCGGCGCTCTCCGTCGTCATCGCGACCATTTGGCACATTTGGCTGGAGCGGAACAACCGCATTTTTCGCTCTTTGGAGCGTTCGAAGGACGTCTTCCTACGGCTTCTCCTCGACGAGCTGTAGCTTTGGGCGACGGTAGGAGCGTGTTTTATAATACCTTGATTTTTGTTAGCCCTCTTGGGGTGGAGGGTTTTGTAACCCACCCCCCTCTAAACAAAATTTTGTAACTCCTTACTTTTAATGAATGGCAGCTCTCCTGCCCTTTCAAAACAACTATTTCATATATTCTCTTTGTTAGGATCAGTAAACTGCAGTTGCTTGCCGCGAGCCAGTCCCCTAGAGGCAACAGACAGCAGGGCGGTCAATCTCTTTTTCGAGCTCACAGGGCGGTCAATCCGGAGGCGTCGTTCTCGGAGAAAGATTTACGTATCCGTGCCCTCGTTGAACGGGTGAGACGATCAACGCGCTCTTCTCTCGAGCTCGACAGCTAGCTTCTCGCTAAACGCAGAGCCAAGCCGCATCGAGCGATGAATGCCATGCATGCTCGCGATGCATATATGCATCCCAATCCCAATCCCAATCCCAAACCCAATCCGTTCTTCCTCTTGCGTCGATCGGGGAGGCATTGAAATGTAAAAGTCAGCGGCTACAGCAACGTCGCGTGATCGATGATGAAGAGGGACTGAGGGAGAAGTCAATGGGTCATGGTGGGCTCGTCGGGGCGCCGGGCGAAGCGTGGCCACGAACTGCCTTTTCCTTCATGTGATGCCGCGGCCAAACCTTTCCGTTTCTGCTTTCCGGCCGCCGCTCATCTGTCGCTGTGGCGACAGCAAGCCCTGTCCGGAATTCTTTGACTTCGCCACCCAGTGCAATCGAGCGAGAGCTGATGCTTGCCCAGCTTAATCCGTTCCTTCAATTCCGAGACTTTCAAGTCTAGTCTAGTAGTCTGAACTCTCAGCTTGTGAGGATTTAGCGGCACTTACACCGGAAGGTTATACTAGGGTGTAGGGATCAGAAGCAATCTGCTATGGAAACCACGGGATTAACGAGCAACCACGTATTTAACCGACGGTTGCACACAACAATAGAAGGAGAGTCGATGAAGCCGGATCAATTAATCGGAGTGCAGTCCACATGAAAGTGCTCGGCCATGTCTTCTTTTGGATCCAACCATCACATCGCTTTATCACGGATCATTCCGGTCAACTTTACAATGTGAACAATAGAAGTAGTCGATGAAGTCGGCTCAATCAATCTATCACTTTATCACGAATCCTTCCGATCAACACCACAATGTAAACAGTGCCCCTATTAAAACACACGTGCCAGGGATGGATTTTACATATCGTGTGCTAGCATCGAGACATGGATGAAGGTCAAAGTCTGCGAGAGAGGATTGACTAATTAATTTGGCCTGAACCATCCTCCTTTATACAGCGTCTCGGTGAACCCCACCCGAAGACTCAATATGATAGAGTTCACGCCTAACATAGTTAACACGGTTATTGGGCACATATAATTACGACAATAACGTCAGTGATTATATCCATGTCTAAATTGGTATGCAGTTAAACCACGAGAGTTCATCGCTCCTATACTCCTCCGTCGCACGTCAAATCGTAACCAACTTACACGTACTAATATACTTAGGGAGCGGCTCCAGCCCAGTCGCCTGGGCCACGCGCTCCTTGCTCAGACCTAGCCGTCGGCGAGCGCTCGCCCCATGACCCAGACGACTGGGTTTGAGCAAAACCGATATACTTAACGATCTTTGGTGTTTGGTTTGGTGTGGATTTGTGTGGTGCATGCCACATGTGGATTCACGGGCTCTGCGTCGACCCCATTTCCTAGGACGGACGCTACCCCTGACCGCAGCACAATCAGCATATTGTTTTGTTCAAAAGAAAAATAATCAGCATGTTGTCATGTCTGAGAGGGAATTTCAGAATTGTGGCCGTGCAAGGCTTCAAGTTGCACCAAGCAAAAAAAAATGCCATGACCTTGGTTAATCTCCACTTGTACTGGCCACAAAAAATGAACACATCTAGTACTACCTTCGTTTTTTTTATTTGACGCCTTTGACTTTTCGATACGCCTTTGACCATTCGTCTTATTCAATTTTTTTTTTGTAAATATCATTTATTTTGTAGTGATTTGTTTTATCAATAGAGGTACTTTAAATATGTCTTATTATTTTACATCTTTGCACTAAATTTTTGAATAAGACGA
Source organism: Raddia guianensis (assembly GCA_036346415.1). Taxonomy (NCBI): domain Eukaryota; kingdom Viridiplantae; phylum Streptophyta; class Magnoliopsida; order Poales; family Poaceae; genus Raddia; species Raddia guianensis. Next base: position 2,090,312 of record CM070538.1, on the reverse strand, counting down.
ATGGTCGAAGACATGCCAAAAAGTTAAAGACGTCAAACAAAAAAAAAAACGGAGGGAGCAGTAGCTTGCATCAGATGCACATATGTGCACACCGATGATGGTCTGATACACGGGCACACGTACGCGGACAGCTCTAGAACACGGACACGGAGCACGGCGACCAAGCAGCCATGGCCCATGGCGAGCTCTCTCCGCAGGGATCAGAGCTCAGGACTACGGTCGAAGGCGATGGCGACGGCGAGGCGCGGCCGCTGCGACGTCGCCGTCGGCGGCGCGTACGTGTCGGGGCAGGATTAGAGGCCAGCGAGCCGCCCGGCCGCGCCGCGCCACCCCGGCGAGATTTCGGCGCCGGGAAGGAGGAAGCGGTCGCGGCGGTCGCCGTCGCGCCGGACGCATCCAAAGGAGCGCTTTTCCGCGTCGACGACACCACCGCAATTACTCCGGCCATCTGGACGCGCGCGGCTTTCTTCCTCATCACCGTCGTCAAGGCGGCGGGGGCGTGAGCTGCCGGTGGTACAGGTGTCAGGCGCGCGGCGGAGAGGTCGGCTGCAGCGGAGGCCGTGCCCCGAGAGCGACGTCGCCGTGGTCAAAGGAGGAGACACGCAGTGAGCTTAGCTCGGCCCTCATGGGAGCTTAATTAGTTCGTTGAGAAGCGACGGTTAAGAGGCGTGGCGTCCCAGCCACACTGGCGCTCATCAATCACTGAGAGCCCGTGTGATCTGATAGGGCCGACGTAAGCACGCGTAATATGTACTACCCCGGAAACAGAATACTCCAATTTTGACAAGAAACACTGCTGCTACCCTACTGCATGCTGAACATCAGAACATGTTTTGCCAAAAGGTCTTGAAGCTGGTTTAATGACAGCCCAGATAAACCCTCTGCGGCAGGGAATTGCGTTACGGTCAACATGCAGAGGTGGCGCAACGATGTGCATCGGGCGGATGCTTGAACCATCGTATTAGCTGTAGAATTAATATACAAGACAAGGTGCTGCAGTATCACACGAGAGTTGTCCGCCTGGTTTTTTTAAAGTAAAGAACAGAAAAACCGTCGTGTCTATTCAAAATATAGGAAAAACATTATAGGGGTGGGACCGAAGAACCTATAAAATAAAGAGAAAATGGCACCGTTAGCTGTACGCCTCGTCTCCGGCGGCATGGCCTCGCCGGGGCAGCAGCGACGGCGGCGTCACGGCCTTGCGGGGCAAGACGAGCGGCGGCGGCGACGCAGCCTCGCCGGGGAAGGATCGACGGCGGCGGTTCACCCTCGCGGGAAGGAGCGGCGGCGGGGCATGAAACAGAGAGGGGAGAGAGAGTGAACAAGAGAGAGAAATAAAAGAGGGGAAGGGAGGAGATGACAAGTAGGCCCCATGATGATGTAGCAATCCGCATCATCAAAACAGCCTTGAAAACCATCCCGTGTATCGGGTTGCAATGGTTTCGCAAGTTCAGATACCTAAATAAACGGTTTTGATACTTATGGATTTATGTGCACAGGTGGAACAAGTTTGAGGACCAGCAGTGCAATTTTCTCTAAAATAAATGTCTAATTTGTAAGTCTTGCATCTGCAGCCTCCCAAAGTCGCAAGTCCGGATAATGGAAGTTGCGGTCGCTCAATTTGTCGGAAGATCCTGGAGTTACGTTTGAACCGGATGTGGCAGATAGTGGCAAAAAAAAACGAGTAGACCCAATTTGAAATCTGAAGCAGCTATCTACTTATCTGACTTATTTTAAAACTCTAAGAGCTTTCCGAGTTGGTCTTGAGAGTTGGGTTCCCTTTATTCGACTTGTTTGGAGAGTTTTTAGACATGCCTTTGAGCTAAAAAAGAAGACGGATCATTTAAAACCAAATTAGTTATACTTTAAATGAACATAAGCTAAATAAATTTTTAAAACCGTAGAGGACTGGGCCTAAATTCCGGCCGAGCCCACGATGGGCTGAGCTATGCTCGGTCCTCGATGCAAGAAGCGATTTTTGGAACACATACACACAGGCTGCAGAATTCGGACGACCCGCACGGCAAATGGGCTTACAACGATGGGTCCACGGCTCCGGGGCGGCTGTACACGTGCGGAGCCTTGATCTCAACTGGCCGTGCGCCCGTTCGCCAACCCTGGCTGGACACGGCCTATCTTGTTATGGGAGGTTATCGTACGCCATCCAACTCATGGGCCTTTCTAAGACGGCCCAAATATAAGCAAGCGATCTATCAGCCCATAGCATCCAATTTATGGCCTTTTTTTGTACGTACTAGGTGCTACCACTAATATACTGGGCTGGGTCCGTTTTGGAGGCATCGATTCCGAAATCGAATTGAATTCGATTGTAATTAAAAAAAACGAAAATGTGGTTTAGGGAATGAGAAGACCATCATCCAACTCACTTCCAAGTTTTCTATATACATCCTAAAAATAAGTAAATTAGAAAATTCAATATATGTTGGACATAAAAACACTATGCTTTATTGACGCAAATATTGTTACGTATGACAAAATTTTAATGATTTATTTGTTTATGCATATATTTTCATTATCTACAAGTGATTATTTATTATTATAAAACTACCTTTACAAACTTATGAAAATAACACAAATGCAGATTGAAGGACCGCTTGATGTCTAGTTTAAGATTTAGCTCAGCTAGATTTAACTAGCTTATTCATTCATCTTGGACATTCGAAATATGCTCTAAATATGATGGGTGAGAACAATTCGTAAGGCATCTCGAATTTAAATTCATCAAGAAGAGACAAACAAGACATATACTATCCGCCATATGGGGTAATCCAGTCGTGTTTGTACCCCTTTTGGTACACAAAACGATCTAGATTCTTACCAGTTCAGTTGCGATTGTTTTTTCTACATTTATTTTTATTCTTTATTGCATTTTTGCTTTCTTAATTTTGCTTTGGCCAGCGACGAACACCTTATTTTACGAGCCGACGGCTATTTTTTTGAGCAAAATGATAGGAGAGCTACCATGTATTGATCAAAAGAGAGGAGGGTTACAGTGTGGGGACCGACGGCTATTTTTGCAACAATCCATAAAAAAAATATGTAAAAAAATCTGTTTCGTTGCTGCCATATATGCTCCGATCCTACGGTCCTAGCGAGTAGAAGCTCAGCCCAATGACCAGCTACGTATATGTCTTTTGGGCGTCACGGTCAGGTACTCGCTCGCCACAGCTTAGCTCGCATTAGCACACACTCCACCTACAGCTACTACACGTTGGTCGTTGGTTGGTTCATCCACGGCAATGTCAGGCCGACGCCGCCGTCGTCCTGCTCCTGAGCCGCCTCAGCTCGACGACGACGACGCTGATGTTGTCCCTGCTGCCGCGCGCCATGGCGAGCTCGGCCAGCAGTGCCGCCGCGTCCGCGGCCGTGCGGCCGGCGACGGAGCCCGGGAAGAAGGCCGCCGCGCGGCCGTCCAGGCAGCTCCTCGCGATCTTGCACGCCGTCTCGTTCGACACCACGTCCCACAGCCCGTCGCTCGCCAGGATCAGGAACTCGTCCCTCTCCGTCCGCTCCACCACCGTCACCTCCGGCTCCGCGCTCACGTACGGTTTCAGGTAGTAATCCCCTGAAACCAACAACCCATTCAGAAATCAGAACATCACATCGTCGTTCATGAATCCATGGTCACATATCATATATGTATATATATTGCTCGTGTCAGTTTGATCTTCTTCCTGCCATGAACACCACGAGATGATTAATTGTGAGGAAGAGAAAAGAAGAATGAATGTGCATGCATTACCTATGGATCTTGAGGTTGCCAACACTCCGAGAACTCGGCACCCGTTCCAGTTGATGACTATGCCGCCGGCCGCTTCCACTCTCTCCAACTCATCTGGTCGATCTGGCTGCGTGGTAGCCACAGCAAAAATCCATCAAGAGTTCAGAACACTCCTTCAACATGCCGCCATTGCAATTCGCAAAGCTAAAAGTTAGTTTGATGCTGCAATTAACATTAGCATTCTAGGGAAGCAATGGGAAATGTTATTTTCCTCATTGGACAGGGGCAGGGTGCGTGCTGCACCCATTAGCACGGCTACGGTTAGTAGAGAGGAAACGTTCTAGTGTGGCAAAGCGATCGATGAGAGTAAACAGCTAGCCTTTTGGCGAGTGGACAAGAGGCATCAGCCAAACACATCTCTCCGAGGAACAGTGGTGCTAGGCTACCATGCTTCCACTTTTAACTCAAGGAGTCTAGGTAGATCACCGACGTGGAGCCCCATATATAAGCAACGGATGTAACTGCTCAACAATACATTGCCACATAGCTAGTTCGCATAGGTGAATTAAAGTGACACTGAACTCACCGGCCACTTAAGAGAACTTTAAAAATGGGCTTTTTTATGGTATACAATGGCAAATATATAATAATATGATGGTGACCGATGATTCAGGTCTAACTGTTCCTATACAAAAAATCGAAATTAATCTGATCCGTTAGATCAACGAATCAAGAGAACAGAGTCATCTGTGTGTACCTTAATTTTTTTTTTCTCGAGATAGGCAATTTAAATTCTTATTGAAATAGGCAATTTTTTGGGCCCACGATTAAATTGATTTTTTTTATTCTATCTTAATTCGTCCTCCAAAACGCAGAGCGTCTCAAGCTTCGTGCTGAGATGCTAATGGCAAAGAACACAAGACAAAAGATTGGATCTTGAAAGTTAGCATCAATCTTGAGACACATTTGGTGATACATAAGGTCGTGGATTGGCGTCCATGGAGGCCTCCGGAAAAAATCAAAGGCGATGCTCAATTTGTTGCATGAATATTCTAGAGATTCGTTAGATACGAGACCAGTGCAAAGTGCAAAGTAGGAGTAACAAGTTTGCTTCATATGTGTACTATCACTAGCGCACTAGCTACCTTTCTCCATTACTAGAAAAAAAATGCAAGAACTGCACACCAGTGGTTTTGAAACCACGGTTAACCGAACAAAAACCGCAGTTAACCGGTAAACCGGTCCGGGTCGGTTTTTGGAAAACCAGTCGGCTAGGTTTGAATTAAATCCAAATTTAGTTCAAATTTGAATATTCGTGAAAAATCTAAAAAAAATTCATAAAATAGTAAACATTATTATATGATTGGCTGAAACAGAATTTGAAAATTCAAAATTTTCATGTGTTTTTCGTTTGAAAATCTTTTTTTTCCTATTTTTCTCTAATTTTTTCTATTTTCTGCTAAAAAAATCTCGGTTAGCCGAGCTAGCCGAGCTAACCGGTCAGTTAGCCGGAAAAACCGGTCGGTTAGCCGACCGAGCCGTTTTTTGTATTCAAATTTGAACTCTGTCGGCTTTTGCTCAAAATTTCTGGTTAACCGTGAAAACCGTCCGGTTAGCCGAGCCGAGCCTCCCTCGGTTTTTGGGCTCAGTTCGGTTATGTAATCACTGCTGCACACTCGAGGAACACACGGATTTTGATTATTGATGCCATTAAAACAAGTGAACAATGCGTCTGAGAATTCGAGGTAGTAGCTAGACGAAAGGTATCTATGGCGATGCAAGTAACCGTAACGGCGTAACGCACCTTGTGGTCAGTGGAGAGCGGCACCGCCACGCCGCCTCGCGAGAGCACGGCGCGCGAGTCGCCGCAGTTGGCGACGACGATGCGGCGGTGGCCGACGACGGCCACCACGGCGGTGGAGCCAACCGTCCGGAACCCCGACTCGCCGTCCACGTCCGCGCCGCCGGCCGTGGCGGCGCCCGCGACGACCTCGCCGTCCACCCGGGCGAAGCTGGCCACCATCGCCTCCTTCCACCGCAGGTCGGCGCCCGCGCCGCGGCGACGGCGGCGGCTCACTTCCTCCGCGAGCACCACGTGCATCCGGTCCCGGCACGCCTCCGCCACCCGCGCCCCGCCGTGGCCGTCGTACACCGCGAAGAAGTCCTCGTCGTCGCCGTCGACGTCGACGCCTCCTCCCTTTGCCGCAGCCGCAGCCGCCGCGTCCGGCGAGGCCAGGAACGTCCGCGCGACGACGACGGCGTCCTCCATCTCCCTCCGCCGGCCGATGACCGACACCGCGCAGTGCGACAGGCACGCTGGCCAGCTCCCGGGAGCCACATCCATCGACGACGACGACTCCCCGTCCGGCCCGGAGCGAGCTATCTTGGCCGCCTGGCCCACCTCTGCCGCGCGCCGGAGCCGCCGGAGCTCGAGGCGGCGGCGGCGGCGCTCGGAGCCCGTCACGCCGGCAGCATCAACCTTGCACACGAGCCTCTCCTCGTCTCCCGACCTCGCCTCCCCCATGGCCTGCACCCAGCAACACCGCGAGGAGAGAATGGAAGAAGCCCGAGGCGGAGGACGGCGAGGTGGCTTTAGTACGGCAAGCCCGAGGTGGGAGGAGGGATGAGGGCCGTAGGATCTGGAGCGCACGGGCGGATGCGCGACAGCGGCGCGGGCGGCGTGGGGGGACGTGGGCCCGAGAGGAGAGGGGAGGAGGGGCGACGTGGCGCGAGGGGTGGTCAACACAGGGCATCTGCATCTGACCATTGTTTGGTTTGAACTTTGAATCCCGTAGCTGCCGCGCGACAGATGTGGGAGGGGCGTGGCGCATACGTGCACGGAAGACGGGTCTTGCATTCAAACCGAAAGTACGCCTTGCGTAGGCCAACGGGTATGTGACACAACTGATAATTTTTGGTCAAGAACAAGCTAGCTGCAGAGCGCTGGCTCCGGAAACAAAATTACAGCATGTGGTAATAATTTTATTATCATTATTACCTTGTTGATAAACTGGGAGGTAAACATTTCCAAACCCAGCTTCGATCTGAATACCCCAAGACATGTCAAGTGACAAAATTATCTATGAACTATCAGGTCACTATTCGACTATTGCTTTGTTTCTTTTTTGCATTTTTTTAATTGTAATCCTGATTCTGACGTATTGTGTTTACCAAATGGACAATAAATAGGTTTAGCATTAAGTATTAGTAAAGTGCCTAAAGTTTCTAGCTAGGTTGTTCATCATATGTACCTAAACATATTGATATGTGTATGATATCCCAAAGTTGATGTGTCCATAGATAATTTAACCTTTTCAAAAGCTTGGTAACTTTTTTTTTATCGGTTCGGCATATAAATAGTCCTACCTAGGGATAGATGCACCATAATTTCGGTTTCTTCGGTTTGGTATTTTTAGTTTTAAAAAACTGTATACCAACGTTCTACTTGAGAAGACCATCACTGAAACTAAAACTACCGAACTAAGCAGATTACAACTTCAATGGTTTTTATCGACAATGGTGGTGGTCTACGCGGCATTTTCGTGTCCTCTTCTTGGATTGCAGTCACAACAGACTTGAGCATTGCCACAATTATTTTTGAAGATTTCCTCCTCTTCATGGATTGAGGTCACAAGGAAGGCGAAGAGGGGATTGGCAACGGGGTTTTACGGGGTGGAGACTTCGTCGTTATTAGCTTGGCCATAGTTGCTGCACAAGGAGTTCTTAGCGGAGGGATCTTATATGGGCTTTATTGTTCTTTTACTCAAGACTGTAAGAGGAATATAAAATGCTTCATTTATGAGTGAAATCTTTGATTAACAAAGAAAAAATTTCGACCTCTTGTTTGGGAGTATATTTTTTTTTTCCTAAAATGTTATGGGGCGGTTTGTTTTATGACATCATGTGCCTTGCCAAATGTTGGTGCACCTTCGGGATTTGTCTATCGTTTTGGATTGTAGCCAACGAATGGCATGGCGTGTCAATGAAAAGTAAAGACTAGAGTCCGAATTGCACAATTTTTTTTCATAATTTACCTAACATTATAAGAAATCATTTTTTATTGCTCTTTATTTTTAAAAACTTATTTCTCCCTCTGTTTGTTTTGTTTGACGCTTTCGACTTTTGGCACATGTTTAATCCTTCATTTTTTTTATTCAAAAAATTAGTGCAAAGATGTAAAAAAATAAGTGATATTTAAAGTATCTCTATTGATAAAACAAATCACAACAAAATAAATGATATCTGCAAAAAAATTTGAATAAGACGAATGGTTAAAGACGTGTCCAAAAGTCAAAGACGTCAAACAAAAAAAAAAGATAGTATTTTTTTAAAAAAAACCTACTGGATTCAAAGTTCAAACCAAACAATGGTCAGATGCAGATGCCCTGTGTTGGCCATGAGTGACGGCATGGTCACCCGGACCCATGAAGCAAACGGCCCCGACGCCAGGCACGCACATGCCGGCAGACGCGTGCAGCGGGCGCGGTCTCGGGCTCCGCTTGCATGCGGTCACCGCGCCGTGCGCACTAGCAGCAGGTAGGGGCGAGACGTGGACACCTGCGCCGCGATCGCGGAACCATGTCCCTGGCTACGCCTACGCCTATGCTTCTGCGCCGCTCGCCATCTCTGTCTACGTGGCCGGCGTGCACGGCCTCCCATGCCGCAGCCGGCTGCACACGCCACGGCGACCGGTACCATGTACTTTCCCTCGCAAACTGTGGGTGGGGGCACAGGATGTGCTCATGTGCATGCGCCCCTGCCATTGACACCGCCGGTTCGTGGTGCGGCTGTGCAGGTGCAGGCATGGAGCTAGCTAGCAACGTGGAAAGCTCTTTTGTCCCGACGATCCTTGCATGCATGCATGCCGGCAGAACCTCTGCAGAGAGTTACTGCTCCCAAGTTACTTGCTCCAGCGTCACTTCGCGCTCACTGTAATCACATCCGTGCAACTCCCCCGCGGTCGCACCTATGTTTGCTAAGACAACTATTGAGCTGTATGTCCTAACCAATTCACCCAAAAGCCTAAGCTGATGGAAAAAGGAGGACAATTCACTTATACGTCAACACTCTCCGCACGTTCAAGGCTCCCCCAGGCCTCAAACGTGGAATAGAGTGGACGACTTATTTAATCATGGCCAGAGGGCTCGAACTCGAGACTTAGGCTACGATACTATATTGAAATGCGTCACTGTAACCATTCACCCAAAAGCTTAAGCTGATGGGAAAGGAGGGCAATTCACTTATACTTCAACAACAACATTCTCTGCTCCTCTCTTTATGGACCTCTCCAAAATATTTTCACACTTTATACTGTATACTCTACAAAAAAAGTTTTACTAACATTCGAAATATACTTCAATAGCGCAGATCATTCTAAGATACAACTAATCACCACCCTATATGACCCTCTATTTCACTGTTACCTCCTCTCTTTATCATTCCCTTTAAATTTTTTTCACATTTATAATGCACTATAAAAAAATTATTTCCGTCATCAAACACTTTATCCAAAACTACAGTGTTTTGAAGCCACTGCTACGGATGCTCAACAGACATGGGAGAGTACACCACGGAAACTCACTCAGCAAACTAGTTGCAAACAAAAGTAAACATCGATTCACAGGAAAGGAGGACAACCCGCAATCTCACACAAACAACCCATTGAAAAGAGGGGAACCACAAGTTTCATTTGTTGCTTAAAATTGACTCTCGTTGCAACAAATAAACAAAACAATGATCCGAAAAGCTTAGGTCACGTTCCCAGTGAAGTTTTCCCCGTTTGTACTCGACACGACGTGACGCATGACAAAACAAAACACATCGCTTATTCAAATGCCCATGTTCCTCACATTTCGTCACGTAAATATTGGATATAGAGAATTACGAGGTCATGCTTGAGGGGTTGCGGCTGGACCAAATCTCGATCATGAGGTAGGAGAGTATTTTTAGAAGAACCGGCCGCAGTTTCCAGCTTGTTCCGAACCAGCTGCTCCTAGTCCTATCAAAGTATACGTGTCTTAATTGGGACTTCGGTATTGCACGTATATATGATTGACCAAGTAAACACAGATATTTGTGAAGGATGCTGCTCCAGACAACAAAAATTAACAAAGGTTCGAAAAGGACTCTTGGAAGGCCTGTCCACGTATGTCCCATGTATCTGTTAGCTATACATATATGGTTTGAAATTAAAGCAAATAAAATAAATCAAAGAAAATATATACCCTAGGATACATATATAGGTGCTTAAGAGGGAGTGAGCGCACATATGGATCTTAAAGCAACTTAGCACGGTGATTCGTGCATTCGCGTGATTATATTTGATAGTTTATGGTTATAATACGTATAATCTATTTAGATAGCTCAAAACATGTTTAAAATCTATAGGGTTGTATGGGTGTACTATCCTTAGATTTTGGCCTTCTTATTCCAATTAGTATGGGAGAATTTTAGCCTTCTAGATTGCGGTGACTCCGTGCTCTACTGCGCTAGCGTGCTGAAGGAATTCTAGACAAAAAAGGGATATACTGATATTTTTATTACATCATTGGTAAGATGAAAAGAAATAGCAGGTGCAATGATCCTCCCTATACTTCCGCCGCTTATTTTCGCCGTCTCGACTTACTTTTGTTTTTTCTTTTATAGTAATATAGGAGTGTGGTGGCTCTGACATTAATGTTTAGAACTTGTACATATTTTCTCTATTTATATTGCTTTATTAATAAAAGAAAGAGCAATTAATGGTGCATGCAAATCCAACTCTTCCAGCGACTTCTTCTCGCTACCTTGGTCCAGATTTACTTATTTTGTCTCTCCTACGAATGGGGTTTTTTAGCCTTTGAGATCATGGTGGCTCCGCATGTCCAAGTCTTGAGAGAATAAATAACAAAAAAAAATATTGATCTTTTTATTTCATTGACTGCTCTAGAATGTACTCATTCATCTTTTATCCTTAGTAAGATGGAGAGAAACCATAGCCGGCCCAAATTTACTTCACTTCTCGATGCAGCATAAGTCATAGCAGGCTCAACCAAATCACTGTATACAAAATCAGTACGTGCTCTTTCCTTCAATCCCATTGGCCACAAACCCTAGACAACTAGATGAACCAGCGACGACGCGGCACGTACAACAGCAAAGCTTCAGCAGTGGCATGGTCTATCAACGAGCTACATCCTTCAGCGGAGGCATGGGGACGACAACAGACAGCTCCAACAACGCCATGTCATGGCGATGACTCTACCTGACACAGCGAGCTCTAGCGGTGGCGCAACAACGGTGAGCTCTGGTGGTGGCGGGCATGAGAACACCGTTGGATCCTTGTCACCCGAACGAGGACGGGACGAGGAAGAATCGAACCCAATGCCGGGGACAGGGACGGTGCATGGGAGCGGATAATTTTTGTGTAGTCGAGGCGAAGACGGGGTGCTGTCTCTCAACGAGGAATGGCCCCGTTGCCCTGCATCCCTAAACAGTACATGTGATATTTCACGTGTAAGTTAAGTGTAACCAGAGCAGTAAAGGAGAGGTAACTAAAGCCATAAAATGGGCCTCGGGCCATGCATGCATGATCGAGCCTATTGCCATGCATGCATGTACATGCACGGCGCACATGTACACATGCATCGATCACATCTTTCCGCGTCTCGATCGTTTCCGTGAGTATATACGCGCGTCGATGAGTCGATCGACCTCTCGCCCGGTCGCCGTCGATCGCTGGAACGTGTAATCCGTCGACGCGGATCGATGGATATCGATCGATGCATGCATGCTGGAGCAGACCAGATGCAGCTGCCGGCGCCGCCGCCGCATCAGTGTAGCCTGGCTCGTACGGCGGCCGGGCGCGTGCAGTTGATCATCGTCACTAGTATTCGAACGCACGTACGTAGCACGTATATATAGCTCGTCACGCATGCATGTACACGTTACGGCGCGTGCGAGCGCGATGCGTCGTGCACTACGTACATATGCATGCATGAGCCCATAATATGCCATCGACCCGTGTTTCTCCCGTTGGGGAAGAACTTTCATGCCTCACGAGGGGGGCAGGGGAGGCTGGGGTACGGGAACAGATTCAACCTATATATATTGAGTGGTAGAGGTGGTTAATTTTCAAACAACTAGTACATATGAATTCAAGTCAGAAAAGACAGCACCACAAGGAGTGGAAAAACTTGAGAGGACGAATGAAAAACTACATAGACTGGAAAGAACCTCGACGCGAGCCTATGGGTAGGTAGATAGAAAATTAGAAACCATAACGGTTTTTTATTTGTAAACCTGGCCCCCTGGAAGGGGTCTAGATCGGACGGACTGAACGGAGACCGTGCGGCCCGATCGGACAGCGCACGGCTATGCAACATGGCCAGCAAGAGCGATCGTTTATATAGCTAGCTCTATATATTTTTTAAATATACATATATGTGGCATATGTAGGTCCTGCACTTTCTTTAAATTCTAGCTAGCAAGTCTTCACTTTAAAAAGCACATCGAGTTGTTTGTCTAGCTCGGGTAGTGCCAGGCCCGTACCCTTCGCCTCAGCTCGACCCCACTGGAGCCACGTCAAGACTTGACAGAAATCTCGCCAAAAACCCCACTGACTATAGAAACCTCACCAAAAAACCGCCGTCGACGGAAACCTCTTACCGGCAAAACTCCATGGTTGACTGAAACCTCAAACGGAGACAAAAACCTCACCGAAAAACCTACCAAATAACATAAAATTTGGTTTTCGACGAGATTTCCATCTCTAAAAGGGGCTTTCGCCAAGGTTTTCATCGAGGGCGAGATTTTGGGTGGGGTACGTTTATGTCGAGAACGGCGATTGCATGGCCACATCTCCAGTGAGCCGTGCGGTATGGTCTCTGATGAACCGGGTTGCGGCTTGTCCCCATCAAGCCGAGGTGCCGCACGGTGGTCGTTGCGAGCCAGGTCATGAGCGAGGTAGCCATAACCATAAATGTGAAGAAAGGAGAGTGAGACTACTGTGAGAGAGAAAATGGAGGACCTAAAAAGCCAGAATGTAACGAACAACAGGGATTGTTGCACGTACATGCACATGCACGTATCTCAGTGCACGATCCGGTGAATGGTGATTCCCGCATATGCCATATGGGCACGTACGCACGTACATGCACCAACCCGGTTGAGGTACGCGAAAAGGCAAAACCGCTGCTCCTTCTGCCGTTCGAGTGCCGACAGCCCGTGCTCATCCATCGCAGTGTTCGTTCAATTCACTGAACCATGCAAACCATGGTACGTACCATGCATATGAGCCCCCAATTTAAGGTCAACGAAACTACGAAAGCAACAAAAGATGAACTTTTTAAAGGGCATCTCAGATACAACGGCGTGTCATGCGCCGATCGACCTCACCTTATTAATTTGGGTTTTTTTTAAAAAAAATTACAAGCTTATGCACTCTTATTATAGATTGAAGAAATATCAATGCGAGCGTAACGGTGTTAGTTTTTGAAGTATGTGCAAATATTTGTTTTCTGAAGAGCTATGTTCCGTTGAACTTTGTTGTGCGCCGTTTCAAAAGGCGTCGAAATTTGTATGCCATGGCGCCGCATCCATGACTGGAGATTGGAACTTAGCCTCTGCCTAATATTTCTAGGCTTCTACCGTGTACATACTAGACACGCACGCACGCACGCACGCACGCATGCACATGTATACGTGTGGGTGTTGTACACTTGTACGCGTGTAAAAACACCGCCGCGCATGCAGAAAGATGAAGTGGCGCTAAGTGGTAACCTTTAGTCAAGCACGTTCCAAATTGTTTTTCACCACGCGCGTTCCATGGGGTGGGGAGCGGCCACGTAAAGTTGGCGGAATCTGTACGGATATATGCAGGCCTGCCTCGGGGATCTTGCTTATTAGGCTTCTCAGCCTCGACCTTGCTCGCGCCATCTTTTCCTCGAAGGCCCTCTTTGATTCGCATTCCGTTCGATACGATTTGGTTGAGCCGAAAATCAAATATTCTAAAATTATATAAAAAAATGAAAAAAAAAGTCTTTAAAAATTCATAAAAATTTAAAAGTAATTATAAAACGGTTTTGCTCCTGGCGATCGCTGGGGGCAAATCACCCTTGAGCGATCGCCTGTTCTTCTTGAGAGGAGGAAGAAGGAGGAGGAAGGAGGGAGCGTACCTCGCCGCCGTCGAGCTCCCCGTCGCCCGTACCTCGCCGCCGTCGAGCTCCCCGTCGCCCTCGCCGTCGCCGTCCTCGAGCTCGCCGTCGGCCGGTTCGGGTTAGGGTTTAGGTTCGGGGTTGGGTTAGGAATATGTGGGTTTCTCGGGTGTAGAGGAGGTCGGGCGGCGGATCGGCGGTTGGTCGGGATCGTCGAGGCGGCGGGCGGCGGCGCCGCGCCGAGAGCCGGGGGAGATGGCGGTCGGCGGTGGATGGGGATCAAAGGCGCCGGCGAGGTTAGGGTGGGCGGGGGCGCGGCGGCGGAGGTTGGGGCGGCGGAGCGGCCGGTTATGGGCCCTTGCCGGCGGGCGAGGAAGGAGGCGGCGGGTGGGCGTGAGGAGCGCGTGAGCGTGCGCGGAGGAAGAAGGGATCGGGCGGGGGGGTGGTGGGCCGCTGAAAAAGGAGGGCGGCTCGCACGCAGCCGTAAAATCGCCTACGCTCCCCCCCAAGATCCAAGCGACTGTTGCCAAGACAATCCCATTATGAAATGTTATGATAAAATATTTGTAAAAAATAATTTTGGTCCGATCAAACAAATCCAAACCAAACCGTAGACCCGAGAGGAGGGAACACATGGGCAGTGGCTCGGCGAGCCCCGTGTGTGGACGACGCGGCGCACAGCTGCGCCGAGACAAATTCCCCGCGCTCCAGCGCAGACCAGGCACGTAGTGCTGTGGCATGGGGACCTGCTGCCTTTGCGCAGTACGCATCGCTCAAAGTCGCCGTGGTATACGTGGCGTGCAGGAGCGCGCAGAAATCTTGAGCCCCAGAGACGCTGCCCAGATGGTTCGATCGCCTTTCCCAGCGATTTCTCAAGGCTTTCCGTGAGATTTCCGGCTTCGAAACGTGCCCCTGATGAGTGATGATGATGCGCGATTGGGGATGGCCAATCTGCATGGGCTCTGTCACCCATGCGCTATTCCTTCGGCACTCTAGCGCAGTAGATGACTCCTTGAAACTACTGATATTTTTATTACATCATTGGTAAGATGAAAAGTAATAGCAGGTGCGATATTGATCCATCCTGTACTTTCGCTAACTTATTTTCGTCGTCTGGACTTATTTTTCTTTTTTTAGTAATATGGGAGTGTGGTGGCTCTGACATTGTCTAGAATTTGTACATATTTTTCTCTATTTATATTGCTTTATTAGTAAAAGAAAGAGCAATTAATGGTGCATGCAAAACCAACTCTTGCAGCGACTTCTTCTCGCTACCTTGGTCCAGATTTATTTATCTTGTCTTTCCTATTAATGGGGTTCTAGTATTGAGAGAATAAAGAACAAAATTAAATATTGATCTTTTTATTTCATTGACTGCTCTAGAATGTACTCGTTCACCTTTAATCCTTAGTAAGATGGAGAGCAATAATAGCCGGCCCATAAGCCACAGCCGGCCCAAATTTACTTCACTTCTCAATGCAGCAATCATAGCCGGCTCAACCAAGTCACCGTATACAAAATCAGTACGTGCTCTTTCCTTCAATCCTATTGGCCACAAACCCTAGACAATTAGGTGAACCAACGATGGCGCATCTAGCACAACAGCAAGGCTTCAACGGTGGCATGGTCTATCAACGAGCTACATCCTTCAGCGGAGGCATGGGAACGACAGCAAACAGCTCCAACAACGCCATGTCATGGCGACGACTCTACCTGACACAACGGGCTCTAGCTGCGGCGCAACAATGGCGAGCTCTGGTGGTGGCGGGTATGAGAACACCGTCGGATCCCTGTCACCCGAACGAGGACGGGACGAGGACGGGACGAGGAAGAATCGAACCCAATGCCGGGGACAGGGACGGTGCATGGGAGCGGATAATTTTTGTGTAGTCGAGGCGAAGACGGGGTGCTGTCTCTCAACGAGGAATGGCCCCGTTGCCCTGCATCCCTAAACAGTACATGTGATATTTCACGTGTAAGTTAAGTGTAACCAGAGCAGTAAAGGAGAGGTAACTAAAGCCATAAAATGGGCCTCGGGCCATATGCATGATCGAGCTTATTGCCATGCATGCATGTACATGCACGGCGCACACACATGCATCGATCACATCTTTCCGCGCGCGTCTCGATCATTTCCGTGAGTATATACGTCGATGAGTCGATGGACGTCTCGCCCGGCCGGTCGCCGTCGATCGCTGGAACGTGTAATCCGTCGACGCGGATGGATATCGATCGATGCATGCATGCTGGAGCAGGACCAGATGCAGCGCCGCCGCCGCCGCCGCCGCCGCCGCAGCATCAGTGTAGCCTGGCTCGTATGGCGCGCACGACGGCAGCGCAGGCCGGCGCGGCTGGCTAGGGCGCGTGCAGTTGATCGTCGTCACTAGTATTCGAACGCACGTACGTAGCACGTATAGCTCGTGACGCATGGATGTACACGTTACGGTGCGTGCGAGCGCGATGCGTCGTGCACGACGTACATATGCATGCATGAGCCCATATGCCATCGACCCGTGTTTCATGCCTCACGAGGGGGGCGGGGAGGCTGGGGCACGGGAACAGATTCAACCTATATTGAGTGGCAGAGGTGGTTAATTTTCTAACACTAGTACACGTGTATTCAAGTCAGAAAAGACAGCGCTGCGGCAAGGAGAGAAAAAACTTGAGGAGACGAATGAAAAACTACATAGACTGGAAAGGACCTCGACGCGAGTCTATGGGTAGGCGGATAGAAAATCAGAAACCATAATGGTTTTTTTTTTTTTTTGTAAACCTGGCCCCTGAAAGGGTCTAGATCGGACGGCCTGCACGGAGACCGCGCGGCCCGATCGGACGGCGCACGGCTGCACGCATCATGTCCAGCACGAGCGATCGTTTATAGCTAGCCCTATATATTTTTTAAATATACATATATATTGCATACACAGGTCCTCCACTTTCTTTAAATTCTAGCTAGCAAGTCTTCACTTTAAAAAGCACACCGAGCTGTTTGTCTAGCTCGGGTAGTACTGCAAGGCTTGACAGAAATCTCTCCAAAAACCCCACCGACTACATAAACCTCACCAAAAACCGCTGTTGACGGAAACCTCTCACCGGCAAATTAAACTGTGATTCTCGCATCATATGCCATATGGGCCGCACGCACGTACATGCACCAACCTGGTTGAGGCAAAACTGCTGCTTCTTCTGCCGTTCAAGTGCCGACAGCCCATGCCCATCCATCGCGGTGTTCGTTCAATTCACTGAACCCTGCAGACCATGCATGGTACGTATCATGCATATGAACCCCCAATTTAAGGCCAACGAAAGCAACAAAAGACGAACTTTTTAAAGGGCATCTGAGATACAACGGCGTGTCATGTGCCGATCGACTTCACCTTATTAATTTGGTTTTTTTAAAAAAAAAATTACAAGCTTATGCGCTCTTATTATAGATTGAAGAAATATCAATGCGAGCGTAACGGTGTTACTTTTTGAAGCATGTGCAAATATTTGTTTTTGGAAGAGCTATGTTCCGCTGAGTTTTGTTGTGCGCCGTTTCAAAAAGCGTCGAAATTTGTATGCCATGGCGCCGCATCCATGACTGGAGATTGAAACTAGCGTCTGCCTAATTATTCTAGGCTTCTACCGTGTACATACTAGACACGCACGCACGTACGTACATGTATATATACGTGTGGCGGTGTGGGTGTTGTACCCTTGTACGCGTGTAAAAACACCGCCGCGCATGCAGAAAGATGAAGTGGCGCTAAGTGGTAACCGTTAGTCAAGCACGTTCCAAATTGTTTTTCACCACGCGCGTTCCATGGGGAGCGGCCACATAAAGTTGACGGAATCTGTATGGATATATATATATATATATGCAGGCCTGCCCCGGGGTCTTCCTTATTAGGCTTCTCAGCCTCGACCTTGCTCGCGCCATCTTTTCCTCGAAGGCTCTCTTTGATTCGCGTTCCGTTCGATACGATTTGGTTGAGCCGAAAATCAAATATTCTAAATTTATATAAAAAAAATTAAGTGTTTAAAAAAATTCATAAAGATTTTAAAGTTATTATAAAATGTTACGATAGAAGATTTGTAAAAAATAATTTTGGTCCGATCTAACAAAGCCAAACCAAACCGTAGACCCGAGAGGAGGGAACACATGGGCAGTGGCTCGGCGAGCACCGTGTGTGGACGACGCGGCGCACAGCTGCGCCGAGACAAATTCCCCGCGCTCCAGCGCAGACCAGGCACGTAGGGCTTGTTTGGATTAAAGACCGCAGAACTTGCCTGGCCCAGACAGCAAACCCAGGCCGTCGATTTCCAGCGCCTGGGGCTGGATCGACCTGCCTGGGCGAGTGCCCCCAGGCCAGGGCGTGATCCAAACAAGCCTTAGTAGTGCTGTGGCATGGGGACCTGCTGGCTGCTGCCTTTGCGCAGTACGCATCGCTCAAAGTCGCCGTGGTACGTGGCGTGCAGGAGCGCGCAGAAATCTTGAGCCCCAGAGACGCTGCCCAGATGGTTCCATCGCCTTTCCCAACGATTTCTCAAGGTTTTCCATGAGATTTCTGGCTTCGAAACGTGCCCCTGATGAGTGATGATGATGCGCGATTGGGGATGGCCAATATGCATGGGCTCTGTCACCCAGTAGGAGTCCAGGACCTGGAGCGTCCTCCGGCCCATGATCCGGCGGCCCACACGCCTCGGAGCAGCCTACCGAACAAAATGCTCTGCGAAACCACTTACCAAAGCGCTCGAAGCTGTGTCCATGAAACTCCCTCCTAGACTTGAACCTGGTCGAAGCTCCCCGGCTTTCAAGGAGTCATCTATATTTATTAGAGTTACGTTTTTCATAATAGTTTTTCTTGTACTTCCAAGCATTGAACCGAAATTGTATTACTTAAAAAGAAAACAAGTCGAATCAAAACGTCTGTAGGGGCCATTTTCTCGATGTCCTCGTAAAAGATGCGCAGCGTTAAGGTGCTGCTCCGCCACTCGCTGGCGGCGCCGGCGCGTCCAACGGCGGTGGCACGGCGCTGCCGACGGCGGTGGCTGGGCACGACCGGTGCCGGCGACCAGTCCGGCGAGTGCCGCAGCACGCAGGATGGCACGGCCCGGCCACGCGTGCCCTCCTCCCCTAGTCGTCTCGTCCTCACTTGCGCCGAAACGCAGCAAGCCAGCAAAGTCTCGAGGCTCTCCAGCCCTCGACACATGGAAGAAGAGTACCCATCATTCCATCAATCTTCTGAAGTCGATTCCACAAGATACACGGACGTGGACACGGCATTGTGTTCGCACATCACGGGGCTGAAAGGTGCAAAAAGGCGACTCCAAGCGTATACTGCCACATTGACATATAGACACAGACACAGACATTGACGAAGATCGAACGCAATTCATACACGGAAAACACCTGTGATCTCTGCAGTACTGAAAGAACACGCCGCACTTTGGATCCAATCACATGTTCGTATGCAGCATGTGCAGTACCTCCGATCCATGCTTGATCAAAATAATGAACATAGACACACTTGTTCCTGGCATAGCCTTCACGTTTTTACAGGTGAGTTCCTGCTGATTTGGTCCTTTCCTTCCCCCTCTATTCGATCAAGAAAACCTGCAAATGGAGAAGCAATACTATCCTTTCTGTCAATTACTAGCAAACATGCCCGTGCGTTGCAACGGGAGAAATAAAAGCAATCTTAGTTCGACAACTATTCTCATAATTCAGAAAAAATCAAGTTGAGAGCGGATCATAAAAGGCCTAGCAATGTCGTAGGATAATTGGGAGATTCTTTACAGCGAAGGGGAGCGTCATAAGCTCATTACAATACAGCTAATTAGAATACCTAAGCCCGGATTACTCACTGACTACTTACTCCTGACCCCAATTCTAGGTGAGGTAAAATCCAGACCTCCAAAAGGAAAACTCAACCTGCAATATATTTACAGATCTTACCACAAGTGATCTGATAGTTACCGGCTTCACATACACACAATCTCTCTTGCTACAACCACTGCACGGGGTGCACGGTTGTCATGACCTCGCAATGAGTGAGTCCGAGTCGTCCATGTTGACGGCAGCCACCTGCGAAGGCCCGACGCGGACGGCCACGGCCGGTATCCTTATCGGCGGCGGCCGCGCGCTGGCTTGACGACAGCGATGTCCTGGGCCTCCTTGCCCTCCCTGAGGTCGCTGGGCGGCAGGAAGCAGTCCATGGAGAGGCCCCAGATGTTGAAGTCGACCTCCTCGATGTTCCACGCCTCCTCCATGCGCGTCCTGGTGCTGCCGTCCTGGCTGTCCCCGAAGCGGACGAGCGAGACGGCGGTGCAGCCAGCGTGGGCGATGTTCAGTACAGGAGGACAGCAGTCGCAAAGCAGAACAACCCTATCAGAGTAACTATGACAAAAAAGATTCATTTGGAAATATTACAATACCTTTTCGAATAAGCTCATCATTTAAGGCAGCCAACCAATGTTGGATTGTTGATTAAGGTGCAAAGACAGATACCTGACAAAAATACATAACCTACTTAACACTTTAAGAGCAAGTGTAATGCTGGCCCCATCCTAATACTATTATCCATTTTTAATCACTATCCTATTCCCCCTACACAATCTCTACATTTCCCTCTCCTATATTTTACTCCAACCCTATTGCTACAGTAATAGAGCTAGAATTTGGAGCAGGGATGTGGCCACCATTACACATGCCCTAACAGAGCAACAGACCAATCAATTGTTTTAGAAAGCAAAATTGAGCACACAACTTGGTAAAAATTATACAACAAATAGACCATAACAGTAATTTCACTATCAGAGTAACTATGACCACGAAGTTTCACTTGGACGATAAAGTCATGACTTTGCTAAAATATCACCATTTAGGGCATGTAAATTACCAATATCAACAATTGCAAAGCTGGTCAACATAACACATCCCTCCAAAGTTACACCATAACCTTAATAAAAAAGAATTACACTGTATTCATACACACAGAGAACTTAACTGTGCTCAGAAAAACGGAATTGGTTTAAGAGATCTTCAATTTTTCTAAAATGGAAAAAAACATAACTAACACATATTCTTACAGTTGAAACAAATTTTAGAGCAGCCAAACTGCCCAAATCTGAATGAATTGATCTTATAACTTAGTGTAGGTTATCTTTGAAGCACAAGGAAATGCTATTGGTTTATTCATTCTAGATGCCGCTTATTTTCTATGCTTTTAATGCATGAGAGAGGGCAACTGTTCAACTGACCATTTTGAATAGCACTGTTCAACTTCGAGTATCTTTTCTCTAAAATATTAATGTAAAGTTCTCTCTGGCAATCTGTAAGGGCACATGGAACTTCTACCCACTTCTTTGTTGGCATAGAATCTGTTACATCAGATTTCATTCTCCTCAACATCCTAGCAAAACCAAAACAAACATGTCAGAACTATGAGCTCATACAAGCTATCCAACAAAATAAATGAATAGTATTTCTTGTCAGAACACCTGGGCTTTAAAATATCATGAATCCGAGCAATTTTTTCCTGCATTGTCAAGTCCCTTCCAGATTCTATTGACGAGAATAACTCATCAGTCTTTGGGTCAGAGAACTCATCAGGGTCAATATAATGAAGTAACAAAAACAATTCCAGCAAGTTATTTTGCAATGGTGTTCCCTGTGAAGTGAAGAGAGAAAAACAAAAGAGGAAAAAAAGTCAAGTCACAAAATGATTATGCAAAAAAAATGGCAATCCAAATGCACTTCAATTAAAAGGATCTGCGGTGTTAAGAGCTAAGGAAGAAATAAAACCAGTAGACAGCAGCCAAGAAAGCACAGCCAGGGCATTCTGTACATTAAACATGATCCAGAATTTCTTCATGGTTCACAATGCATATCGCACAAGTACAGTATTAACTTTGAAGAATCTGGGTTATAAAGAATTTTAATGTGTATAGTTTTTAAAGTAAAATCTGTCTTGCCAAAAAAAAGTTGTTTTTTTTCCAAATCCAGGTCAGCTTGCAGTTGCCAACTGCCAAAGACTCAACCATTCATAGCTATTTATAGACTGGTGTGGTCATTAACACAGCTAAGAAGAATCAATGCAGTTGGAGCCTAACAGACAATATTAAATTTTAAATGATGCAAGTTAAAACAACAAGACCAGTATGGAAAAAGACATTCACTTTTCAAATTAGAGAATTACACATACAGCATGCAAAACTTACTGTAAGTAGCAAGCGAAATTCAGAGCTATATCGCTTTAGGCAGGCTGCAAGGTTGCAATCAAGCTTCTTCAATCTATGAGCCTCATCAACTGAAATGAAAAGTAGGAATACCTAAATATTAAGATACCAATAAAGGACACAAGTCAGGACCAAAGGACCAATACAGATCTCTCACAGAAAAAAAAACTCACTGACAATTGTAGACCACTTAAATTTCTGTAGAACTGCTTTATCAATTTGGACAAACTCATAACTTGTCACAAGAGCATCAAATAAAGGCTTCCCTCCAGAAGAGTACATTTCATGAGCTTGAATACACTTTCTAGAGTCTGTGTCTCCTTGATAAACAATAATGTTAAGATCGCTTCCCCAGAACCCAAATTCCTTGTGCACAGAACATGCATACAGAAATTATTAAAGGTCCAACTCGAACAACATATTTATATTTGTAATAACCTGAAGATCGCAATCATAAAGGCAACAGTCTTGGATAACATTTGAACTTAACTGCAAAGCAGCCTTTTTAACAGTTAAAAGCACCTGCATGTCTTTTGAACCTAATGCAATGATGCTTCCCTCGAAAAGGCAAACAATTAGACTTCCCAAAAAGTAAAAAACAGCTATGTAATCTCCATAGGTTTAATATGGAAAATATAATTAGTTGCCAAAGTATATTTCCTCGCTTACATTGCAAGACGTGTACCATCAGGAGAGACAGCTAAAGCTGAAATTGCTTCACGGGTTATTTTCATTGACCCAATTCTTGTCCATGTGGTGGTGTTCCAAGAGATTATTTTCCCGTAATCACCTAAGGAGTAGAGTTATTCTGCAACTATCAGGATACAGTCATAGGAAATACTCAATTCATAACAGGGCTAACTCAAAAAAATCTTAATGTCACCTTGCATTGCTGCCACAAAGAGGATCTGACTGTTGTCAACCTTATTAGAGAATCTGGAGAAGCAAAATATTTCACCCTGAAAATGTACAAGTCAGAAGCTAACTCAAAACAAAGACAATAGATCTCAGACAAAATCTTCATGCTTATTTACCAATTCGGATCTGATGGTGTCTGGCAAGCACTTCGCGGATCCGATCGTCGTTGTGGACGGCGACACCACTGTCAAGGATCTGGTGGTGGCTGGCAACCTCGTCGTCAAGTCCGACGAGAAGGACGAGAGGCGGGCATCCATAGCAGAGCTCGCGGTCCTCTCTAGTCGACGTCCAATACTTGTCCTGTGGAGCTGCCACCGCTGGTCTTGAATAGGCAAATTTGATGACACATACGTGTGATGTGGCTATGGACTACTAATCAGCAGGAACAGGCTAGATCGCCAAAGTCACCTCCACGGCTCCACCCAGCGTCACAGATAGTGGGGGAAGCCTCTCCTGGCAGCGCTCTCCAACAATTCAAACAGCTTTAGTACACTAATACCTTGCAATGGTGATTCAAGCTTCCAGTCCAAAGACACAATATGTTAACGAACTTGGAATATAAACATAAGTTAGTGCAGCTAAGCTTGCATACAAATCAAGGTATGAACATTATACTGTAGTTAATGTGAAATACATAACTCATGAGCAACAAACTGGCTGGAAAACAGGCAGATGAAAATGGGGCAGTTTCATCTGAAAAACTACATGTCTAACGCAGAAGCACAAAACTGTGGATACAATATCTATATGCAGAAATACTACATGCACATGTATACAAGATATTAAAACCCATATAAAAACATTACATCAAGGAGAGCATGAAAACATCGAGTTTGCTGCTAGTAACTATTTAGATTATAGCAGAACATACTAATGTGATGCCCACCAATTTAAGGAAAACCATTGTGTGGAAAAAACAAATTAACATTTCCTGATCAAATGAACAGCTATACAAATGTGGAAAGGAGAATTCTAGCCCAATTCATCTTTAGGATCAGTTTATCTATGTTGATGACCAAGAATCTTTCAACAAACTTCCTAATCAACCAACCTTCGTTATGGGGGAAAATACCATGTTAATTACAAAAATTTGCTTATAAGTGTACGCAATTAGTTATTATATACACTTGTACAGTACCTCTGATCCATTACTTGATCAAAATGGTGAGCATAAACATTTGTTGATGGTATAATCTTCACATATTTACAAGTCAATTCCTGCTCATTCGGACTTCCCTATCCATTTAGTCTAAAAATCTGCAAATAACGAGCAATAATATCTTTTCTTTGGTAATTGTGGGGATCCTTCGCATATTTACAGGCTTTAATATTTTTGTAGAAAAAGATAACCTTTCATGTTGACACCCAAAACTTCAGCTGTCCTATGAAGCTGCTAACTTTGTTTTTGAATAGTTCGATTCCAACACATTGACGTGCATCAGTCAACTGATTCAGCGGGCTTCATCATTTTCTGACAGCTACAATATGAATCACCAATAGTCATCACATGAGCATACTCCACCTTCTATACAATGAAACCGAACAGCATCTCTTACAACAATTCTTCTTCTTGTGACAAGTGATATGAGTTTGATGGCAACATGGCAATCATCACATATCCTGAGGTTTTTCATGATGCGGATAGTTTCTCCCTCAGGGGAACAAATAAGGCCAAATGCAAGAGCCATTTTCTCGCTGTGAAACATGAGGTGTTCTTCCCTTTGTTCATCCTCAACATCATGTAGGACCACAGCAAAGTTTGGAACATATCCGATTACTTTAATTTGGTCTATCAGTTCTTCAAGTTTTTTGCTGATCTGTTCCATCCATGGGTGATTCTTGTCCTCTGATGTGAAAACATGAACCTCACTTCTTACTTGTATCCAACTAACACCAGGCTCCTTCCTAACACCTTTCTCTCTCATAAGCTTCCGTACCTTCACAACGCCGTCCCATCGGTTTGCTTTTGCATACATGTTAGAAAGCAAAACATAGGTTCCTACATCATTGGGTTTCAACTCAAGGATTTGTTCAGCTACTTGGTAACCGAGGCCATAATTTCTGTATATCTGGCAAGAATTTAGAAGTGATCTCCATGCAACGACATCTGTGACAATGCAACTACTCACAATAAATTGTAATGCCTCGTCAAGCCGTCCAGCTCTGCACAGCAAACCGACCATGATAGTATAATGTTCCTTTCCAGGTTTTACTCCCACTTCCTTCATCATAGTATTCAAGTAGTAGAATCCTTCATCTACAAGACCCAATTGAGCACAAGCTGAGAGCACTCCAACAAAAGTCACATAAGATGGGACTTCTTCTGCAGATAACATATCATGAAATGCTTGCATGGCTTCTCTTGCTAGACCATGATGTGCATAACCAGTTATGATGGAATTCCAAGAAACCACATCACGATATGGCATACAAAGGAAGACTCTCCATGCATCCTCTATACTTCCACTCTTTGAGTACATGTTAATGAGGGCATTACAGACAGGTAAAACGCCCCAATGACCAGTTTTCACAGCAGATGCCCCAAGGGCATTGCCATTTCTCAAGGCTGCAAGACCAGCACAACTGTTGATAGCCACAGCATAAGTGAGCTCGTTTGGCCTGACTCCTTCCATTTCAAAGTCTAAGAACAATTGCAATGCATCCTCAAACAACTCGTTTTGCATGAAAGCAGCCATAACAGCTGTCCAAGAAACAACATTCTTCTCTGGCAAAGCCTCGAACGCACGGTGAGCATCACGGACACTGTCACACTTTCCATACATATCAACAAGCGCACTCCCCACATACACACTGAGCTCAAGCCTCCTTTTTAACGCCTGGGCATGCACCTGACACCCAAACACCAACTCTTTTGTGCTAGCACAATGCCCTAGCACTGCGACATATGTCACATGATCCCATAGCTCAACTTCTCTGACCATTCTTCCCACAATACTCAGAGAACCATCCAAGTGCCCCCAATCAAGGAACCCATTTATCATCGAGTTGAACGCGAACACATCGAAACCGGACACATTCTGGAACACCTTCACCGCGTCCCCCATCCGTGCACATTGGCAGTACATGTACAGCACCGCGTTGGATACGTAAGGGTGCTCGGCCTGCCCAGCCTTAAGAGCATATCCATGGCACTGCCTCCCCATGTCATAGCTCCGGACATGGGCGGCCGCGGACACCGCCGTCGACAGAACGTACTCGTTGAAGCTGAAGCTGGCCGCCCTAAGAAGGCTGAGCGCGTCCTTGTGACGCCCGGCGGAGGCGTAGCCGGACATGAGGAGGTTCCCGGACACTGGGTTCCGGGAGGGCATTGCGTCAAACACCTGGCGGGCGAGGTCGAGGCGGCCGCACCTGGCATAGAAGGCGACGAGGTGATTGTGCTGGACGACGTCGAAGTGGGTGGCCCTTACGAGCAGCGTGTGGAGTGCCTTGCCTGTGGATAGGTCGCCGGCGGCCGCCGCCGCGCGAAGCACGTCCACGGCCGCGTGCCGCTGGAGGGCGGCGCAGCAGGGGCTAGCCATGGGAGTTGGCGCGGGGCTCAAGCCAGGGTTTCGATAGAAAAAAGGCGAGACGCAACGGGAGGCCCCGATATAGGGCTGGATTCGAGCCGATCCTGGGCGATCCTAGGGTGGTCAGGCTCGATCTCGGTAGGGTACCGAGCTTGAGGTTGGGCTCGGGTTCGAGCTCGCGAGCATGGAGACGGCTCGAGATCGAGCTCGTGGGCTCGAGTCGAGCTTTCGAGGGCTCGATTTGGCCTTCAATCGCTGGGCATGGAGCTCGAGGACGGTGTATCGGGACTGCCTCGGGGGTGGCGCGGTCGGGCGGAGCTTCGGGGGCAAGCGGCGCCAGCGCATGGGGGAGTGGGCTGGGCGCCAGCGGCGTGGGGGTGGGGCGGAGCTCGGGGGCAGCGGGTAGGGGCAGAGTCGGGGGTCCTTTGGCCTGTGGAGGTTGGGCTCGATCGAGCTCTTCGGGCTCGGCTCGAATATAGCTGGAGCTCAGGCCCAGGCTCGAGTTCGGCGAATTTTATACCATCTCAATCCAAACTCCATCCGATCTCGGATAGCTCGTCGAGCCCGATCTTTTGGTCAGCCCTACCTGGATATTTGTCTGGATGGCTCGTGATCGAGAAGGCTGCACACAGCCCAATCGATACAGAGGCCCACCTATCTGCACACGGCCCACTCAATACAGAGGCCCACCCATGTGTACCTTGAAGTTTGCCTGAGATGGGCTGTGTTCCACTTCCATCCATGTCCTCTGCGGCCCACAAGATTGCCGCGAAAAACGGCTCATATATCAATCAACCAAGGGCATGAAAAGGGAAGAGCAAGTTTTTTTAGCAGGCATTCACCAGCAAGTTAGCACACGAGCTTCCATAAATCTATTGGTGGCATCCGTGTATTGCATTACACTGTTCAGTAGTTTGCTACATACATCTATCCCAGAAAGCGAGAGCACAAAATTTTCCTTTCAAAGACGACAGAATTATATATGTGACATGGGCAAGGGAACTATTTTCTCAATGGGGTCCTTTGACATGGTTCGCTTTTCCAGTTAATCTTTCCAGCCATCTTTGGCCAGTCTCCTAGAAGAGAGACCTTTGGACGACGGGTTGGGCATGGGTTTGGATGGTGTCACAGGTGCCTCGACATCGTCCCAATCATCTCCCCAGTTGTCATCCCACTGATCCGTTTGATCGACCTCTTTCTTCCCTCCGGTCGAAACTGGTAGCTCTGTTGTGTCGAACTTCTGGTATGTTGGTCCATTGTCTTGCTTAGGCATCCACCGAAGTTTGATGCATACTCCAACCACTCCGAGGAGAACAAATACTGGCACCAGCATGTATGTTGAGGTAAGCCGCATCCGTATTACTGGGCCCGTCGCTCTTGTGATTGCCCTGTGAATGCTAATATTACAGGTTTCTTCAGCAACTCTGAGAACTATAGCCGTGTCGTTTGCAGCATCAGTGCTCGAAATGCTCATCTGTATCTGTATTTAATATGACAACAGCAAAAGAAAAAAAGGATCAGTAAACCACTTGAAAACACAAGACACAAGATATTAAAAACTGATTTCAACATAAAAGCTGATAAGTGTAACAATAATGTACTACTAAATATTATGGCAACACAGGGACATTCCTAACAAGCATTGGAAAAATAAATAAGCTAGTGCAGCAAAGCATGTATATAAACCGATGTAGGCATATGAAATTCAAGAAAAACATAAAATGAACTGATGATGAGATGATACACAAACTTAAATTGAAATTTCCAGCCACAATCATGGGAAACTGCAATAAAGCCCTCATAACCTTGGTGGAAAAGCTTCCACACCAAAAAGCATTAAGAAATGTATTATCTTCTGAAATACTACATGCAGAAGCAACAAACTACAGATTATATGCAGGAAAAAAATAAGGTAGAAAACTATCTCCAGAGGTAATTTACTTGTTCACAATAGCATACCGTATTGTGATTGTTTGCTTCAACATGGAGAGTATCTTGGACTAAATTAACATAATCTGGAGCCGTGATGCTAACATCAAGTGGGTTGACGCCTTTGTTACCCACCAGAAGTGATAGAGCTAAAGAATCTGGTTTCAACTGTAACAAGTTAATTATGTGCAAAAAAGTATGGAAAGAGTTCAAAAGAACTAACATGACTATATACAGATGTGAAACAAAAACTTCAGAGAACAAAAAAAATATATAATTGCAAAATATTGCTATTCAGGAAGAAAAGGTCCTTGCAACAGCACTAATCGCTTAAACTCATCAAGGACTACGTTTGTTTATGACCCCAATTAAAGTTAGGATGTTTTCAGTTTGAAGCCTCGCCTAGTCTTTTTTTTTATATATAAAAAAAAAACTAGCCATGGTTTGGCATGACTAAACATAAGTCAAATCAATTGGCACCCCTCATATTTGTTACACATCGACAGTACACTGAGGTTCAATTGGCCAAACCTTGCTACCATGCTAAAATTTGTGCTACAAACCAACTGCATGCCAAACATTATCATTGCGAAAATTTTGGTATCACAAGCTTTGGTCAAACATTGCAGACAAGCCACCAAAAAAAAAGGTTCTGATATAGCACGCCTGACAAGGAAAGTATACTATAACATAAGAAGCAGCTTTGCACTAACAGAGAGTCATGTAATAAACTAGAAAGATTAAAGAGCTTGGGAAATTCACCTTCTCCAGGAACTTTCAAGCAGGCAACGAACTTCTTATTTTCAATGATACATCTGTGGGATGAATCACAGTCCTTTATAAGAGGATCTTGTAACAAGTCCGCTAAAGGTGATGTGTTGTTATCTTTGTCCTTTGGCTGCTGTATTGACTCATCTCTTCTCGTGCTTGTTCCTTCTACTGAATTATCCTTCTTATTGTCCTCGGCAGTATTGTTGCTAGACCCTCCATCCTCATGTACTTTAGGTTCTCTATTACGATTTGTCTCATCATGCTGTCCTATATTCCCGGCACCTGAATGTGCTATATTGCTGTCACCGTTTGTTTCTGCTGGTAGGATATTTGCATTATCCTGAATTTAAAAGAACATATCACTTTGCAAAAAAAAAGGAAACATATCACAAAAGGAGTATTGCAGCATTGGTTGGAACTGGATCATTGGCGCACTGAGCTTTGATTTCAAGTTTGCAAGGCAAGTACTTCACATGTTCAACTTATCTTATACCTTATTAAGTGACCAAGGGCAATCATGCCGACCATGACTCCAAGTATAATGAACTAACCCTCAAAATAAGTGATGTGTGCACATACTGTGTGCACAAAAAGGGCTAAAGAGTGATGCATTTATAGCTAAGTTAGCTTAAGCATCAAACATCACTAGCTTGGTCAAAACTTAAGGTTAGATCACCCTCATAGAAGACGGGTGGCAAACTGTCAACTACTGTGCTTGACATGTACAGGGCATAGATTTGTTTATCCAAAGCTAAAATGGATTAGTTCCCTTAACTATCATCTTGAATATGAGTAGCTATATGCCTCTCGAACTATCAATGTTTTGCAATGGCAAAATTATAGATGGAATTCTTTCCGATCGATTAAAGCACAAGCAGTAACTAAGCAGCTGTCCCGTCCATCTAAACTTTTGCATCAGCCTAGTTTTATCTAGTGCTGTTGCTAAAAATTACAAAAGGTAATAATACAGTTTCAAATCGCTAGCTGTAAGCTACCCAGGCCAAATCAAGCAATTAGCATGTTCAAAATTAATAGTGGCAAACATACAGGTAATGATTCTACATCAGTATAGATAATGATCCAGTTGGTAGTGCGCTGCCACAATGGCGAAACTTCCACACCCACCTCACAGTAGGCGACACAGTGGATCGAGCAAACCAACAACTCAACAAGCCACCCTCTAAAATCTCAAGCAGGAGCTCGAAACCTCTTCCGCTCACCTCCGCTGCGACGGCTGCGACGAGGAAGGCGAGCACGAGCAACGCACCGCCCGACCGCATCGCCGCGGCGGCTACGGTCCGAATCGAGGCGACGTGAAGTGGCTCCCGCGTCGCCGGCGGGGGATCTGGAGCAGAGTGGAGACGCGCTTGAAACGGCGGAGCGAGGCGGCAGGCGGCGCCGGCGGGAGAGCCGGGGCGGACTAGACGTGCCGGCGGCGCGGCGGAAGGCTCGATGCAACGGGGAGGAAGATACCGTCGTCCTGAAGGCGGCAGTAACTGGGAAGGGGTGGATCGTGGCGAGAAAAAAAAATTATTTCTGGCTGGCAGGTAGGCCGTGTTGTTTGCATGCTGCGCATTTCGTAGAGAAGCCTAAAATAGAGGGTCCGAGATGCAGGCCTTTTCATTTCAGCATACCGTTGTGATGGCGTATTACTATAGTAAATTTAAGAGTACTCAAAAAAGTATAAAGATTATAAAAAATAATTAAAAATAGTTTTCGATCTTTGGAATGACTACTAAAAGTCTTAAAAAATCGTTATAAATTATCACAACATATAGGCTATATAAAAATAACAAAATTTGCTAAAGTAATACACAACGGTATGTAATGCTGAAAAGAACAAGGCCACAATTCAGACGTGGAAGGAGGTAGATAGAATATGCAGTAAATAATATTATAGTGTGTGTATTTAAAACTTTAGGTAAAGATGCTCGGCAAAAGATAATAAGCCACTCAGACGGGAGGGATGGATGTTTGTTTTACTATACTATTAATGTTTTTTTTTTGTTTGCTTCTCCTCAAGCTAAAATGCCTAAATGGCTTGAGGTTATTTTTTTTTAGTGTTTTTTACTATTTCTGAAATCTTTTCTGAAATAGAATGGGATGTGTTAAGCGACTACTTTACGTGGTTCGGCAATTGGTAGCAGCTAAGCAACTCGGATTGCGTCAGAAGCCACGTCCAAGGTGGGCCAAAATCACGTAGGCCCATACTGGAGCGGCTCGATAGCTGGGGATTTTTACGATGAGCATGGATGAGACCACATGGTCGAAAGGAGCAGTCTGAGAAATCCGTAATCTTATATACTAGCATATAAGATTAATCCATCGTTTTTATGCAATTATTTTGTTATTTTGAGTGTTGCTACAAGATTTTGTAATCAATCGCTCTTATGAAATTGCGAAAAAATCTCACGAAGAGCGATGATAATCTTCTTTGTGAGGATGTTTAGAATTACAATGTCATAATGTTCGGGTCATCTATTTACTTTTTTCTCTTATACTTGGTTTAGTGGGACAATTGTTTAATGTATGGCTTTGGTTTAAAGGTTTTTAGTAAGTGTTTGAATTAGATACGTGTAGAAGCTAGACTTCTTCCATTATCTAACAAATATAGTTCAATCCACAATAGATTAATATTCAGAGAAATCGACATCATGATTTATTTTGGAGGTTCAAGAAAATTTTGCAGGAGGCATACATAGCGGATTGAACATTCATATTTTAGGCTGTTGGCATATGGTATTTTCCAACTTGCACTTTTTTGTTAATACGGTCCATGAGCCTTGACGGCGTGTTCTCCGCTCAACCACTGCGGATCACACCCCTAGTCAGATTTTCAGTCTGCTAGCCAACTCGATCAAGCTCGATTCGATTTGAGCGTTGGGCACAACAAGGAGCGACTCGCAGATTTACCTAGGTTCGGACCCCTCGCGGGTAATAGTCCTACTCTGCCGAGCCTTAGCTCTTTTCGATTGTGGTTGAATGGGGATGTGTTTCAGAGTGTTTGAATGCACGAATGCTAGTGCATCGTACCTCTTCCTCTCTCTCTCTCCTTTTATACAAGCTTTGGGCTGGCGGAGAGCCGAGGGTAAGCGATCTGATACTCTCGATAATCGACAAGACCACGACAGAAGAGGCAAACGTGCATTGCCCATGCCGCGCAGCGCGCGCCCTCGCGTGCCATGCAAGTGGCCTCGACCAAGACAGATCCTGCCGGTGAGTCTGCGGGTGGGGCCTACTGCTCCTCCCGACACGGACGGCCTCCTCAAGCAAACCTTCTCTCTGCGGTCAATTCTTCTGCGCCCACGATGTGGCGCTTTCAGACACGCAAGGGCCATCAGAAGCGGTAATCATTTCTTCATTTGTCTATCCGCGCGTGATGTCTCATTAAATGCGCCGTCGTTCTTCAGAAGAGGGAGCCTTCGTCCGAAGACTCATTCGCAATGCTCGCTGCTGGCCCCACTTTGGCGTGTGGGGCCCTCGCCTGTCTTCGAGGGGGCTCGCCCACGCGCCCTTTGGCGCGTGGGGCCCTCGCCTCGTCTCTCGAGGAGCTCGCCCACGCCACTGGGCCTTGCCCGCCCGCCGACGCGTGGGGCCCTCTGGGCCTCAGAGAGGCTCGCCCACGCCACGGGGCCTTGCTCGCCCTTTGACGCGTGGGGCCATAGGCCTCAGGGGCTCGCCACGCCATTGGGCCTTGCTTTCGCCCGCCGACGCGTGGGGCCCTCTTGGCCTTCTCGGGACTCTTTATACCCGGTATTTATTACACCGGCAGTAGCCGGGTCCACCATGATCTGTGAACCGTCAGCGCGAGACACTTTTTCCGTTTCTTGTGTGGCGGAGACGAATCGTGGGGCCCGCCACCTCACGGAGGCCGTCGCTGATTCTCCATCCGCACACGATCTTCCTTGGGAACTCGCGCTTTTGCGGGAACCAAAACAGCGGGGCAATGATGGCGCCGCAGCGCGTGAAGCGGAATACAAACCGTCGTGCTCGCGCCCACGCCTATAAATACTTCTCTCGGTAGCTGCGATAATCCTTCCGCACGCTAAGTCTTCACAAACTGCCAACTGCCTCCTTCGCTGCCACCACAGAGCCTTCTTTCTCTTTGCCAACTTCTTCACTGCTTTCCAATGGCGCCCAAACGCAGCAAGGATCGCCGTGAAGCGCGCCGTCGTCTGGGCGAGCTTTCCTACCTCCGCCGCCGATGAAGACTTCGGTGGCGGCTTCAAGTGTTCGTGCCGCCAACCGCCGCCAGTTCGCCCGGCACCATGGCGCCAAGCCCTCGCGACGGGGAGATTGTCACCTTCGTCTGGGCGGCGTTGGCGGGGCTCATCCCGCCGTACTCTGAATTTTTCTTGGGGGTGCTCGCCTTCTACGAGATCCAGCGGTGCATCTTCCCCAACTCCGTCATTCTTGGGCCATCTTCGTCCACCTCTGCGAGATGTTCATGGGGGCGATGCCAAGTCTCCGCTTTGGCGCGGCTCTTCGTCTTTGCCGCGAGGTCGCCCGTCGCGGGCCTTCGGGAGCTGCTATTTCACGCTCCGCGAAACCGCCGCCTTCATCCTGTCGCGTCCAAGTCCAAGCTGGAAGGATCGGTACCGACAATGGTCAGACGTTGAGGACTCCGGTAGCTGCGGCGATCTTTCTCTCCACGAGGGTCCTTGAGCCCACCGCTAACCGGGGCTTCGCCGACGATTCAGCGGAGCTGAGGGCGATCTTGGCGCGCGATCGTCGATCTTCGCCGCCGCGAGCTCACGGAACCCTCGTCGCGGCAGATTTTTTGCGCGCCGACTCGCCGCTCGCGCGAGGACTCGCCCGCTTTGGATGTACTATGGCGACAACGATGGAGTCGCGTCGCCCTCGGCGGTGAGTGCTCTTTTAGTCTTTTGGGTCTCTTGTCTTTCTTGGAATCCTTTTGCTCGCTGATTTTGTGGCTTCATTTCTTGCTCGCCCGGCCCGCGAGGAACGTCTTGACGACGGCGTGCTCGGGGCGGGTGGCGAGACTCTTGCCCTTGATCGGCGATACTTATTTACTGCGAGCATCCTCCCCTCTGCGGCCCGGGATCCACGGGCGCAACCAACACTTGCGTCGCGCCCCCCATGGGCGTCTCGGTCCCGCGGTCCAAGTGGCGCGAGGCCACTCAGATCCGCGATCCGCCTCGGCGACCGCCCAAGCTTCATGCCGCCGCTATCTCTGCCGTGGCGGCCGACTCGTCGAGCTTCCGGAAGCGCCGCCTCATCCTCACCGTGGGCGGCGACGAAGAGGAGGCGGCGAGAGTCCAAAGAGGGCTCGCCCTCGATCTGAAGCTTCCGCCGCCACTGTCGGCCCCCTCGTGAGGCCTCTCACTACCGCCGCCGCTCGCCATCGGGCGAGCGCGCGACTCCTCGAACTGGCGCCGCTGCGCCAGTTTCTTCCGCTCCGTCACGCGCCGCGCCTCTGCTGCGGCGCTTGCCGACGCTTGTCGGC
Source organism: Raddia guianensis (assembly GCA_036346415.1). Lineage (NCBI taxonomy): Eukaryota > Viridiplantae > Streptophyta > Magnoliopsida > Poales > Poaceae > Raddia > Raddia guianensis. Next base: position 2,055,602 of record CM070538.1, on the reverse strand, counting down.
CTCTGCTTGGCTGGCTGGTGCTTCTGCCGGCACCACTCGCGCCGGCGCGGCGCTGCCGGCGGCGGTGGCTGCGACCATGCCGCCACCGCCGCAAACAAGCGACTTGGAGCTCCCTCGCCCGGCTTTCTCCTTCGTAGGCGCACGCTTCAGGTTGGCTTTCCTGCGCTTCGCACACTTCACATTAGGGTTAGTATGCTACGCTTTTGCATACGAACCTGTTTGTCCTTCTTAGAACAGGGGCGGACGCCGAGGCGTCGAGTTCCGCTCCACGCGACTTCGCCGACCCCACCGCCGCCGCTCCTTCGACGGAGGTGCTCACGCAGCGGAGAGTTCGCCGGCGCGGCGGCGGAGAACCCTCGCCACCGCGTCACGGCGCCGCCGCCATCTCGGCCGTGACCGCCGGCGTAGGGCGCTCTTCGAGGCGCGCACCCTCTCCGCACTGGGCAGCGCGGAGGAAGCCCTTGCCTTGGCGGAGCGATCTGCCGGCGAAGCTGCGGCGGGCCCTCGGCCAAGCAGCCGCTGAAGGAGGCGATGACCAGCGAGGTCTGCGGCGTGCAAGCCGCCACCTCGCCTCGCCAAGCGGTCGAAGACCTCACTGGAACACTTTGAGCGCCTCAACCCTCGCCGACATCTTTGCGACCGCCTCTGCATTGGAGGAGACGGCTGCAAGATCTGTTGGCGCCGCCGGGGCGAGCCGCCCAAGCCTGCTGCCTTCCGGTGGCGTTGCGGACGCGGCGATTGAAGATGGTCGCCAAAGCGCTCTTGAAGCAGCGCGGTTCATCTTGGTCTGATACCACACGGCATCTACAATTTCCAAAAGATTATCAGCAAAAATTGGATTGCGAAGATTATGAATTTATTTAACAATTATTTTCTTTATAAATTATATGGTCTCTAATTCTAGGGCTCGTCCTAAAGCCGATCGACTCGATACCACTTTTGTCGGGACCGGTCTAATTGACCGAATCCTAATTGTGCATCTGATACTAGTCCCGTAAGATCATGGCTAGCACACACAATTTAACAATAATGGTACATTGCCTTGAGTCACATTATTACAACATAGAGGACTAAGCGTCCCACAGAAGTCACAGCTTAATACATCAAGCACGGCACGCAGTTAAGATCTGACGTTACACACACAGTAACGCAGAGCCTAACATGGCACGATTTATTCTAGCACTAGACTATTCCACAGTGAAGCGGCGGCGAGAGACACAACCCTACTCTTAGTCCTCGAAGTCCTCCTCCTCCTCGAAGTCCGGGTCCTCCTCGGATGGCGAGTCGTGGCGCTTCTCATTGTTGAAAATTTTGGAAGAGGGAAGGAGAAATAGGGGTGAGTACAAAGGTACTCGACAAGTCGAGGATATATCTTGATGGGGTTTAGTACAAATGGATGGCTTGGGCGCTTTTGCGGAAATTGCGCTTATTAGCCTAGTTTTGACAAAGCGATTTAGAAACATTGAATCTCCATATTTTCTTTGGGCTTTTCTCAAGCGGTTCTCGCCACTTGGCCTCGATGCCATAGCAAGAACAAAATCCTTTCTTCTTTTCTTTTCTCAAAACCGCTAGGTCCATTCCGCGACACTTTCCGATAGACCGTTACCCATTTCGAATATCACCGGTGGCCCTAGCTCAAACGAAATCCTTCTCAAACCTTACTCATCTCAAATCATTTGTTCAAAACCCTTTTTCTAAATTGGTTTTAAAATGAAGAGCTACCATATAATCAGTCCTTCACAAGCTCATAACATGAAAGCACGGCTATCATGACGCTTTAACTCTCTGCGAGTGGGTACGCTTTACCCTCGAGAGGCTACGCACCTGCACGATGTTTCGCCACAAGACCATCAACCACGAGGACCGGCGATCGGGCCCGTCCCATACCGGCTCGAGGTCGTCTTGTAAATGGCTCGATTCATAGGATTATAGGATGAGCGGTCCTTAGACTAGGGAGTAGACATTTTAGCCAGATTTACAAAACCGGTGCCAAGATCGCACCAAGCGCCAAAATATCTCCCTAGTCGGAAAGATTTTGGGGTAAGAGGAAAATCATTTCCTATTAAGCATCACCCTTGATCGCTATCTTTAAATCATCCTTTCCCAAACATTTCTCAACAATATTCTCATTTCACACAAATGATTGAATCATTCGATAAATAATTTTAAGCATTTATCCTACCTCAACAAGGTATTTAAATAAGAGCAATTCATATTTTAGCCTTAGGTTTGATCCTAACATATCTCTTACCTTTCTAATTGGCATAATAACTAATTCTAGCAAATCGGCATTTATCTTTTAAACTAGCATGCATATTTTCAAGTCTAATAAACATTTTCTAAATAACCAAAAATGGCTTCACAATATGATCAAAGGGGACTTGCCTTGGTCGATGATGGCGGGTAGGAGCAACGGCTGACGATGGACGGTCTAACCACGCGGACAACACATACAAGATAATACAAACATCCATCAAACAGGAAACATTTATATATGATTTTTGTTTTAAAAATCATGCACGAAATAAATATGCATGGAAATGTGATGCATGCACAACTATTTTATATTTTTATATTTTTATTAAATCAAGTGTATGCATCCAAATAATATATTTGTTATTTTCTAAGGTTTTTGAAAATCATTCATTATTTGCTAGTTAATGAAAAATGATTAGCTTAATTTTTATTTTTATAGGTATTAATATTAATAGAGAGTTATTAAATTTTGGATTATATTTATGTATGCGCTTTGAACTCGAAAGCGTGTTCGCTCGAATCGTTTCCACTCATCGAGCCACACACAAAAGCACTAATCTCAAAGCACTTCTTCTTCTACCTCTAGCTAGCCATATGCATGCACACAAGACGCACACAGACAACTCCATTGGAGCACACCGAGCTCGGCTGGCCGGCGGTGGCGACCTCCGCTTCGACAAACCGATTGCAAAAATGGATTCCTCTCGACTCAGCGCCTCCAAAGGACCCTATAGCAATGATCCGCCAACCGCGCCGACGTGCGTATTTTTATACATAGCTACGAAGACACGTTCTAACTAGCTCGCATGGCTTCCATGGAAGCTCTAGCTCAACATGGCACACGCAGGGAGACTACGACCACCGGGATCATCTTCCCAAGCTCATATGCACCTAGAGATGAGCGAAGCTTACCGGCGACGGCGAATCGAAAGTGCTACTGGCGACAACTTCCTTCTTGACTTGGTGTTGCTCCGGCTACTTCGACGCTGCGGTAGGGAAGATGAGAGGAAACAAGTGAGAAGCACGAAGAAATGGCGAAGGCGAGGGAATAAGCGAGCTTACCGAGGAGAAACACGGCGAGCAATCGGATAAGGAGAAGCGAGAACACGAGCTTTATAGTCGAGAAGAAACCTGACGGCCAGCGTCGGACTTTACTCCGACGGGTGGCACAAATACATGGAGGCAGCGAAAAGGCAGTGCTATTACTGCAACAATGCAACAACACGACGGCGAGGTCGAGCGCTTGGCGTGGCGTGGTCTCTCGTGCACCGACGACGCACGCGGGTGCGAGGATTAACTTCATAGCGGCAGACACAGAGGAAAATAATAAAGGAAGAGGTGCCCGGTGCGGGCGTGCGTGCAGCGCGACGGCGTTGGATGGAGTAACTCTGGCGGCAATGAGTCACGGTAGAGATAAGCTCAAAGCAGAGAAAAGCACGGAGAGGACGAGAGGACTTGGACCCAACAGAGAGAAAAGGTGAGAAAGAAAAGTTTTCTAATTTTTCCAATTTTGTTTTTCTCTTTTCTTCTTTCTAAATAATTATTCAAAGGTCAAATATTAAATAGATTTTGACAAATTCACATGAGTTTGAAAGCTTCTAAATGCACCCATTGAAATATTTATACCTTTAAAAAATTAATGACCCAACCCATTTTCAAAACGGTTACATGCAATGATGATGCCATGATGATTTTCAACACTTAAATAGTTTAATATTTTAATTATGCATTTTAATGAAATTATTAACGTGCCAAATTTGGTTTTGAAAATTTGGGATGTTCTGACCATCGATCGCCAAAAAGCTTTAGACGAGCTTTACATTGAAAGTGGCGCTTTTCCTCGAGCATCTGGTTACTTCAACCCTTATGGCATCTTTGCGAACCGACCCTAGACATCGCGTGGCGAGAACTTAGCTTCCGAAGTGGTCTAGTCGCCGATGCATTGTTGGCGCATTGCCTAGACCGAGCCGACACACCGGGCTAGAACCCGCCTTCCGTCCGCCGCCTCGCCCAACGCAAGAAGTCGTGGCGTTAGATCCTTACAACTAAGGGGCCATCGCCTTAAGTACTTTTTTCGCTACCGACTTTCAGCAGAATGCTTTCTAACAGACTTGAGGCGAAAAAAAACAGATGCCCACAAGGAGATGAACTTATCTCTTATTGAAGATGGCTTTGTACAATGCAGCCCCGGCGAGGCGAAGGAAGGAAGACCTCGCCGCTCGGCAACAAAGGAAGGCCAAAAAAGCTCTTGGATCGCTACCTCGGGTAGAACTTCCTCGGTACTCGGCGTTCCAAGTGTTCGCCAATTCGCGACCGTCCTCGAATCTGAGCTGACCGAGCTCAAGCGGAGATCGAGACCACCTTGAAGGGCCCTCCACGGGGAGATAGTTTGTTGCGCCCGCTGCGCTTGGATTTTGCGCGAGCGAGGTCGCCCATCGCCGATGTTCTCACACACACCCGCCTTGCTGGATAACGGCGCAGCACCTGCTGGTACTTGGCGGCCCGGATCGCCGCCCTGTCTCGGATCTCCTCCAGGAGATTCACTTCGTCCTGACGCCGGTCAGGATCTTGTTCTTCGCTGAACGCCGCCACCCTTGGGGAGCCGAAAACGAGCTCTGATGGGAGCACCGCCTCAGAGCCATACACCAGGAAGAAGGGGGTCTCGCCGGTGGCTCTGTTGGAAGTTGTCCGCAGCGCCCACAACACAGTGGGGACTTCTTCAGCCCAGCGCTTGCCACGCTTCTCCAGGCGATCGAACGCCCTTGTCTTGAGCCCTTTGAGTACTTCCGCATTCGCCCGCTCCACTTGCCCATTGCTCTTCGGATGTGCAACGGAGGTGAAGCACAGCTTGGTACCCAACTCTTCGCACGATTTTGGAAATCGGCGCTTTTAAAGGCGCCGTTGTCAGTGATGATTCTGCTGGCGACACCGAACCGGACGAAGATGCTCTTCATGAACTTGATAGCCGCTGCGGATGTGATCGCCGGAACTGGCGAGGCTTCAACCCACTTAGTGAACTTGTCGATGGCGGCGAACGATGAGTATATCCTCCGGTTGCCGCGAGCGGGCCGAATATCGGCCCCGGACGCGAACGGCACGGAGAGCGGAATGGTCTGCAGCGCCTGGGCCGGTCGGTGGATCTGCTTAGCATGAAATTGGCACGCTTCGCATCTCCTCACCACTCGAAGGCATCACGGAGGCGGTAGGCCAATAAAGCCGTGGCGGAAGGCTTTCCCAACCAACGCCCGGCTCTCAATGGCTCCGCACATGCCTCCATGGATCTCGAGAAAATTTCACTCCCGCTTCGAGTGGCGCTTCAAGAGAACTCCATTTGCGCTCGGCGTCTGGTCCCCACCTACCGTATGGCGCTTGGCCTTGTCGCGCTATCTTCTCGGCCGCAGCGTCGCCGTGGGATCACTCCATCCACACGTAGGCTAGGATCGGATCCATCCACCGACCTTCCGGGACGAGTGTGGCGGCGTTACAGACATTGTCGCCGACGTACTCCGCTTTGGCTGGCGTTTCGCCTCAACCGCCTCGGCAGTTCTTCCGCCTCCTCCCTCCAGCCGGGCTGCGGCGAGATCGGTGGCGTCTCCTCGAGAGGTGGGGCTGCGTCGAAAACGTCGTCCCGCCAGAATGGGGGTGCGACGACGATCACGTAAGTCTTTCTTCAAAGACCCCAAATGGAGCAGGTGCCCTTGACGAGGCAATCCGGGATAATTCATCCGCCATGTAGTTGTCGCGGCGAGGGCGTGCACGGCCCGAGCCCTCAAAGTGCCGCTCAACCGGCGCACCTCGCCCGAGTAGGCCGCCATGACGGATCCGCGCAGAGAACTCCTTCCTCGCTGGTTGATGACCGGAGAGAGTCGCCTTTACTTGTAGCCGCGGATGCCAAGGGTCGGCCACCACGAGCCCGGCGGCGATCCTTCATACTCGCGACGTTGGTGGTGGCGGAAGTCCAAGACCACCAGTGCGGGACGACATCGCCGATGGAGACACCAGACGACGCCACCCCACCCCTCTCGGCCGGAATGAGCCGTCGAAGAAGAGAGTCCACGGCGAGGGTGCCGGGTGCCTTCACTTCCGTGTCCGCCGAGTCCATTCGCGATGAACTCCGCGAGCTTGCCCTTTGATGACCGTTCGGGAGCGAACTTGAGATCGAATCGCCGGCTCCATGGCCCACTTGGCGTCGACCCGTCGCCTCGCGGTTGAAGAGATCTCCGCAAGGGATACTTAGTCAACACCGTGACTTCTCGCCTGGAAGTAGTGGCGCAGACTTCGGACGCCACAAGACGGCGTGAAACATCTTCTGTCTTTGTGAATACCTTGTTTGGCGTCGTGGAGGATCTTGCCGGCGTAGTAAATGGGCGCTGAACACTTTCTCTTTCCGCCACCAAAGACCGTGTTGATCGCTGGGGTTTGCGCGACGTAGAGGATCGCGGCTCGCCCGGTCTGGGGCGACCAAGATGCAGGGGGAGGTAAGATACTTTTTCGGACCGTCGAGCGCCTCCTGCGCCTCCGCCGTCCACTCGAACTGGTTGGTCTTCTTTAGGAGCTTGAGCGGTGGGAGACTTTTATCCCCAGTGGCTATAAAGCGGCCCAGGAGGTCAAGCGACCCACCAAGCACCGCATCTGCGAAATCGCGTCGGGGCTTCATGTTCTCGATCATTGCAATCTTGTCGAGGTTCGCCTCAATCCCCTTTGGGAGACGAGAATCCCAGCGGTTGCCTGGACGAAGCGGCGAACACGCATTTCTCTCAATTAAGCTTGATGCGACTTCCTCGGGTTGGTGAAGGTTTCTTCCGGTCGCCGATCAACTCCTCCGCCTTCTTGGACTTCACCACCGATCATCAACATACACCTCGTGTTTCGCCCTATTTGGGGCGGTGGCGATATGCATGGCCCGCGATAGGTTGGGTCGCATTCTTGATCGAACGCCATCCTTGTATAGCAATAGACGCCCATAGGCGTCACGAAAGCGATCTTGTCTTCATCTTCTTGACCATACTAATCGGTGGTACCGAATGCGCATCTAGGAAGCATAATGCCGCTCGCGCCCAGATTGAGTCGACGATGAGATCGATCGCGGGCGCTGTCTGGATCCTTCGGGCACGCCTTGTTGAGGTCGGTGAAGTCCACGCACATCCTCCAGCGCCCGTTGGATTTCTTGACGAGGACGGGGTTCGCGAGCCACCTGGGATGGGCGACACTGCGGACGACCCCCGCCCTTAAGAGCTTGTCCACCTCCTGGCGGATAACTTCCTGGCGCTCCACCGACTGCTTCCGGACCTTCTGCATGACCGGTCGCGCGCCGGGGAACGTCGCCAATTTGTGCTCAATCACCTCCCTGGGGACCCCAGCCATGTCGGACGGTTGCCACGCAAACACGTCTGCGTTAGACTGGAGGAAGGAGACGAGCGCGCCTTCCTATTTGGCGCTGAGAGAGGCGCCCACTTGAACGGTCTTCGCCGGGTCTGACTCGCTCAGGGAGACCGCCTTAACCTCCGCGGACGAACCGGGGGAGGCACGGGTCTTCGCCGGAGGAGCTCCCAAAGTCGAAGTCTCGGCCTTCTGGGCACCGATCGCCCCCGCCAAAGCGAGAGCGTCCTTGTCGCAGCGGAGCGCCTCCGGCGTCCACTTTCAAAAGCAGCGGGGCGGCCGGCCCGGATCTTCACCACCATGTACGCATAGTAGCAAACCGCCATGAACCTGGTCAGCGCCGGCCGACCTAGTATGGCGTTGTAGGGGAGGTCGAAGTCCGCCACCTCGAACTCGAGCATCTCGGTGCGGAAGTTGTCGGAGTCTCCAAACGTCACCGGAGATCGACACGCCCGGCGGGGCGGACTCGGCCCGGTGCGATGCGAAGAATGGGGCGTTGGACGAAGCTCCCGCTTTGGATCTGGGCGCCCGCGCGCCCGGCGACGGAGGTTGAGGAACTCCCTCCGTCTACCAAAGACCGCCCTAGCTTTACATTCCGGACCGTGGGCGCAACCACGATCGGGAGATGTCGAGGCGGCGATCTTGGTGGGTGATCGGCTTTGATCAACGCGATCGTCGCTTCGACCACGCCACCGCCTTTGCGACCCAAAGCCGAACGCGGCGGCGCACTTCCCTCATCGCACGCTTAAAGCTAGCGTGGGGCGGATAGGTGGCGAACCGCCCGTGGATGGCGGCAACCGGCGCTCGCCGCTGAAAACCAAGCGAAGCCGTCTCCTTGCCCTTGCCACTGCCGGACGCCTGCTGCTGCTGCTGCCGCTGCTGCTCGTGGACTCGCTTGTCCACCATCTTGCTGACGACATGGCAATCCGCCAAGTCGTGGGAGTTGTTGCGGTGAATGGGACAGTAGGGCCTTCCGTCCCACTCACGGGGGCGATGATCTCGCCCTTCGTCGCGGCCGCGGGGACCGTCGCGGCCACGGCGATCGCCATAACCACCGCCTCGGCCACCCTACGGGGACCGTACCGCGGCGCGCCGCGACCTCCTCCTCTTTTACGCCCTGCGCCCGTTCTTGCGGCATGCTGTCGTCGTCGTCGTCGTCGCGCTTTCGGCGGCCATGACCTGCCGGTCTCGGCCGCTTTGCGCTTCTTCTTGTCCTTGCGGCGGGGTTCCTCGAGGTCCGGCCTCGCCACCATGGGTGTCCCGCCATATGGCCGGTGGATCTGAGCTCTCACTTTGAAGAAGCGCACTTGTGCGCCAAGGTGAAGAGCTCCTCCGTCGTTTTGATCTTGTGGGTGGCCATCTTCTCCTTGACCTTGGGGTCTCGGCGCCTCTCACGAATGCCGTGACCACGGCGTCGATGGAGATGTCGGGGATGGTGTTGCGGACTGGCCGAGCGCCGAATATAGTCGCCAGCATGACTCTCCTTTCTTCTGCTCCCACGTTGTGGAGGTCGTCTTCTACCCCGGCTGCTCGAAGGTGCCACAGAAGTTGGTGACGAAAAGCTCAGAGCTCCTTCCATGACCCCACCTGACTCGGGGCGGGTTCATGAGCCCCGGCGGTCTCCGCCGGTGAGGACCGCGGAAGTAGTTCGCGAGAACCTTCCCGACCCTCTGTCGGTACATCACCGTCGTGTAGATCTGCAAAAACTCATCGGGGTTGATGGTGCCGTCATACTTTTCGATGGGGGCCAGACGAAACCGTTCCGGCCATCGGGCGCGGGCGCAGCTCCTTAGAAAAGCGCGGCACCGGCGTCGGAGCCTCTGCTCTGGGCCGCGTCCTCGCCCGCCGCCCGTCGCCTAGGCGGCGCCAAGAAGCGCCACCTTCACTGGTCGGGCAGCTCTGTGGAGCCCTCTTGTCGGCCCCGCGTGCGGCGGCGGCAATGATGTGATCGCGCCCGGTCGCGGCCCTGCGGAGCTTGTCCGCAGTCTTCTCCATGCAACAAGTGGCGGTCCTCCGGATGGGACGGAGATCGCGCCACTGCCGCGCCGCCCGATCGAGCCCCGTAGGGTCGCTCGCTCTTGTCGTCTTGGCCCCGCCCCTCACGGAGATCTGCGAGAGGAGTGCGAGGGCAACAGAGTTCGGGAGGATGCGGAAACACCGGTTCCCCCGCCCCCCGAAACTTGCACCACCGCCGCGGCGACGTCGACGTAGCGGGCCAAGCTGGCCAACCACGGCGCCGCCGGGGAGTCCGGAGTCACCGGAACCGGTGGGTTTTCCAGCAAGGCCCTGGCCGCATGGAGGTTCTGTGCTGGAGTGCACTCCTCCAAGGCCAGGCGCCGTTTAGCTTGGCCGAGGCGGCTGCTTTCCACCAGGGTTCCGACCCTAGGCGGGCGGCCACCGCCCGGGTAATCCACCGCCATCGCCGCGGCCGACTCTGTGGCCGCGGCTCTAGCGGCCGCCTCCTGCTCCATCGCGGACTGCTGCTCCGCCATCACCGCCTGAAGAAGGGTCGAAGAGCTCGAACCGATGCTAGCGCTCCCCTACCTGGCGCGCCACTGACGGCGTGTTCTCCGCTCAACCATGCGGATCACACCTGGTCGATTTTCGATCGCTAGCCAACTCGATAAAGCTCGGTTCGATTTGGCGTCGGGCACAACAAGGAGCGACTTCGCAGATTTACGAGTTCGGACCCCTAGCGGGTAATAGTCCTACTCCTGCTGAGCCTTAGCTCTTTTCTGATTGTGGTTGAATGGGGATGTGTTTACAGAGTGTTTGAATGCACGAATGCTAGTGCACGTACCCTCTCCCTCTCTCTCCTCTCCTTTTATACAAGCTTTGGGTTGGCGGAGAGCCGAGGGGTAAGCGATCTGATACTCTCGATACTCGACAAGACACGACGAAGAGGCAAAACGTGCAGCTGCCCATGCAGCGGCGCCGCCCCTCGCGATGCCGCCAAGTGGCCTCGACACCAGATCCTGCCGGTGAGTCTGCGGGTGGGGCCACCTGCTCCTCTCGACAGGCGGCCTCCTCAAGCAAACCTTCTCTCTGGGTCAATTCTTCTGCGCCACGATGATGGCCGCTTCGGACTGCAAGGGCCATCAGAAGCGTAATCATTTCTTCATTGTCTATCCGCGCGTGATGTCTCATTAAATGCGCTTCGTCCTTCAGCGGCGGGGAGCCGCCGTCCGAAGACTCATACGCAATGCTCCCTGCTGCTGGCCCCACTGGCGTGTGGGGCCCTCTGGTCTTCGAGGGGCTCGCCCACGCACCCGCTTTGGCGCGTGGGGCCCTCGCCTCGTCTCGAGAGGGGCTCGCCCACGCACCCGCTGGCGCGTGGGGCCCTCGCCTCGTCTCGAGGAGCTCGCCAGCACGCCTGGGCCTTGCCCGCCCGCCTGATGCGTGGGGCCCTCTGGGCTCTGGGCCTCCGAGGGGCTCGCCCACGCGCTGGGGCCTTGCTCGCCCGCCTGACGCGTGGGACCCTCTTGACCTTCTCAGGACTCTTTATACCCCGGTATTTATTACACCGACAAGCCTCTTCTCATTTTTTTCTTCATCAGCCTATATTGTGTTGTTTGGTCCCTGTTAGGTATGAGCATGCCCTTATTGATGACATGGCTTATGCCCAACTGCTAATGTTTACATTTTTTTCAATTGATAGTTTTGATGGCGTTTGCTTGCTAATTGTTGCTTCTGGCTAAGCGTCAAATTATTTAGGCCAAATTGTATTTTAGCTCGTAATAACTTCTAACATTTCTTAAGTTTGGTTAATTAGGTTTGATCGCATCAATATCGGTAGGTAACTAAATTTGTTTATTAGTTTTATTATTGAATCATAATAATCGTCTCATCATGCATTCTAATTCTAGTGTGGTCTAATATATAAGAAGGTTTCGCTAAATATATACGAAAAGAAAATTTATCCATTGCACTACTTGGATGTGCGGTAGAATTCAGAAGAACACCTGATGTATTATAAAAGGACGCTAATCGGTCCGCGTAATCATCTATAGGTTAGCCGTGATAGGAAAAAAAGCATCATTCCTAGAACCTTCTAAATCGCCCTGCAGCACATGTGCAAGAAAACACAAAAAAAACACAGAAACATATCAAAGATATGGTTGCGGCCTTTCATGTGAATTGTGGGATATGGAACAGCAACTGTTCTAGATGGTCGTTGGTCGACAATGAACATGAAAACCCACCTTTTTTTATAGAGAAATAGAAACAGGATATATCTTTTCTTAAAAAATACTCTCTCCGGTCATAAAAACAAGTCGCCATTGATTTTTGGACACGTCTTTGACCATTCGTTTTATTCAAAAAACTATGTAAGTTATCATTTATCTTGTTTTTATTTGTTTTATCATTAAAGAATAAAGATAGTTTAAACATGACTTATATTTATAGGCAGCATATCTGGTGTAAATGGTCAACCAGTGCTAACATGCTAATATGTAATCTGGGCCGTCCAGTGCATCGTTTACGTCCCGGATCAACTCACTTGAAAACCCGCCGCACCACTGCATCCATTTTGCAGTTAGCCCCTTGTATGCCTCTCCCATCTTCAATCGCTGCTCTCGCATCGCCCGTCGTCTCGCCTCGCGTATCGCGTCGCCTCGGCGATGGCGGCGAGCACCACCGTGGCCACGGGGACGGCTGCCAGCACCACCGCGTCGACGGCGACGACAAACACCACCGCGGCGGCGGCGGCGAACATCACCGCGGCCTGCCGTAGCGCTGTCAAGGCGACTGCGGCCTGCCCTACCATGGCCATGGTGACGGTGGCGAGCACCACCACGGTCGCGACGACGACGGCATCAACTACCATGGCAACATGGCCTACAATAGCTACGACATCACATATTGAAACACCAGTGAAGAACAAAACTGTGCCCCCGTTGATGTTGAGCACAATGTTTTTCTATATTTATTTGCTTTGTTTTTGAATGTATTGCTAATAATATTATAAAATTTTGAGAATGTGGGGTGTACCAGGAGGGATTTGCAGAACTACCATAAAGAGTTGAGAAGCTCTATCACATCATCGGATGCCCAGATGTTTGTTGACAACCTAAATAGGAAAGGTGAAATAAACCCTGCTTTTTATTATGATTATGTTGTTGATGACAAGGGAAGGTTGGTTCATGTTTCTTGGGCAGATCCTACATGTAGGAAGAATTTCTCTCATTTTGGAGACCTTCTCTCATTTGATTCTACATATAACACCAACCACTATGACATGATCTTCACACCATTTACTGGAATAAATCACTATAAGTCATGTGTCTTGTTTGGGGCTGCAATGTTAAGCAACGAGACAACGGACACATACACTTGGTTGTTTCATACATTCTTGAAAACAATGGGAGAAGTTGCACCTAGACTCATTATTACAGATGAAGCTGGGAGCATGAAGAATGCAATTTCCATTGTATTCCCTAATAGCAAACATAGGTTGTGTATGTGGCACATTTTGTAAAAGCTTCCAGCAAAGTTACCACCAAATATGAGGGGAAATGATTTAATTTACGAGCGCTTTAACTCATGTGTATGGGCTTCAGAAACTCCAGAGGAATTTGAGCTTCAGTGGTCATCCATTATTTCTGATTTTGGTTTGGAAAGTAATGAATGGTTGACCACTCGGTTTTTACTTCGTGCATCTTGGGTGCCGGCTTTCTTTAAAGATGTCTTTCTGGCTGGAATTCTTAGAACAACTTCTAGGCTAGAAAGTGCAAATTCCTTCTTTAACCGTTTCATTGGTTACAAGAATGCACTTGTGGAGTTTTGGATGAGGTTTTCCAATGCAGTGGACGAACAACGCCATAATGAGCTAAAAGCTGATAATGCCACGTTGCATACAATGCCTGCATTGCAAACTAATTGGGCAATAGAGAAGCATGCAGGTAATATTTTCACATATGTTGTCTTCATTGAATTTCAAAAGAAAGTTATTGTAGCTAGGGACCGTTGCATCATTGAGAGCATTGTAACCGAGGGGGAGTGCAAGATATCAATGGTCAACGATGGCAAAAATATGAGGGAGGTACGACACTACATTGGAACAAAGGACACCAATTGCTCTTGTATGTTTTTTGAGTCATTTGGTATTCCTTGTTGCCATATTATCCGTGTGTTGCAAAGTCCATCACTAAAGGAGGTTCCAAGGCAATTTGTGTTAAAGAGATGGACTAAACTAGTAACTAAGGAGGATGTTTTTGACAGAGAGGGCAATTTGTTAAAAGAAAACCCAAGGAATACAGTAGAAACAGCTAAAGAGAAGTTGGCATCGAATCGTAGCAAAATGGAAGAATTAATTCATCGCGCGGGAGGAGCAGATGGTGGATTGCGATTCTTCAGGATAGATTTTCTGCATTTGGGGATGAAATTACTGCATTGATTCCTGAGAATATGCTAAATAGAGATGAGGAGATTGAAGCCTTTGTAGGTTGTCCCACTCCTAATGGAGTCAACATACAACCACCTAATGCAGTTAATTTAGTTGGCAGATGCAAGAGAATAAAACCAGGTCAAGCAGTAAAGAAGGATGGAAAGAAAGACAAGAGTGCAGATAACAAAAAAAGAGGGCCTCGTATGTGTAGATTATGTAAACAGATCGGATCCCATGATAGCCGAAACCATCCTTCGAAGATGGAGACAGCACAACCATAAAGGTAACCAAAACACAAAACTTTTCTTTTGGATTCTTAGTTTATTTAGTTAGTAACTCATCTGATGAATTTTGGTGAAACTAAAAAAGATTTTAACTTGGTCCTTCATTGTCAGGTTATAGCTACATAAATATTTCATGAAAGATGCCAGCTAGGAAGAAGACATTTAAATATTTCATGAAGGATGCATGCCAGATAGGAAGAAGACATTTGGTTAAAGAAAAAACCGAGAGATGTTATGTTATATTTTGTGTTTTGTTGTTTTCCCATGTTCACTGTTATGTTGGGCATGTGTGTTTTAGTTGTTCTGGAAACTTGGATGCCATGCATGCATCGTGCCACTATGCCTGCACATTGGAATTTTGAATTGCTACATGCCTACATGAATGCAAAGAGCTGCTACTGAAACCACATTTCAGGTTATTTAGGGTGCCTTATTTCAAGCAAGCTTGTTCACAAAAATCATTCCGTGGATGGAATGTTACAGATGCCATTAGATTTCATACCACCTTTGGAATTCACACGATCATGGTTCAAATGAAACATATACATTACTGATCTCTACATTCACACAATCATGGTTCAAATGGAAACATATACATTACACAATCTCTGCATTACTGGAAACAAATATGACATTGAAATTCATATAGCATGATTCTGAAATCTAAACACACAATACATTGGAATTCATATACACTACTGATCTCTGCATAATTCTGAACACACCATATACATACTTCTGAATTTTGAACACACCATACACCTGCACTTCTCAATTCTAAATTTTTAAACCCAAAACTGAGATGTTGCTCGCTGTGGAGGAGGGGGACGCCACACTGGCCATGGAGTGGGCCGCCGTTGTGCCAGTAGCGGAGGAGGAAGGAGTCGCCGCGCCGTCATGGAGAAGGGGGGGGCGCGCTGGCCATGGAAGGAGGGGAGCCCCCGCACAGGAAGGAGTCGGGGATGCCACAGCGCCGCCTTGGTAGGGATGTCGCCCCGCCACCTTGGAGGAGGGGACGCCCGCCGCGTCGTCGACGGGGTTGGGTCACCGCCACGCCAGTCGAGAGGTGTGGACGCCGCCGCCCTAGCCGGGAGGACGCCGCCGTCCCCCGCGCGGTCGTCGTCGCCCTACCAGTGAGGACGCCGCCGCCGCACGGTCGTCGTCGCCCTAGCCTGGGGATGGAACGGGGAGAGAAACGGGAGGGGGGGATTGAAGACGGGAGAGGCTTACAAGGGGCTAACTGCAAAATGGATGCAGTGGGGCGGCGGGTTTTCAAGTGAGTTGATCCGGGACGTAAACGATGCACTGGACGGCCCAGATTACATATTAGCATGTTAGCACTAGTTGACCGTTTACACCAGATATGCTGCCATATTTATATATGTTTGCGCTAATTTTTTGAATAAAAAGAATGGTTAAAGATGTGTTTAAAAGTCAATGATAACTTGTTTTTATGATCGGAGGTGCTAATAGGTTTAAGAATATGCCACTCAGAAAGAAGTGTACAACCGACCAACATGTGAGCCACATCTTTGGGAGTGGCATACGATGGAGCATGGATATGAGCTGCACAGTAGCAAATTCTAGGAAACATTTGTCCATTACTTGTGTATCCATTCAATCAGTCCTTGCAGAGCAATGGTTCTTTTACAATGGAGTAAAATGCACCGGCGGCCCTCGAACTTGGCAGAGGGTGTCATCCCGGTCCCCGAACTCAGAAAACCAGCTATTCGGGTCTCTGAACTTGGCACGGGGTGTCATTCCGGTCCCTGAACTCAGAAAACCAGCTATTCGGGTCCCTGAACTTGGCGCAGGGTGTCATCCAGATCCCTAAACTTGACAGGGGGTGTCATTCAGGTCCCCAAACTCAACAAAATTTAGAAAAAAAATCATTAAAAATCTAAAAAAAGAAAAAACATTTATATTTTTTCTTTTTTTAGATTTTTAATGATTTTTTTCTAATTCTTTTTGAGTTTGGGACCAGATAACACCCCTCAATGTTTGTGACACTGATGACACCTCACGCCAAGTTCGAGCGACTCAATAATTTCAGTTTCGAAGCCGACGAGATGACACCCCGCTTGGTCGAGGCATAGGTGTATTTTACTCTTTACAATGTATACAAGTAGGTGAGATGGCAGGCTCCACTAAAGCTAGCTGCACATCCCAGCCTTGAGCTAACAAGCTTAATAAATAGGAGCAAACAAACGAACAAACAAAAGAAACAGCAGCATATCGGCGTGCTGAACCCTAGCTAATCTGCTTCTGCTTCGATGCGACTGATGCTCATGCGCCGGTTGTTCCCTCGTTAAAACATCGGGGAACGGCTCGTCATGTCGCTCGCGGGAGCTAATGCACACCTTCCATCTCTTCCCAATCCGTACCAGAAAAAAAAAGAGAGAAAGAAACATGCAGAAAAAGAGAAGACACCATAGAATCATTTCTGAAGCGTACTGTCCCGAGAGGCAGTGCTATGCTGCTAGATGTGAATGCTGTTGCCGTTCGCGTAGTACGCGGCGGCCATCACGCCGTTCAGTGGCTTCTTCACATGCCCTTTTTGGTACGGTTTCAGCTTCATGCTCCCGTTGCTGGTGATGCGTCTGGGCGGCGAGCTGACGCCGCCGCAAGAACGCTGGAGCAGATGGTCTAGCTGTCCAGATGACGCTGCGATCAATCCTGTCAAGTGAGAAGGAATTCTTGTTAATTCAGATAGATATGCATCTTTGCCAGAGGAAATTCTACTTAGACAAACGAAACAACATGCAAGACAGGATGAAGTACAGTTTTTTAGGATGTTTTACCTAAGAAAAGTGGGGATGGCTTCCCAGGTCTTGAGTTGAACTCGGGATGAAATTGCACGCCAACGAAAAACCTATGTGTTGGCAGCTCAATAATCTGTATCCAGTATCATCAGCATACATTAGGTAACTTATTAACATTTCAAACATTCAGTAGGTTGCTCATGAAATTGCTCGGAGCCCTACCTCCATCCGTTCCCTGCTTTCATCTCTTCCAACGAAAGAAAGCCCAACCTTCTCGAATTCTTGGACCATATCAGGATTCACCTGGGAAAAAAATAGAAAATACTTTTGTCACCAAGCTGACTACAGATCAATAAAAACACGTTACTGCAATAGAAAATTCTACTTTGACAAACCTCGTATCTGTGGCGGTGCCTTTCGTCTACATAGCTAGCATTACCATACCTAAGACAATACAG
The DNA here is from genome assembly GCA_036346415.1 of Raddia guianensis. Classification (NCBI taxonomy): domain Eukaryota; kingdom Viridiplantae; phylum Streptophyta; class Magnoliopsida; order Poales; family Poaceae; genus Raddia; species Raddia guianensis. Next base: position 2,038,075 of record CM070538.1, on the reverse strand, counting down.
AACTCCAGAATTCAGAACAGCTATTTCTCAGTCCATGCAAAATCTATGTGAATACAAAGATGGAAGATGAGGGTACGTGCTTTCTTACAGCTTAGCAGATTTGCAGCTATTGACCTGAAAAAATGTCCTCCTTGATCCAAGGCGCATAGTTGCCCCCATATGTGTTTTGGAGCCCTGGAGAAGCATATTGTTGAAAGTACAAGGAATACATGAGTGAATTTTCAAAAGAAAACTGTGCTAAAAAATTTCAACAGGAAAAAAAAATCTGAATACAATAGCTGGTAGAGTAAATTACCTCTGGCATGAGTATAACACATGGTGTTTGTGTATTTTTATCAAACTCCGTACTATTAGCGCCATGCAACTTCATGACAGAACGAGCAAACTCGATCACCGCAATTTGCATGCCCAAGCAAATCCCAAGATAGGGAACATTGTTCTCTCTTGCATATTTTGCAGCAAGGATTTTTCCCTGGACACCTCTATCCCCAAAGCCTCCCGGAACTAGTACACCATGAGCACCCTGCAGTAGAAAACAATCCAAAGCTATGCATGATGGTATCACTTCAAAATGTATGCGGTGCAGCGGTGGTGCTTACTTTTAGAAGATTCCATGCTTTTTCATGGGCATCAGGCGTCTGCAGAATAAAACCAAACCCCATGCATCAGTAAATTCACCAGTATGGAAAGTAAAATTGAAATGGCATTTGCAAACAATAAACTGACCTCTTTGGCTGCAGAATCTTCAAGATCACAGGAAGAAACCCAGTCCACCACAAGTTTTCTGTCCAAAGCAACTGATGCATGCAACAGAGCCTGCCAGAATCCCAGAAGTACAAAAATTATGTAAGGCCCACAATTTTTTTCATAAGCATTATTTCCCAAATAGAAAGGGGTAGCTTCCATGAATGATATCACAAAAATCAACACGATGCCAAAAAGCGTGTTATAAATAGCAATCAGGCAACAATTCATTGAAGCACGGTGTTCAGTAATCCAGTAGCTTCACCTTTAAAACAGACAAGTAGGAATCCGATAGACCAGTATATTTTCCAACCATGGCAATCCTAACCTGAAAAAAAATTGTGCAATCAACACAGAGTTATTGCTTAAAGGCGTACATATCTATCACTGAAATTCACAATAAAATGATAAGAAACGAACCGGAGTTTTCAATTTGTCAAATCTGCTGGCTCTTTCAGTCCATTCAGCTAGCTTAGGTTCACGACGCACTTCGCCCACACTGCATGTAAGAAAAGCAATAAGATATAAAACTATTCCAATGAATGAATTATTGATGAGATTATCGTACTTCAGCCGAAAAGACCTACCACTCAAGGTTCAAAACTTTCAGAATAGCTTCATGGGCCTTTTGATCCTACAAATGTACCAGTATATATGGTTAGTCTAACGCAATAAAAAATTGGGTATTCATGTGTTGGGGCAAAGTTCATGTGCCATACCCTGAGCAACAAGGGGATGTGCCAAATATTTGTAACATCATGAAGATTAACAATATTTGAGATCTGCCACATAGAGTTTAAAGTCAGCATGTTGCAAGATGCAAAATTCAATTTCCAGTACTCCCACAAAAAAAAAAGGCACGCAAAACTAATTACCGGAACATGGCAAAATTGTGCAAGTTTTGCTTTCACATTTTCTTCCAGTGGCTGTCATAAAGCACAGAGAAACCATGTGTAAAGCTATTGTCGGCATGGAATGATACAAAACAAGGGGTGTGATTCCAAAGTCCAAAGAAATGAAAAGGCAAGACGAAAGCTGCATGATACCTGAGTACTGCGGCATGCTAAGATATCAGGTATCAGTCCAAGTCCTCTGAGTCCACGGACGCTATGCTGGGTAGGCTTTGTTTTCTAGATAATGATAGATTGCATTATTGAAGGGAAACAAAATGGCAATGAAAATGCACGTTGCTGATAATGATAGTATTTTTTAGAAGTGTATAGTGCTTCCAAATGAGTAAAATCACCTGTTCACCAACTACATCTAGAACCGGTACCAGACTAACATGAACCAGGCAAAAGTTTCCAGGTCCTGAAACACATTAACAGGAGCTCAATTGTACTAGCAAAATTAAAATGGAACCAAAATATTTTACCATAATGAAGATATAGCAAACAGTGTCAAGAGAATTCACTGATTTCTTACCTACACGGTACGAAAATTGACCTAATGCTTCAATAAAAGGCATTGATTCAATATCCCCTGCATCAAGAATGCCACTGTCGTTATGCGGCGAAAAGATTTTGTCTCCTGCACCGGCAGACTTGCACAACTATGGGAACAATTGAGCAAAATAATGCACTCTATGATGCTTAAAAGTACAGAGCGTTATTTAAGTAGTTTTAGTATATTGTTTTCACCTATAGTTCCACCAAGTTCTATGACGCAAACATCAGCTGGCTCATCTGTTCCATCGACTGGATTCGTTGCTACACGTTCAATCCACTCTTGTATTTCATCTGTAATGTGTGGCACAACCTGGTAAAGAGAATTAACTCTAGTTCAGCGAAGACATTCCAAAAACAGGGAAACTCCATCCTAGTTACGAACCCTTACCTGAACAGTTTTTCCCAAGTAGTCACCCCTTCGTTCTTTGTCGATAACAGACTGCGGTTTGAGCATTATAAGAGAAGTTATTTATTGTTAAAAATATTGAACCAACAAGAATTTTTTTCATTTTTTAATTTAAAATGCTATGTATAATATACATCGGCATTCAAAATGCAGTCCTCTTTGTTTCTCTGTTTTAGTTTAGTTTAGGTTGTTGGAGAAGTTGATGGCCTCAGAGTTATGGAAAAGCTAAACAAATTATTAAAAAAATTGAGATCTTTGAGAAAAATTCTATAAAATCTCGAAAAAAATATTACAAAATATTACACTCCAGTCTGTACAAAAATAACAAAATTTTCATATCAAGCCAAAATAAACTAAAACAAGGAACAAAGAGGACCTACATTTCTAGCCCTGGGTTACCAACGAATTATTTTAATTCACGTCATGTACTTTATTTTGTGATGAGTTCATCATGTACAAGATTCAGCTGGTCAGTATAATAAATACTCCTTCATCAATTTGAGGAAGCAGCCAGCGAAAAAACCAACGGTACAATGAATCTACCCTATCCCTATGACAGGTTAATCTCAATCAGATATGTGTCGGCCAACCAATAGCTTCAGACAAGAGTGGGAGACCAGAGGTCCAGATGATTGTCCACGTGTACAATTGAACAGTAGGAGAGATCGAGATAAAACATAAAAGTGACGTAAGGAAAGATCTGTGGGTTCCGTGGAAAATTCAGGTAATCAAACACTCGAAATATCGGTGACAAGAAATATAACCGAATATTCCCAATCTGTAAATGTCAAGATGAAGTAAAAACTACAATTTTTGACAAGACAGGAAACAATGCTGGATCAAAGTCTCATGTGCACATTGACCGAGATTGTTTATTCCGATCACCTGGTAGATCTTTCCCGTGGTTATATTGTTGTCACGAGTCAACTTGATGTCCAGAAACCGTTCATAATTTCCAAGGTCCAAGTCCACCTTTGACAAAAGGAGAGAACGAAATGAATCTATCTTGCATATCCGAAGAAAAACTTGCAGCTTCACATGCAGCTCAGTTTCAAGAAAATTGAAATGTAAAAGAAGGGAATAAAGATTCGTGAAAATTAAAGGTCTTAAAAAGATATACGAAAAGGTCAAAAAGTATTTTAAAAGTATTTTAAAAATCTTTGAAAAAACCCACAACGCTCAGAAAAATTATGATAAAATGTTATGTAGAATGACTTGTATAATAATGATAAATTTTAACTCAACGGGACAAAACCAAACCAAACAGCTGGATAAAGAGCAAAAAATGTCCTTTTAACTAGTGGACAATTGTATGAAGGGCTGTTAGCATCAGACTACCAGTCCATGATAATTCAAGTAAAGAAAAAAAGGAGAATATGTGGCAGTATAGTGTGGGTGCTGACGTGCATTTTGACAAATTTTAACCTATGGATCATTGTTTACACTTTATTGATAGTACAAGTAAAATAATGGCATCAAATCACCAATAGTGTACAGTTGGGGGTAGTGGCTGGTGAACGGTGAACCTGAAAGTATTATCCAAATTTATGCCGCGAGGCAAGCGAAAGGGGATGGTGAAGCAGCTGGTACCTCACCACCGTCGTCCAAAACAAACACCTCACCATGCTCTAATGGGGACATGGTTCCTGCGTCGGTGTTTAGATATGGATCTGCACGCCAGTGAAAAATAGAGCAGATCAGAAGTGCCAGCAATCATCCTCAAGTCTCACAAAACAGAATCAAAATATATTTCATATAAGCTCCTTCACCAACTTAGCAAACATAGTACCTAGAGAATGAAAAAAAACAAGTAGCTGGGAAGCTGATATACGTGACAAGTTAGGCGAAAAAAATAATTTGTTCAGAACTAAACCCAAGAAAGGTGCACAGCACTTGGCCTGGATGCAGAGACAAAACTTTCAGTCGAGACAAATTTTCAGAGCACGAGATGACAAATTTGACCTGTATTACTACCCTATATAAATCCTCCTGAGAAGTTCATCTGTTTCAAGGAACCAAGACAGTGACACTGACACACAGTATCAGGTGGCCACTTCATCAAATTAAGCTACGGCGTGTATAACTCAAAAGATAACGAAACATGAAATGGGTATTTTAACAGAGAGGAGGAAGGAACGACTTCGCTAGCTAGCCATCACTAAAGAAAGCTTTTTACACGACGGGGACGGTGAACTACAAACAGAGAAAGAAAAGGGAGGGAAGAAATTACGAGCAAAACGCATCAAACATCACGACTTCACGGGGCCTAAAAGCGTAGCATGACACTGTTGAAATAGGAAATTTGAATTGGGTCCACCAGGAAGAAAGATTGGAGTTTTATCCATCCAGGAGACCATCACGAGCCCAAATCAGGCCTCCATTACGAAGGAATGCTGCTAACTTTCTTCGAAAAGAAGCAGCTTTTGTGTATTTTCACCACCGAAATGATATCAAGGGAGAACACAACCAAGAAGCGTGCTAGCTAATAATGTAAACAAAGAAGAAAGCCATACAAAATATATGGAGATAAAAAAACAAAATTCAAAAGCGAAAATGGTTTATAAAAATAAACAAACTCAGGCTCTGCACGGGGAATCGTGGGTTTTCGAGCTCTGTGCGATCACGTGCCACCATTTACGAACGAGAAGTCAAGAAGCGGGCGAACATTTTCACAATTTTCTTGACCGAGAAAAATGGGGAGCACCGCGAAGCGCGGGGGAGACGAGAGAAACGGGCGGCGCCGCTGCCGCCGCCACGTACCGATCTTGATGGAGGTGACGCGGAGGCCGCACGCCTTGAGCACCACGCCGATGCTGCTGGCCGTGACGCCCTTGCCGAGGCCGCTCACCACGCCGCCGGTCACCAGCACGTACTTCATCGTCTCGCTCTTCGCTACGGCTCCGCGCGGGTCTTGGAGGCGGGTGGGCAAGGAGGAAGAGGAGATGGCTAGCCCCGCCGCCGCCGCCGCGGAGACGGAGGAGGTGAGAGGTGAGGTGAAGGGTTTTGGTTGGGATGAGGGGAGGTTGGGAGGGAGGAGGGCAGCGGTTAAATAGCCATGGCCCTTGTAGGAGGACAAAACCACCTTCCCCCTCTTGCTTGTCCCCCTCCTCTCTCGAGTCTTGACTGGACCTTGCACTCTCTCTGTATAAATTTTCTCTCAAATCTCACTGGTGATAATTTATTCTTGTATAGATCATGTAATGACCCAGCGAAGACCAAATTTTTAATCTCTCTTTACCTTGTTTAAAATTTTACCCCACCAATTATACCTCAAGTTGGGGATAAAAAAGTTAGCTTTGCTTTATAGGGCCGTACAAGTGGTGATTTTATAAAATAGCAGGAATGCATCATCAAATGGGAGTAAACAATCCCTAAAAAAAAAGGGCAGAATAACAAAAAAAAATAAAAAGACAGCTTTAATAATTGGATTTAATCTAGACGGCAAAGATCAATTTAGAAAAAAGTTCGTTAAGTTGTCACGAATTTCCGCTTAAAACTTTTAAAACTAGATATTATCTATTATATAATTAAAGGAGGGGAAAAAGAAGCCACCACGTTCGTCCACATCATCCAAATTATCTCAGCCGTCGGATCAACGGTGGGACCAGATTATAACGGCTTAGATTATCTCTATCTAATCTATTTATTATATAATTAAAACGGTTTAGATCTATGCCGTCAATTATAGTGGATCAGATTATAACGGTTTAGATTCAATCATCGTTATCATATCTAGAAATTATTATGGCAGTGCATAACTTGGCCACATGGCCATGCAATCGTGCGTACATACAACATAATATATATAGCAAGATATAGAACTGATCTCTTTGAGTTAGAGATGTACTCGGTTACATGAGATAAAATTAGAAAACATATATGTAGGCTTTTAACCGAATTAGAATAGAGTATGTATTTAAATATCATATTTCCATGTGCTCCGTACATAAAGAGTCCATGTCTATTATACTTCCCTACGAGTTGTATACTTATCAACCATATATACGTTATACGTAGGCTTCTAAGTTCTAACCTAATCTAGAGCCTAATATTTAATAATCCGCCGGGTTGGAACCATAAAATCAATCCGTATTTGACACACATACATGTGTAAATATATATATCCAGTTCTCAAATAATATAATACATGTGTATTATTTGAGCAGTAAGATCAACGGTGGGATCAGATTATAACGACCTATATTAAAAAGAAGACTACACATCACCTAGATTTGAACAGTAAGATCAACGGTGGGATAAGATTTTAACACTGTATAGATTAAAAAGAAAACTAAAAAGATATAGAGATATTATTATACGACTAGGACTAGAGTAATTTCCTTCACGCGGGCAATCACCGACTAGGATTAGAGTTTCCTTCACTAGGCAATCATCGCATACGTAGAAACTGTACGACTGGGATTAGAATTAGGTAAGTTTTCCTAACGTTAGACAATCATCATTATGATCATCACGTACACGATCATTATGTACGTATGAACAAGGTTCATCATCACGTAGGTATAAACAAGGCAGTTGATTTTTTAGGAACTACCACGAGTTAAATTCTAATGGAATGTAAATTAGCCAGGTATTCTCATAGATAAAAAATAGTTTATTGATAAAACACAAGTGAAATCTAGCCGATCATTGTGAAACCATATAATGATTTAGACTAAGTTCATACTTAGACCTTATATATTATACGTAAAAAAAATATTTTATTTGGTACCATAAAAGGAGCCACCACATTAGTCCACATCTTCCAGATTATTTCAGTCGTTCGATCAATAGTGGGACCGGACTATAACGATCTAGATTAAAAACAATAGTTCGTATTAATAACGATAAGTTAGAGAAAAAGAAATATATATACAGTTCATAACAATGAGGCCAAATAGTATTGGTCTACATTAAAAATAAGTGTCTATATAACTACGATATATTATATAAGACAATGTCGGACGTGAGTAAACCAAAATCAGGCAAGAAAGAAAAGTGGTAAAGGGCATACTGACGGGCGGGACCAGGCGATTAGAGAGGGAGAGAGAGAGAGAGAGAGAGAGAGAGAGAGAGAGAGAGAGCTTCTAGCAAGCATACCTCGCATCTCTAAATTATGTTCTCTATATCCCTTCTCTAAACCACTATTTAACCTCTATATTTTCATCATCTCCATCAAAGTCTCTATCGTCGGAAAGATATAGAGATCAAATAGAGAGTCTCTAAATATAGACTCGGGGAGGGAGTCTATAGATTTAGAGATTGACGTATAGACTCTGCTAGATCAATATTATAGAGATTGGACATTGTCCATAAGTGATATAGGGCCCCTGTTGGACATACTCTAAACCCCTTCCACTAGGTGGCATCGTGACATGGTATATACGTAATGACAAAACCAATCTCAAGGAGTTAAAAGAGTAACATTATTGTTTGTGGGGGGCTTTAAAATGCAAATTGAGTTGTAGGAAGTCCTTTGGTAAATGATCTCAACTATAGGGGGTTTCAGATAATTTCTAAAAAAGTACATAAAGATATACACGCGAAATCCAAATCATAGGGGTCAAAAGTAATTAAAAGATTAATATTTTTTCCTTTCCAATTCCTCTCATGCTAAGGTGTGACAGGGTTCACAAAATACATCTCCAAGCAATTGATTACTAATGTAATTTATTTCTAAAATTTTAAAAAATGATATTATGAAAGTATTTTTCAAGACAAATCTATATGCATGATTGTTATATAAGCTATCCAAATAGTTTAAAATATATACATAGATAAGGTTTTTAAACTTTAATCTAAGACAATTCTATATGCATGATTGTTATGTGCGTTATCCAAATAGTTTAAAATATATACATAGATAAGGTTTTTAAACTTTAATCTAAGACATGTATAAAACATTAGGTTTTTCAAAATTGGAGAAAACATTAATCAGAGAAAAATATATATCATCAATTATAGTAGGTCCATATAATAAATACATAAATTTGAAATAAATGTTTAGATGGATCCAAGTAAAACTAAAAACCTAGCCGCGCAATTGCGCGGGCCACCATGCTAGTTGATATATGAAGTTGCGTTGTTATTTTGATTAGATCCAAAGTTGTACGAAGAGTACCACTCGATGACATGGTCTACTCCACAAATGATACGGTCCTTTGAAAAATAACCACCAACAATCTAAAGAAAGTTAAATTATTCTGATCCTATTTTGGTCCATCCTCTTCCACATTAATTTTTTGTTGTTGCTGCTGTGTTTCATTATGAATGGTTAGAACTTGATCTCTTGGTTAACATTTTGTCCTTGTTCTCCCTATTCTTCACCTGAAGAAGCTAATAATGCCCGCAGAAATTTTACAAGAAACATACTATGTGCATAAAGAATTGTTCTTGCGCTTGTGTTTTGGTAATTCCTGCGTTTGTTTTTTGCAAAACAGCGTTAAAAAAAAAACTAGATTGAATGTGGCGAGACATTTGAATCTTTTCATTTACTATAAACGTAGCATCTCTCTTTTCATGTCATTTAGAATCTCACCGTCGAGATTAATCGCTGTGCCTTGCTCAAAAAAAAAAAAGATTAATCGCTGTGCCACTGGCAAAGACATGGAAAAAACGTCCATTACCGTAGAAGCTTCCATCTGCGACTTTGGGAGTAACAGAATATGTTCGCCCACTCGATCGTGAGGTATGGCTAGAAGAATGTGAGGAGCCTCGTTACGGCTGTCGGGCATTAACAAGAAATGCTTATTCATACGTCGATTTCACTAGAGAATTAATCATACTTCCATCAAGTGCAGCAATAGCTACATTCTTATTCTCTAATGGTTGACCTGATTGCCTGATTGTCTTCGAATCAGGCCATGGGAACACAAGCACCGGAAACTTTTAGGCTTGTTCCCATGGCGATGGCGAATCCGATTCTGAAAGGGAGAACACTTCAGCAAAATCCGTGTAGCTCGGTCCCTTTTCTGAATTCAGAGAACCGTGTGGCGTTCAGAATGCTCAGCTGTCGCACCTGCAAGCCCCCAGCCTAAAACCAACAGATGCATATGCATGCCGACTAATAGTGGCAGCACAGAGCTTTGCTGTCGATCGAATGAGAGGATGTCGCGGTCTTGTGTGGGGTTTGGGTTATCCCTTTCTCTGAATTAATTCTTTGATCGGGTCTTCATACTTGCAGCTCGATCGACCAGTCGATCTGATCTGCCAGCCCGATTACAACTCAAATTTTGCTTTGATGCTACTCGATCTTCCTGACACCGATCCATCTCGAATTATCTTCAGGTTCTCATGTCTTTATCATTGCGATTTTTTTACATTACGGTAGTCTATTCGGGCATGATCTCCTGTAGTGAACTTACCACAAGGAAAAGCTTCTCTTTTTTTTTTTTGCCCTTAGCAACTCAACGACGAACTAAGTAGGTAGATTAGGATAAGTGGTTATTTTTCAGTGAGAGATGAGCGAAAAGCAGTGTTTGAAACTTGGCGCCAAAGGTTCATACCTACCTGGGTGCAGTAGTCTAACCAGGATTACAATCTAGCTTTTGCAACTAAGTACTCTACCTACCAAGTCGATTTAGTTAGCTGGATAAGGTCATCGTCAGAGCTACGTGAGTTCAAAATTAAACCATATTGATGCATCAGCTGTATCAATTTACCCGGCTTCCCACGTGTAGTTATACTTTAATAGCATACCTGATCATTCGTCGGGTTTGGATTGGACAGATTCGGACCAGGTTTTCAAATATGATAAAAAATCAGTCAGCTAAGAACCCTACCTAACCCGATGCTCCGGGTCCCAAATTCCGACCCAAAAATCCAACTAAAAACCCAAACCCGAACGACTGATTTCACAATTTTTTTAGGCCCGGACTTGGCCCAACCCGACGATCGGGCTTCAAATTGGTACCCGAGCCTATCCGATTATCGTCGGGTTGGGTTTCTCAGACAAGAGGTTTGTAGCATACAAAGTCGTTTAGTAACGACACCTTTTTTTCGAAAGAGACATTCCCTCGAAACAAATTAGCTGCATTGATAAGCGGATTTTAAAAAGTTCATCTCCTGTTGTTAATGATTACAAAAATACTGTTGGTATAACATTTATCGTCCGGTAACGGTTGGACTAAACATCATCAAGTGCATACGCCGGCGTAGGTGAAATCTCTCTTTCCTTGATCCAAATTTAAGCACAGCTATCTCGCAACGAAATAATAATGATGTTGTGCAATCGTCGATCCTGTCACCGTTCAAAAATCAATGTGTGCATGAATGCTAAATACTACTCCCTCCGTTCCAAATTATAGGCCGTTTGACTTTTTTGACACATACTTTGACCACTCGTCTTATTCAAAAAAATTTATAATTATAATTTATTTTTTTATGATTTAGTCTATCATGAAAGGTAATTTAATAATGACTTGAGTTTTTTCATATTTTCACTAATTATTTGAATAAGACGAGTGGTCAAAGTACGTGTCAAAAAAGTCAAAAGACCTATAATTTGGAACGGAGGGAGTACTACCAACTTTCAATTTGTGGCACTGATATAAGCATGGGCCGCTAAACTAATGATGTTTTGATCATCATTATCCTGTGCCCTAATCCTGCTTGTGGCACAATTGTTATCTAAACTACGTTATCCCTCCTCCCTAGTAGCTCTCACACGTCGAGATCATCTGGGTAGTTGTCGGTTTCGTCACACACGTTATCCACTGATCCACAGCTTCACCACCTAGTATAAAATTTATTTACTGCTATAAGGTGAGTCTACCTGTACGTACACAACGCAAGCCACATTTGCAGGTTCTGTCAAATTATTTACTTAAATTATTTAAACCATTTGATAATCTTTTTATAATCATTGAAGAAGCAGCAACAAAAGATATGTAGCAACTAGAAGGAAAGAATGGGGAAAAGAGGGCAACATTGATTATCACTGGCTTGAGCTTGAAAAATAAAATACAAATTGTATATGAGTTTACGGAATGTCACAAAAAAATAGGCTCTATTGAAAGCAATGTATTTTCATACCTTCTAGAGAATAACATGGTATTTTATGAGATGTTTGGCTATCTTGGTGTTTTATACCATGAAAATACCATGATTTTGTCAATAACATGGTTTTTTAAGTATTTTTTTTTTAGAAAGCCGAGATGGCCAATTCATTCAAAACAGAAGGAAGACAGAGTGCAAAGATTACAGAAGGTAAGCCCCCCTGACCCCAGACGCAACACCGAAAATCAACAGACAACTAGACAACCGCTAAGTCACTTTTAATTTTGCTGACTACATCATCAGGCCAACAATCCTCTTGCCGAAAAATGCGCGCGTTCCGTTCTTTCCAGATGTTCCAACAGACTGTAATAATAACGCCATCCTCGATCGCTGACGCCTTGTACACCCTTGAGATTGTCCCACCAAGAACCCACGGAAATAACCGAGGGTCATCCACCTGAGTTGGACGAAAAAGCGACATCGCATGCCAAATCTGTCTGGCGAAAGCACACTCCCAGAACAGGTGGTTGTGGTTCTCGACGCCAGTGCCACAAAGAGCGCAAGAAACATTGCACGGCCACCCTCTAGCAAGAAGACGGTCTGCGGTAAGCAACCTCTGACGGATCAAGACCCAGAAAAAGAAGCGACACTTCCTCTGAACCCTTGTTTTCCAAATGCGGGTAAAGTCATGCTCCTGCGACGAACCCAAGAACTGCAAGGAATAAGCCGAACTCGCCGAGTAGGACCCCTAAGCGTTGAACTTCCAACGCACGGAGTCTGAGATGCCTGGGCGGAGGATGATCTGGTTCACAGCCGACCAAAGAGCTATGAACTCGCGAACCTGCTCATCAGAAGAGATTCTTGTCAAGGGCCTCATCCAGCGTCCATCAATCAGCGCCTGGTGAAGGGAGATTCGATCCCGTCTGGCAAGCCTATAGCAGTTTGGAGCCAGCTCGCGTGGAGCCGAACCTTGTAACCAAGGCGAAGTCCAAAAGGAGGTCCTGCAACCGTCTCCGATGATGAGCTCTGTGGCCGCTCGAAAGAGCGTAATGTCGGCGCCTGGGACAGGGATGATGCAATCAACCCACGGCTTTGGCGGGGAATCCCAGAAAAGCCAAAGCCAACGTAGGCGCAAGGCCCTACCAAACCTGGTGATATCCTTTACGCCGACACCCCAAGTTCTTTCGGCCTGCAGACCGTTTCCCAATTGACTAGGCATTTCCCACCATGGCATTCCTGCTCCCCGGTCCAGAGGAAAGCTCTCCTAATTTTATCGATTTTCCTGGTCGCCCACCCACTTAGCTGGAAAACCATAATATGATAAATTGTCATTGAGGTGAGAACAGAATTGACTAGGACCAAACGCCCTTCCTTGGATAGCAGCTTTGCTTTCCAAGACGCCAACCTGCTTCTAATCCTCTCGATGATAGCCATTTCATCCTGCTTCGTAATCTTGGTGGGCTTGAGCGGCAAACCCAAGTAGGAACAAGGGAAGCCTTTAACCTGCGCCTGGATTTCATCGCGCAGCCAATCCCCGGCCTGCTGGACACACCTAATCGGGAAAACCTCGCTTTTGGCCCAATTTACAGCTAGCCCGGTCGCTCCTTGGAAGATCTTGAAAATCTGGGACAACGCCTGTACTTCCGAAGCCACCAGATTAAGCAAAACCATTACATCATCCGCATACAAGGAAACTTTCAATCTAGCAACATTCTGCGGGATTGGCTGAAAAATACCATAAATCTCGGCCAGTTGCAGAATCCTAACCAACGGCTCCATGGCTAAGATAAACAACAGTGGGGAGAGAGGGTCGCCCTGCCTTAATCCCCTGTGGTGAACGAAGGCTCTAGAAGTAGAGTTATTTATCAAGACCTGAGAGGTGGCGTCTCTAAACAGGATGGCCATCCAGTCTCGCCAACGTTGGCCAAAGCCGAAGGCCTGGAGAAGCTCAAGGAGGTATTCCCAACTCACTGAGTCGAATGCCCTTTGGATGTCGAGCTTCAAAAGGAGGGACGACACCTTTTTCCTATGCAGGTTCTGACACACTGGAATGCACCCATAAAAAGTTGTCTTGAATGGACCTGCCCCTGATGAAAGCACTCTGAGACGGGGAAACCAGATTTTCCAAGTGCCTGGAGAGCCTATTGGCAAGGATTTTGGAAAACAGTTTCCCAAAACTGTGCATCAAGCTAATTGGCCTAAAGGCAGCAAGAGATGGCTCGGCTTGCCCTTTAGGCAGAAGGGCGATGTGAGCACAGTTTAGATTGACAAAACCCTCTGCCTTACAAAGCCACAGGTCCTGGAAAGCTGCCACCAAATCCTCCTTAATGACGTCCCAGCATGTTTTGTAAAATAGCCCTGTAAAACCATCAGGGCCGGGAGATTTTCCCGAAGCGTGGTGTCCTCCAGGACTTGGAGTCCCCCTTCCTAGTGGATGAGATTCATCAAGTTTTTTAAGTACTGAAAACTCTAGTTTGATCTAAAGTTTTGTTTTCATTCGTTGGTGACAGTCTCTAGAAAACTATGTAACCAAACCGTTGGTAGTTTTAAGAAATAGCATGGTTTCATTCCTCCTATGTAATGCTTTGCACTTTTTTACACCATGTTTCAGTAAATAGGAAAAAAAAAACGGTATATCCGGGCCATCGCTTTGTTTCTAGTGATGACCGATAAATCGTAGCTTGTCTTGCTGCGCATTTGCATGCTACCTTGCTAGTACATTTGATGGACACAGCACGCCAACATTGGCTCATCGTCAGATGGTACATGCCTTCATTTAGCCAAGGCAAAAAACCCACGTCGCAGAGCAGCATGTTCTGTGTTCCTAACCATGCATGTGAGAAGGTGCAGGACACTGGATGTTTAATATTTTCCATCTTTTTTTTTGTTTTGGGAGAAATGGAAATTTTGACACCCAATTTGTGATGATAATCTATAAATGCCGGTTCAATAATGTAGGAGTACTGAGAGGCAGCACATGTTCAGTTTGTGGACTCTGGACCAAACCATTCATTCCTCCCTGCCAGACAAGTGACCAGACTTCATGCAGAATTCATAATGCTCAAATATGCAGTATTGCTTCCTCGATCAACTTGTTTCACAAAATTTAGTCGCTCCATGGACCCCAGATACTCAGCGGTAGGTCTATGACAAAATTCATGACGCTATAATGTCATGCATTATTCGTACACTAGTCCAATTCCCGTTTTTTCGTTATAAAAAAAACTAATTTCATCATCAAGAGTCAAGAATGTGAACGAACGGGCGATACGATGGGTCATGAATTGTCATATGCCTTAGCTTTGATATGGTAGCACACGCACAGCGTGACACATCGATCAAGAGTAACCACGAAGATGACAACATGAGTTACTGTGATCATTTTTTTTTTAACAAACGGGGCAGACGCTCTGCTATTTCATGGGTTAGTGTGATCATGAGTTTTTATTTTTGAACAACCCACCTTAAGAAAAAAAGGAGAGAGGGTTGTTTAAGATAAGATGAATTTGTTATAACAAATGGATCAACGAGTAATTTCAGCAAATTAGATGGGGTTGCTGCGACCCATGGCATGGTGGGTAATTCTTTTTTTACTGACCTCTAGACCAGAGAGGGGGTCAAATTGGAGTTGTAATTCGACTCTGTTTTTAGTGAAATGGATGGGTTAATTGTAACAACCAATGATATGATGAGTAATTTTAGTAAAATGATGCATTAATTCACCGACACTCAACACTTGACATTTTTCAACGGTAGAGGATTATATATCCGATACTATAACTTACCTCTAGTAATATATGAATGAGTTGTTGGGTCATATATGTAAGACCATTGCATATTTGTATATTTTATGCTTTAGTGAGTAGATCACTGAAACATTAGATCATGTAATTAAAAGGAACGGTTCAAAACCGTTTGGATAAGTTTTTTAAAAACCCCGAACAAAAATAGTGTAACACGAGTTAACGGAGGTAATGGCATAATAATTTATCTATAGCAACGATCATATATATATATGATTGTAGAAATTGCCTACAGTCATCAACACCAGGAAAATGAACTATTAGCAATAATGAATCATTGTGAAATCTCTTCATATTAAGCCACCAAGAAATTCATAAGTGAGTAACTAAATACAATTATTTAGGTAATGAAAAAACACATCATCATAGGAGTCACGGACGGCCTATCCGCCTATATATACAGTCCAAACACAAGAGCACGCATATCTGCATGCATTTCTTATTGAGCTCCAGGCCATTCCACGTCAGCTTGTTGGACGGTGGGTGGGAGCGTTGGGGCCAGCTGCATGGACGGCTCCTTGGCATGCAAAGCCTTTTCTCAAGCCTCAAGCCGGCCGTTCGCTCGATCGCCGTGTCGATTTTTTATTTTTTATTTTTCGCATGGAGCCATGGGCGGACGACCACGGCCGGTCTTGCCACTTCTGGCTGGATTCCGTGCGATTCCGATGCCCCCGTGGGCAAGCGACGGCGACCGACGGCGACGACGACGACGCGCCGGAGCCAAAGACCCGCCGAGCTGGCTGGAATGGAATCCTTATTCTTATATATGGATCCAAAGCGTGCAGCATAGACATTTTTTTGATGATAAAATATACGGAAACACTTTGATACGAACGTCCGAGCGTCCGGACGTGCGCAAGCCAGTGGGCTTCTAGCCGGGCCGGCCCGTGCATGCAAGCACGCGGGGAAATCAGCACGCGCGGGGCAGTAAAAAATGGATGACGCAAGTTGACGTCAGCAGATTCTGTTTTTTGTATTCTTCTTTCGGCGACCATAATTTTTGACTGGGTGCTCTAATCCAAAAACCGTTTGCACCAACGTGTTCCTCGTATTTTTACGAACAAAACAAGATGTTTGTTGCCATATAAATCTTCAAACTTACCTAACGAAACTTAGGGTTTGCCTATTAAAATTTGGGTTTCGCCTACTGAAATTTGGATTTTCATATTCGTAAAACTCGTTGAACTGTCAAGTTTCATCAGGTTTAATACAAGTTTCATCAAGTTTCATCCAAGTTTTTTCAAGTTTCTTCAAGTTTCATTAGGTTAATTCAAGTTTCATCAAGTTTCAACAGGTTTCATCCAAGTTTCATCAGGTTACATCGAAGTTTATTGAAGTTTCATTAGGTTTCATCAGAACACGGCTAAGTTTCATCAGAACACGGCCAAGTTTCGCTAGTATAGATGTAAGTTTCATAAGTGCCTTCTCTTAGTTCACATCAAAAAAATTCAAAAAGTGAAAAAAATTCAAAAAGTATTTAAAATGGGTTGCTCTCGATCTTAGAAGAATTATAAAATTTATTCCATGATTTTTGAACGCTGTTTGAAAAGTTTAATTGAAATTTTAATCAATCGACGACTAGCTAGCTCGGCTATGCGTCTGAGAACGTCGTCTTGTGGCGTGGCGCATGCATGCAGCGTTGGATCGGCGCGGTGTCCATCCATCCGACGGCCTGGGCAGGTCCGGACCGAGAGCCACGTCCGACGCCTGGCGCTCGCCTAAAATATAAGATTGAATTAATTGTTAGCTCGCTATGATTAAAAATTTTCATGCAAAATTTGGAGATTTTGGGGATGTTACAATTAATCTAACAAATTCCAAAAAAATTAGAAGTTTGGCCGTGCACGGTGTCATGTAAGACATGCATATGTCTAAAACATCGTGTAATCTATACGTATCAACGATCATATTGAATTAATTGTTAGCTAGCTATGTCTAAATTAATTTTTTTAAAAAAGGTTGTGTACGTAAAACATGCTCCGAGAGCTGGGAGTAATCTTGTGCAGGACGCACCTAGAAAGATAATCAAATGCACAATCGCGCTTGCGTTGTACTAGAGGGTATGGCTCGCAGTAGTGTCGCCGTCGCCGGAGCCTAATCTGGCATTTCTGTGGGAGCGCGTGGCGGTGTGGGCCCCCGGCTCCGGATCCTAGGAGCCACGGTGGGCCCGTACGAGGTGCCACGCAAGGGCGCCGGCGGGCCCCACCGGAGGGAGAGGCCGGGCGACCAGAGGAGGAGGCAGGTGGGTGTGCGCGGGCCCCACCACGTTGCGGACACCGCCGGCAGCCAGGTGGGCCCGGCACCACGTGGCCCTCCCTGGCGCCGCGGGCCCCACCACGACCGTTGGTAGTTACATACAGATACTGGGCGATCAAGCCGGCCACGCCGAGCCCACGAGCGGTCTCCCGGGCGATCACTGATCAGCACCCAGCAGCGTGAGCGAGTGATGAGCACTGAGCCAAAACGGCTATGATTAATTGTAGGTTTGGTGTGGATCATGACCATCACCTGCTGCGATCTTGTGTCCCAGCCTTTTCCTGTACGCGACCGATCGAGCCGGCCGATCGGGACCATGCAAACGCGACACATGCATGCATGCCTTGATTCTCCCGTGCACCACCGAGATCTCCATCCATAGATATTCTCCTTGTTTCTATCTGCTCCTGATTGTTAGAATAATTATGGGGTTGGCCCATTTAATTATTTTAATAGAAATTCCAAGAGGCCCATTTAATACTAAACCGTTTTAAATTGTGAGGAGAATATCTCAACTTAAATAGTTGACCGTGGTTCTCCCATTAAGAAAAGAGAGAAAGAGAAAGGCGGGCGAGCTTCTCGAGACAGGCGAGTTCTCCCGCACGGCGACCACTCGAGCATGGGCGAGCTCTCCCGAGCGGGCGACCTCGCCTGAGCATGGGCGAGCTCTCCCGAGCCGGCGACGACTCTCCTCGGCGAGCTCTCCTCGAGCACGGCGACCTCTCCCGTGAATCGACTTAATGGTGGTGTAATGGCGTCTGATTACGTAATGAACGACTTAATGGCCGGTGTAATGCCGTCAGTTACTAGTGCTTGATGGCGTCCGGGTTCGACAAACCTTCTCTTCCCGGCGCTATAAAAGCATGAGCTCCTTGCCTCGTGAAGCAATCGCTAAAAGAGCTCTCTCTCGCACATTTCATACTTCCATCTGTGAAGGCCATTGTTTTGCATTCCCGCTCTGTTTCCTTGCGCGCACAAGAAGCGGAGGAGCAGCCTCCGAGCCTCGTCCTTCTTGAGATCCCGCCGGGGGATAGAAGGCCGATAAGGTTTTGGGGAGCGACCACGCGATCGCTCAAGTTTCCTATTTGGTTCACTTCATCTACACAAAGATCGACGCTCGATCGCACCGACCTCTCCATCTGCATCAACGGCATCTCTGCACCAACTTGTGATCGACTACATCAACCGTCATGGCGGTGAGAATGTGCAAGTCATTCTCACTTGACCTTTGCTACTGCGCCAGTAGTGGCTGCACTCGCTCAAGGGTATATTTGTTTATACCGTGCCTTTGTTTGGCTTGTTTCTTGTTCATTAGCCTTTGTGTATGAGATAGATAATTCGTTATTATCTAGTACCTTTGGTTATGAACTTGAAATATTCAATTGGTTAATTATGATTTACCTAATTTTGTGGATTAAGAACTTGAGGAAATTCCTAATATTTCCATCAATCCAAAAACCTTATCCTAGGAATTTTACAACTCTCGGTTTATTTGCGCACTTAAGCCAACGGTATTTGACGGCAAATTACAAGCGTTAGCGCGCCAAGATGATTTTATGGTTGATCGCCATGAACGTGTATCACGTTATAAAAGGCAAGCCACAATGGAAGGAGGGCTCTCTCTGGCGCAGAGAGTGCCTTCGCATCTGCGGATAACTTGTTTAGAGGCGCCGTGATTAGCGTTTTGGGAGAAAATCTTGTTGATGTGTATATGATTTTGCCTAGTGGTAAAGAAATGTGGGATGCACTTGAGGCAAAATTTGGAGTTTCTGATGCGGGTAGCGAGCTCTATGTCATGGAGCAGTTTCATGACTACAAGATGGTCGATGACCAGTCTGTAGTAGAACAAGCTCATGAGGTGCAAACTTTCGCAAAAGAACTTGAGAATTTTAAATGTGCATTGCCCGACAAGTTTGTGGCGGGGTGCATTATTGCTAATCTGCCACCTTCTTGGAGGGATTTTGCCACTACTCTAAAACACAAGAGACAAGAGTTCAGCGTTGCTGGTCTCATTGGGTCTCTAGATGTTGAGGAGAAGGCGAGGGCAAAAGATACACGTGGGAAAGGAAGTTCTAGTGCCAATGTGGTACAAAAGAAAATCTTTCAATTCAACAAAAATAAAAACAAGTCTGAAAAGCCTGACAACAAGAACAAAGCCAATCAAACTACTAGCTTCAAGAAGAAGAAGAATAAAGGGAAGGGAAACTGCTTTGTCTGTAATGGTACTGATCATTGGGCTAAGAATTGCCCTGATCGTAAAGACAAGCAGAAAAAGTCCGCCAACGTTGTTATTGGCAATACTGAGGAAGGAACATCTGGGTATGTAACAAGATTACCTCTTGTTCTTTCAATTATGTCGTTCACTTGATTGGTGGATTGACACAGGGCCAATATACATGTTTGTCTTGATAGATCCCTATTTTCTTCTTACCGGTCGCAGGGTCGCCTCCGTGTTGATGGGGAATGGGTCGCAGCATTTGTACGTGGAGTCGGCATCGTTGACTTGAAGTTTACTTCGCAAGGTCGTCGATCGAGGAACGTACAACATGTGCCCGCGATAAATAAGAACCTTGTCGGCGGATCTCTATTGTGTAGAGATGGTTTTAAGCTAGTTTTGAATCCAATAAATGTGTTATTTCCAAGTTTGGAAATTTTATTGAAAAGGCTATGAGAGCGGAGGCTTGTTCCGCTTATCTTTGATGGACATGAATAATGAGATTAATCATGTTTGTGATCATGAGACTAATGTTTGGCATTCACGACTTTGTCATGTTAATCTTGGTTGTATGATGCGGATGGCGGTATGGATTTAATCCCAAAATTTACCCAAGTCAAAAGTTCTAAGTGTCAAGTGTGTGTGCAATCTAAGCAAACTCGCAAGCCTCACAAGGCGTGAGGCGAGAAACTTGTCACCATTAGAACTAGTTCATACCGATTTGTGCGAGATGAGCGGGAGTTGACTAAGGGTGGTAAGAGGTATTTCATGACTTTGATTGATGATTCTACTAGATTTTGCTACGTGTATTTATTAAAGTCTAAAGATGAGGCTTTTCACTATTTTAAGATCTATAAAGCTGAAGCTGAGAACCAACTTGATAGGAAAATCAAACGGGTTAGGTCAGATCGTGGTGGAGAATATTTTTCTAGTGATTTTAATATATTCTGCGAGGAACTTGGAATAATCCATGAGAGGACGCCTCCCTATTCTCCCCAGTCAAACGGGGTTGCCGAAAGAAAGAACCGTACTCTAACTGATATGGTTAACGCCATGTTAGAAACATCGGGACTTTCCAAGGAATGGTGGGGTGAGGCTATATTGACTGCTTGTCATGTCCTAAATAGGGTTCCTACAAAGAATAAAGAAATCACACCATTCGAGGAATGGGAGAGAAAAAGATTAAATCTCACTTATTTACGGACTTGGGGCTGTTTGGCTAAGGTTAATGTGCTGTCCCAAAGAAGCGTAAACTTGGACCAAAAACCGTTGATTGTGTCTTCATTGGTTATGCTTTTCACAGGTGTTGGATATAGGTTCTTAATAGTGAAATCTGGAGTACCGATATGTATGAAGGTACAATCTTAGAGTCCAATGATGCCACATTCTTTGAGGACATATTCCTATGAAAGAGACACTTAGCTCATCCGCCAAGAATCTATCTTCTCTCCTAAACCTTCCACTCCTATACAAATTGAACCCACTTTTGAGGAAAATCCAATAGATGAAGACAATGAAGTAACTCGAAAGAGTAAGAGACAAAAGACCGCAAAGTCTTTTGGTAATGATTTCATTGTATATCTAATGGATGATACTCCAAGAACCATTGAGGAGGCTTATTCATCTCAGAACGCTGACTATTGGAAGGAAGCGGTCCAGAGTGAGATGGATTCCATCCTGAGCAATGGAACTTGGGAAGTTATTGATCGTCCATATGGATGTAAACCTGTAGGATGTAAGTGGGTGTTCAAGAAGAAGCTGAGGCCTGATGGTACAATTGAAAAGTAGAAGGCAAGACTTGTGGCCAAGGGTTATACCCAGAAAGAAGGCGAGGATTTCTTTGACACTTACTCACCTGTTGCCAGATTGATCACTATTAGAGTACTACTATCCATGGTCGCTTCCTACGGTCCGATCGTTCATCGATGGACGTGAAGACGGCTTTCCTTAATGGAGAGTTGGAAGAGAAAATCTATATGGATCAGCCAGATGGATTTGTAGTAAAGGGTCATGAAGGAAAAGTGTGTAGGTTGTTGAAGTCTTTGTATGGCCTTAAACAAGCACCTAAGCAGTGGCACGAGAAGTTCGACAGAACTTTAACATCTGCCGGCTTTGTTGTAAATGAAGCTGACAAATGTGTGTATTACCGCTATGGTGGGGGTGAAGGAGTGATTCTGTGTTTGTATGTTGATGACATATTGATCTTCGGGACGAACCTTAATGTGATTAAGGAAGTCAAGGACTTTCTGTCATGAATTTTGAAATGAAAGATTTGGGAGTAGCGGATGTCATCTTAAACATTAAGTTGTTAAGAGAAGATGATGGTGGGATAACTCTTGAGCAGTCCCATTATGTGGAAAAGGTGTTGAGTCGCTTTGGCTTTAGCGATTGTAAACCTGCTCCAACGCCATATGATCCAAGTGTGCTATTACGAAAGAACCAACGTATAGCAAAGGATCAATTGAGATATTCCCAAATCATTGGTTCACTGATGTATTTAGCTAGTGCAACAAGACTCGATATCTCGTTTGTTTGTGAGCAAACTTAGCGGTTTGTTTCAAATTCGGAGATGATCATTGGCATGCTCTTGAGAGAGTGATGCGCTATCTAAAGGGACATCAAGTTATGGTATTCACTACACCGGTACCCAAGGGTACTAGAGGGTTATAGTGATTCAAACCGGATATCCGATCTCGATGAGATAAAAGCCACAAGTGGATTTGTATTCACATTGGGTGGTGGAGCTGCTTCGAAGTCTTGCAAGCGCACCATCTTAACTAGGTCTACAATGGAAGCAGAACTCACAATTGAGACACCGCCACTATGGAAGCCGATTGGTGCGTGAGCTTGTGATGGACTTACCGGTGGTTGAAAAACGGTGCTCGCTATCCTTGTGAACTGCGACAATCGATGGTGATTGCCAAGGTGAACAGTTCAAAGGATAACATGAAGTCATCAAGGCACGTTAAGAGGCGATTGACGTCTGTCAGAAGATGAGAAACTCGGAGTTATAGCATTGGACTATGTCCGACGGCTAAAAACCCGGCGATCCCTTTACAAAGGGACTATCACGAAATGTGATAGATGAAGCATCAAGGAGATGGGCTTGAGACCCACATGAAAGTCATGTCTTAGTGGTAACTCATCCTATTTGATCGGAGATCCCGTGAATTAGGATGTTGAGACAAGCTAGTGATCGGCCGAGAGGAGAGTACTTTTGTACTTAACCCACTCCGCTTTGAGATGCACTACTCTCCTATTCTCGTATGGCGGGTTGGTTATACCTTAATGTGTTCCGAGTGGCTTTTAATAAAGCGTAGATGTTATCCTACGTAACATCTTATGAGGAATACACCTATATGAGCTCGATCGCTAGTCACAGCCTATGAAATTGGGTGATCTCTAGAGGCTCATGAAAGGCAAAGGAGTATGACTTATACGCCCAAACCGAGGGATGCATTTAGCGACTGGTATCGATAAAGGACTTTGGTGAAACTCGTTCGCACAAGACCTGTCAATTCAAGGCTTAGTCCATTGTTCAGTTGTGGATGAGTGTAACCTTTGTTCTAGGTGGAAGTTCAACTTAACAGTCTCCATCAAACACCGGTATATCAAACTACAATTGGGCGAGAGTATTTCAAATGTGCCTATGAAATTTGGTGGGGATTGTTAGAATAATTATGGGGTTGGCCCATTTAATTATTTTAATAGAAATTCCAAGAGGCCCATTTAATACTAAACCGTTAGGGAAATTGTGAGGAGAATATCTCAACTTAAATAGTTGACTGTGGTTCTCCCAATTAAGAAAAGAGAGAAAAGAAAGGCGTGGCGAGCTCTCCCGAGACGGGCGAAGCTCCCCGCACGGGCGACCTCACCACGAGCATGGGCGAAGCTCTCCCGAGCCGGGCGACCTCACCTCGAGCATGGGCGAGCTCTCCCGAGCCGGGCGACCTCTCCTCGGCGAGCTCTCCACGAGCACGGCGACCTCTCCCGTAATCGCGACTTAATGGTGGTGTAATGACGTCCGTTACGTAATGCATTTACTTAATGGCCGGTGTAATGCCGTCCGTTACTAGTGCTTGATGGCGTCCGTGTTCGACAAACCTTCTCTTCTGGCGTCTATAAAAGCATGAGCTCTCGCCTGCAAGAAGCAATCGCTAAAAGAGCTCTCTCTCCCGCACATTTCATACTTCCATCTCAGAAGGCCATTGTTTTGCATTCCCGCCTGCTTTCCTTGCGCGACAAGAAGCGGAGGAGCAGCAGCCTCGAGCCTCGTCCTTCTTGAGATCCCGCCGGGATAGAAGGCCGATAAGGTTTTGGGGAGCGACCACGCGATCGCTCAAGTTTCCTCTTTGGTTCACTTCATCTACACAAAGATCGACGCTCGATTGCACCGACCTCTCCATCGCATCAACGGCATCTCGCACCAACTTGTGATCGACTACATCAACCGTCATGGCGGTGAGAATGTGCAAGTCATTCCTCCAATACCGCTGTCTACTACAGTAGTGGCTGCAGCTCGGCTCAAGGGTATATTTGTTTATACCGTGCCTTTGTTTGGCTTGTTTCTTGTTCATTAGCCTTTGTGTATGAGATAGATAATTCGTTATTATCTAGTACCTTTGGTTATGAACTTGAAATATTCAATTGGTTAATTATGATTTACCTAATTTTGTGGATTAAGAACTTGAGGAAATTCCTAATATTTCCATCACTGATTCCTCCACGAATCACGAGCGACCCACTCCTGCCACTGTACACATACGTATACCATGTCACCTTGTCTCTGTTCTATGCACGTAGACGGCACACTAGCTAGCTACTGACATGCACAGTACGTATCGAGAGAGAGAGAGGAATTACAGGGCCATGCATGCATGCATGATGCACGCATGGAGGCCTTGTACATTTCAGCTTAACGTAGCGTAGCGTAGCGTTTCAATAAAATTTATCTTTTTTATATGGCCTATTTGGTGTAATAATCTGTAATGTTTTTTCTCAGGCTTTTAATAGTCCTATTAAAGATTCTAAAAATATTTTTTAATTATTTTTAATAAAATTTAAACCTTTCTTTAAAATTTTTCAAATTTTGCTGAAACGCTACGATACGCTACAATAAGCTGAATTGTACAAGGCCGGAGAGAGAGGGCGAGTAGAAGCAGCCGAGCAGCGTGCATGATGTACCGTTGGTTGCGCGTGCTGGCTGTACGTCGGCATGTCGCGGCCAAAGCATGCATAGTAAGACGCTTGTGACTAGCCGGAATGCATGCGGGTCACGGAAGGCGGAAGCGTATCGGTCACAGACGGGTACTCTGGTAGGGTCAAATCAGATGGGCTGATCTGATTTGATCTGATCCGGGGACTAAGATCAATGGGCGTCCGTACTCACCAACCCCTCCCAACTAATTTTTTATATAGACCAAAACCGGTTAATTGGCTAGCTACTTGGTTTTCAGCGATGAATTAGCCACGAATCGTAGAAATCATATATTTTTTATCCAATTGGTTCGATAAACCCTAATCTGACACTAGATTTAGGCTGATTCCAATCTCTACGAGGTAAGATGCTATAGATGTCAACACTAAAAATTTTTAATCAGCTGACGAGGAGTCACGCCCTTCAACCGGTAATTTTTTATCCGATAAACCCTATCGATTTAGGCCGGTCCGAACCTCAACGGGTAAAATGCTCAGACTTTTGATGAAGTTCAAGGAGGCCCGGTAAACTGATGATTTTACTTGGGTTTTCCAAGTTATTATTTACGAATCGTAATAGTTAATATATTTTTGGATCCGATAAACCCTATCGATTTAGGCCGGTCCGAACCTCTATGGGTAAAATGCTCAGACTTTTGATGAAGTTCAAGGAGGCCCGGCGAGCTTCACCTTGGAGAGCTGGAAGAAGCGGCTTCGAGCCAGCGATGGAGATAGATCGAGACAGCAATATAACACGCTTCGATATCTGCTTCCCTGGTCCAGAAGACGGCCATGTTTCCGCGACGTCGACGGCCAGTCGCGTCTCGCGCGCTTGGCCACACGGGACGTGGGCACGTACGTACGTCTCCGTCCCCATGACCGGCCGGCGATGGGAGCTTGAGCGCACGTTGGGACAAGACAGGAGTCCAGGCTATGGCCATGGCCGTGTTCTTGTTCGTGTTCATGTGGCCACCAAACGCTGCACCATCTTCTCGCCCATGTCACTAGCTCGTCGACAGTGGATAGGCCGTAGCTTTCACTTGCATTTACCCGTGGGCGACTCCTCTTGGTCCATCTGTCAAGCGTCAAACCGGCCCGTCACGCTCCATTTGTATATTTGTGATCATGCGGCTCAGCAAAAGTGCTAATTAATTAGAAGAATCCATGGCGATATTCGATCCATATTTGTATATATCTTGTTTCTTAATTAATCCTACTGATTCAATCTGATCATGCCTTCATGCATGCATGCGTGTGGCTAGCTAGATTTTCGCGAGGTGATATATCCCAATGAGCATTGCACACGTTCGGGACGCCGGGGGGACGCGTGATATGACCAAGGTGTCGGGGGTCGCCTGATGAACGTCAGCGTCGACGTGCTAGCGTGGTCGGTAGCAACGGATCATGCTGCCGGTAAGACTATATACTATATTATTGCGGGTATATCCTTATCATGATCTTTGTAAAGCGATAAAGAATCCGGTAGATTATTGCCGGCAAGATCTCTTTTGCACACTCGAGCGAGCGAGCGATCGAAAAAGCCGGTGGATAAGAAAAAGAGCAGCACTCGATCGATCTTGGGCTCTTGGCTGCATGCTAGCTAGCTGGCTAGTTAATTATATGTTACTACGACGTCAAAAAATGTCATGCCCTTAATTTAATTGGCACGTCGGTTTCGATCAGTGTGTATATCTATGTGTCAAAATTAATTCTTCAAAAACAGCTCCTGCCCTTTGTTTTCACACCAAAAAAAATCGCGAAACAATGGCTCAAATTAAATCACCCGACCATTCTCACCTGATGAACAACACGCCGTGAGATCGGTCTATATGCAACGTGCCACTGTATATATCACTCGCACACCTCTCCATGTCAAATAATCATCTGGCGACTTTGGACTCCTTTCAAGTGTAAATTTTTCGCGCTGTTGATTGCAACTCAAATGTGCGTTTGTATAGCTAATATCCTAGCAGCTAGCGCCAAACAAACTATTTATACAGACTTTTCTATAGAAATCTAAATCAACAAATCATCTTTTGCTTGACTGCAATTTCAGTCAAGGTGTCTGCCAAATTAAGCAGAGTTAGCTAGTTAGCTAGTTCTGGAGGCGGCGTTCGGACATTCTTGACCAAAGTTAGCTAGTTCTGGAGGCTGCTAGCTGCTACTCCCTCCAGTTTGATAATTCCTGTCGCCGGAGCGTTTTGTGTTTAGTTGGAAAATTCCTGTCGTTCTAGGATGCATTGATTGCAAGCAAAACTTTACGTGGCCCTAGAACCATTTGTTGGGTATGCATGTAAATAAAATGTAGCATCAAAATTCGAACCTAGACATGCAACTCATGGGAAAGTGGGAGCAACCACTAAGTTACAAGCATTTATTTGACCATATGGAGTACTACGAGATATTTAATACTTCCTTGGTATGTGAGATCATGTCTAAAACGACAGGAATTATCAAACTAGAGGGAGTAGTTGTCTTTGCTTCTTTGTATAGCTTTTTGAGGGTTCTGCTGTTTTCTCCAGTTTTTTCTCTCCATATGTATCCATTACCTGAACTTCTTCTTCCTCTTAATTGATTAAGGCAGAGCTCCTGCCATTCTTTCAAAAAAAAAAAAAATTTAAGCAGAGTTACTTGGTACGTTCAGGGTGAACACGCTATGCCCTTCTACACATGCACTAAATTTGACATGCTTCAGTGGTGGTTTGGCAACACTCCAATCAAGTGGCTTGTAACCTAGCATCAGTTAGATCATTGTGTTTGTCCTATGGGGAATTCGGATTAAATGTAAAGCCCATATTTTGCAATCAGGTTGAAAGTGATCCTTGCATGTTTCTCATCGTCGGCATTAAGGATAAGCTTTGGCTCTGTGGGTGAAAAGCCGCTTGATTATATTAATTTTGTAATGCTCCTAGGCCTTTGGGCATGTACCCGACTACCAATTAACCTCTTTTAAGGGCATCTTCGATTAAATGGTGTGAAATAAACTAGCTAATTATAAGAGGTCCAACTCATATTTTATATTTGTGTGAAGGAGAGAAAGAGAAGAGAGACAAATATATATATATATATATATATATATATATATATATATATATATATATATATATATATATATATATATATATATATATATATAGACACACACACACACACTAGCTCTTGGCTGGTGGCTAGACGATATTTATCCAACACGTTTACGTCCTCAGATCGGCTCGATCATTATGGGGGTGTTGTGGAATATCTGGTTTCAATAACTTTGCTAAGGATAATCTTCGTATGTGGGGACCGACTGAGGCATTTGGGCGGGAGAACGTGCTTGTTTTTTTTTCTATTTCAATGATATAATGTTTCATAGTATTTATGATTTGTTTAGGTCGTGAAAAAAAGACAGGCTAGCTAACAAGGGATGTCGATCTCATGCGGCCATAACGCCGGCCTCACTGAGACCTTAGAACCCATACATGGTTCATGGATGCATCGTCACATGCATGCGTGGACACTTGTACACATCGACGACGACCGGCCGGACTATACCAACTGCACCAAACTCCCATCATTTACGCTTGAATAGCATATTATGGTGGTGGCTCATGGTGGAGCCGAATGCAATACGCGCTAGCTGCTGTCTAACCTCGCCTGCACAAAGTCATGACACGCGTCGCTTGGCGCATGGAGCTCGAGCTCGCTATCTACGACACGATCAATGCCTAGCTCCATGCACGATTCAACCCAAAGATACCTATTTTTTCTCGATCGATTGCTCTTGCATTGACCTCGTATCATGGAGTATGAAGGTTCGTACGTACATAGTTTCATTGGACCGCCGGTTCATACGTACGTACGTACCTGCCACGGTGTCACTTCCATCAGAAAGTTTGGTGACGACGGTGAGAGACAAACTAGCTAGAGTGGTAGGGTCGTACGTGTGTATATATGTACGTACGTACGTACGTACGTGGATCGAGCCGGTGATCGATATATATGTGCACCGTGCACTTACATACGTACGCGCGTACGTGCATGCATATTCGATCCTACCGGTCTTGGATTTGGCCGGCACGCCTACCTCCACCCTTGGCCGTGCCATGCGTGCGTGCAGTTGCATGGGTCGCGCACCGAAGCGCGCCGCGCGTGCCACTCCAAGTCCGAGGTTTCTCGATCTGCATGCCGAACCGACCGATCGTTTTGGTCGGTGCATGGTGCGTGTCGATCCAACAAATCAGAGTGGCCACAGTGGCGGGCCCAGTATTCGTACGGTGGGTATTTGGTGTAAAAAAAATTTGTCACGAGCTCGTAACAGCACAGTTAAAGTACAATCTGTGAAAATTACTCATAATTTAACTCGACATTGTTTCATGACTTAGAAATGATTGATTATCAATATTATTCTTAATTAACTTGTACAAAAACCAACCTTCACGAAACCTAACAAATCAATCATTCAAATTTTAGTCCCTCGTTCTATTTCTTAACTTATTCTTCACATATTTCTTAGCTTGTACGCAATTGCATAATTGAGCTGAAGGTTCTAAAATTTACCTTGCAAAGGTTGATAAATACGCACACAATTACACATCACTCATCAATTAACTAATTGAGGAAAGGACTAGCTAGAGAAGTATGGATTGGGGATTATTCACTGGAATCTGGATTGACGCCACGACAACAGCCATGTCGAACCATATCGGCATTTTGCTAGAGCCGGACCGCCGTTGGTGAACTGTACCTTGGACCTTGGTTTCGGCCTATGTCGTACTACTATCGTGTTGCAAACGAATGAAGGAGGCTCGAGGCCAGAGTGGACGTCGAGCGTCGCTGCTGCGCTAGACAGAGGCGGGAGACGGGGGTGTTGCACCCCTACCGAAGGGTGTCCACGAGGCAGCATATATATAGGATTATAGGGGTCGGCACATAGGACGTGACTACCAATAGTAGAAAAAAGAAGGAAGGAGCACGCAACGCCGATTGTCGGCAACGGTGGCTAGGGTCATGTGTATAGGGTTCAGGGGACTAGAGAAAAACTAGAATAGGCTTGACTATTGAGGTAGTGAGACTTGCTCGCTCCTACCCGTTGTATGCTTGTGTTGGACGTTGATCTACTTCGCAACGACAACTATAAGATCTATCGGGCTTAATTTGCCTTGTCGGTTATCCTTGTATTTCCTCTACAAGATAAACCACTCTTTTCTCTTCACACCCCCCTTCCTTTGTAGCAACTCCTGTGTCCACCCAATTCTTAACTCTTGTCTCTGGAAGCCCTAATCATATGTCATTGATATCGAGACAAAGGTAGCGGCTCGCCGTCACAACCCATTGTTAGGCCTCCACCGCCCTATATAGAAATCCATCTAAGCCAAGGGAGAGGATTGGCGAACTCTAAAACCTAACTTGTTAGTGGGATGGTGATGAGAGAGGGTTTGTATGGGAAAGGTGGTGACGACTGAAGAGGAGGAAGACAGTGACGTGAGAACAAAATAGCAAAAAAATATGAAGGCTAGTGAAATCGATTGAAAATTTTATGTTATTATGGTGAACATAAAATCCGATTAGCCGAGTGGAGGATGTTGCATGCATGGCGATTGGCGAGTGCGCATAAACGGAATGCTAGGAAACAAAATACCATTTATGCGCGCGCGAGCAGTCCCTGGCTTATCCAAGCTATTGGCCCTGCACTAAGGCCTGTGTGTAGCTCTTCAACCCTCCACTTGATTTTAAAAAACTCCCATTTTTAAATAAAAAACAAGCGGATTCTTCTTCTTTCTCCCTCCTCCTCTCTCCCTCCACTGTGTCGGTCGCAACACGCTGCTACACGGCCGGTGGCCAACACGCTGGTCGGGCATGGCTATGGCGGCGCATGCTCGGGCCGCTGCTTGAGCCACGCCACGCCACCCAGGGCTGCGCCACACCGAGTGGCCATATCATGGCCGATGTGTTGCAACCCACTTGACAATGTAGCAACCTTTGCTCCGAACGGCCGCAACCATGAAGTCTCCCCCTTGCGCCACCATACCGCCGCCGAGCCGAGCGACGCAGCTATTGCTCGAGCCACCGAGCCATGCTCGGTGTCATTGTCGCGCTAGCATGGTCGTGCACTGGTCGGGGTGCTGATTGCCAGTGGCGGGCGGCGGCCGGTTTAATGAAGGGAGACGGTGAGGACCCGAATGTTTTTTTCTCAATTTTTTTGGAAGGTTGTTTTTGCAAAATATTCTAAGCTGGGAATTCCTCCGCGTGATGAAAAGCCGTTCTCAATCGCGAAAGAATCTTTAGACTCATAAAAAACAGAATTTGTGCTTGTGGAAATTCTCGAGCGAGCCTAGCCGAAAAGAAAGACTAATGATTTTGCGATAGGAAATACTCCACCGAACAGTCCAGAGACCAGAGCCGATCTCAGGGCGGGCTACCCTGGGGATGGATAATGTATCCGGGCCCCACGCAACCACCCCGACGTGGCCCGCCCAACGGCCCAAGCCCCCCTAAAGCCGTTGGAGCCGGCAGTTACCCTGCCTTTTCTGGCCCAGACCGCCGCGCCCAACCCACGCCGCCGCTGACGCGCGCCGCGCCACCTCCCTCCCCGGCGACGGCGACACGACACACGCGCCGTTCAACTGCCCTTATCCCCCCCGTCCCACGCACATGCCTCCGCCCCGTTGGTCCCGCGGGCGCCGCGCCGCGCGCACAGTGCGTGCGCTTGTCTCCTCCGATCCGCTGGCCCCGCTGCCCCGGCCGGTCTGCCTCGTCGTCGTCGTCGTCGTCGTCTTCGTCGTCGATGCCTGCGATGAATGCGATGTTGCCCCGCACGCGACCTGGTGGCCTCTTGCTGCAGGCATGCATAGGCGTATTCATGGGGGCATGTGATGCTACGTACCCTCCTGCATGCACATACATCCACGGGCTCTGGCTGCTCGCTCGCTCGGCACCATGCCTCCATGGCTGCCTCCATGGCCCATGCATTTCCTTACTCCTTGACTTCTTGTTTCTGAATTCTGAAAATAGGGAGCAGTACCCGCTTAATTATATCCCGCTTAAATTAAATCTGAATTTCATTATAAGCTTAATTATAGCACCGTGTTATTCAGGTGATGGCTTCCTCGAAGCCAGCCTAGACCAACGTCTCTTCTTGTGATGCGGCTAGCTGGACGCTGGAGTACGTACGTAGCGGATGCTTCATGCTTGTAGCAAAAACGATGATCAGGGTGTCCAATTAAAATACTTCCACACTTGATACATATATATATAGTTAGGACGAGCTAGGGTACTAAGGGGCAAGTCATTTGGTGCGTGAAAGCGTCCTGCAAGTCTGCAACGCTAGCCGACTAGCCCGTCTCTTTTGTAGCAGTAGCTAGCGACGTCGATCGATCATATCGGGGTCAATCGATCGTGTGCTACATTAATTGTTTTCCATTGGCCCATCTCCATCGTCAAGAGTATGGTTCATTCTATTCATCTTATCTAACTTATTTTATCTATCTTATCTTTAACCATGCACTTATAGAATCAAAGATAATTTACATAATGTAAGTTAGAAATTTGAGACCTCAAACCGTACCATCTTTTCTTCGCTTGTTCTACAGCTAAAACAATTTGGAGTTTGATTGGAGATTGTTGTCATGTAACTTCTAGGCCAGTAGATTTTGGGTCCTTTTTCTCCTGGATAGAAAGGATATGGCCAGTGCACAAGAGCTTACATACAACTTGCTTGGCGGCCTTGTGTTAGGCCATATGCGTGAGTAGGAATAGAACGATTTTGACGAAAAAATGATAAAATCTCCATTGACTATCGTGCATGTTTGCTGTGATTTGCTAGATTATTGGGCGGGGGCTCATAAATCGGAGGAAGCAGTTATTTTGAAAGCTTGTGCACACAAACTTAAGATCTATGTTGCAGGTTTTGGTGCTATGCGAAGTGATGACGGGCAAGACCCTCAGGTAGGAAGTCAGGGAGGGTGTGGCATGATGGACGTCTAATCAAATGGCATCGAAGAAGAAAATAGAGGTAGCAAAGTGGGACGGGGAGTTGAAGAAGGTTTAATCCTTTTCCGAGGTGACAAAAGGTGTCTAGTGGTAGCGAGGGTCAAAATAGATTGTTAGGTATTTTGTTTTGGAGAGTTTGTGTGGACTTCGTTTATTTCTGTATTAGTAAACAGCTAGCTGCAGTAGACTTCTTATCCCGGTCTTGATTTTGGATGGTGTTGGTCTGTGAGTTGCATATCACTGTGGTATAATTCCAGATGCTGAAAGATATGTACTTTTATTTCCGTTGCCTATGATAATTAATGGAAATGGGGTATAGCCCTTCTTAAAAGAAAATAATATGAGTTAGATGAAACGAGGAGAATATAATGAAGCCTTATTTAAAAGGAAGTGCTACAATACGTTGTACCTTCATCGAGATATATAGTAAGTACCATTGTCTTGGGTGCATGCATGCTACTATATATACGGAATTGCTTGAACGCAGGCGCCTGCAAATCGGCCTCGAGTGCAGGCGATTTTTTTTTCACATGGATTCAACAGAAATTTCGAGGGGGGGAAGGAGGAAGAAGAAGGGAGGAGGAAGGAGCTTACCTGGCCGCCATGGAGCTCGCCGTCGCCGCCGTCGAGCTCGCCGCCGGCCGGTTAGGGTTAGGGTTGGGGATTTTTTTGCTCCCCGGCTATAGATTAAGGGTGGGGGGGAGGTGTAGGCCCGGCGGTTGGTCGGGGTTGTGAGGGCGGCGGGCGCGCCAAGCCGGGGGAGATGATGGCAGGCGGTGTTGTTGGCGGGTGAATCTGGGCGTCGCCGTCGCGTCTTGGTTAGCGTGGGCGGCGGTGGCGCGGCGGCGGGAGGATGGGAGGAGGGGCGGCCGGCGGTGAGGATTTCGAGAATTTTTCAGGCCGTCGAGAGTTTTTCTGGCCGTCGAGATTTCGCGCGTTTCCTGTAGTGGCGGCCGGCGGTGAGGACGCCGCCGACGGGGGTGGTGGCCGGGGACGGCGGCGGCGGAGGAGGAGCACGGAGCGAAGCGGTAGAGGAGGAAGACAAAGGGAGCAGGCGAGCGGCGGAGGAGGAAGACTACGTGTACAAAACAAAAGGGTGGTCGCGCGCTGGCCGTTGGATCAAGCCAGAAAATCGCCTGCGCTCCCCCCAAAACGCAGGCAACTGCGCTACAGTGCGTCCCCTATATATATGTGCATGTGATACTTGCTAGCAAGTATCGTTGTTCTTTATGAAGACGCTCTGCTTCGGGAGAACGATGAGACTATTTATTAGGCAAGGATAGCATGCATGTTTTCGTAAATACTTTGGCAAAGAGAGTTTCTCTCGATCGCACTTTGCCTTACTTCGGGAGTTGAACAATATTTTGTGTGTGTTGATCAGATGCCCCAAGGCCCAAGTTGTCCCTCCGCCCATGCATATGATCACTCAGGCGCTGGCAAAGAGAGTTTCTTTGATGAATGATGATCGTCCCGCACGTCCGATAGATATATATATGCTGCTACACGATTCCAACCGTACCGTGTTTTTGTGGCGGCTCTACGGGTGGGACCTGGTATCTATGACAGTGGATTGGATATGGTATATTATCAAACTTATGATTATTTTTTGATGATATGGAACATATTTTTTCTTTAATTATATTAAAAGTAGGACGTACGTGTATCTTGTGCTTTCTTAATCATGCCTGCCGCTGGCACGTTTGCTAGTATACATAGTCATCACACGAACAGCCGTTCTGTACGTTCGTTTTCTCGTCCTACGACTATGAGATGCCTCCTATGATTTGCACGAGCCGTCGGTGTTAGGATTGGCAAACACACTAACACAGGACGGCAAAATATGCACACACACACACACACACAGGGGGGTTTGCGAAAAACCGGCGTGCGTCGTCATCGCCAATGCCCAACGGATCGAATCTGTCGACGAGATGTATCTGTAGCACTAGCACACCTTCTCGACAGCAGGATCGGATCGGAGATGGCGACGATCGCCGGAGTGACGTCGGCGCCATGGACGCCGTGTTGGGAAGCAGCTTGCTGACGTCAAACTGCGCAGGACCAGCAGGTCAAGCTCCAGTCACCGCACGTCGCAGAAAGAAGCCGATTGACCCACCCACGCTTCACGCTTGTAGGCTTCCAGCCCATTCGTTGGGCTGGACAGACAGAACCCAGCTCCACTCCACGTTTCCCTTGCAGTGAATGGGCCTTTTCCTATATCCTGAATAGAAGCCTCTCGGGCCTGGTTGGGACATGGGAATGATAGGAATTTTTTTTTTGGATTTTTTTTCATACCAGCCATTACAAAGTTTGCTTGTTTCGGATATGCGATCACAAAGCTGGTATTATTATAAACGCCACTAGTTTTGCAAAAATCTATCACAAATGTCGTTCTCGGGGTTTTTTTTGGGATTTTTGTGTTTTATGCGAGCCGAATATGCCTAATACGAAATAAATATTAAGATTTTCTCTCCTTCCTCCCACCTCCCATCTCCAGCTCGTGGCCTTACTCAAGAACGGCGGCGTGGAGGTGGCTGCTGGCAGTGGAGGTGGCGCGGCGAGATTGGCGGCAGCGGAATGGATACGACGACAGACAGACGGCAGACATCGGCGGTGGCGCGATGGCTCGGCGGCCGCTGGCAATGGAGTAGCAGTGGGGAGGAGGAGGAAGAAGAAAGGGTTGAGTGTATGACATGCGGGTCCCACATGTCAGGTATTTTTTTTGCAAAACTAGTGGTATCTATAATAAAATCGACTTTGCGATTGCATATCTGATATAAGCAAACTTTGTAATGGCATGTATACAAAAATCCTTATTTTTTTAATATTTATTTTTTTCAAAACTAAATAAATAGTGTTCCTTTTCATTGAATAAATAGTTTACGCCGGTGGTGGCATAGAAAATCCGCTCGTTGGCGGGAAGGGTTTTACTAATCAGAAATACTATTAGATATGGACCGAATACCTTTTCGACGGTATTGGTGTTTCACATAATGTTTTATGTAGAGTTAAAACCGGGTTGTGTGCAGTCAGGTAGTAGTTCATTTCGTACCATATCCTTATTTTTTTTGCCGGGTACAAGGTCGGGTACGGTTACAGTAAACTCGGGGCGACTATGGGTACAAGTACGAGCATTTGTGGTTGGGTAGAAAACAGTTATCGTACATCATGCGGACGGGTAGAAAGCGGTTACCAGGTAGTAAGTCAGCTAGCACATAAATTATATGTGACTGGCTAGTTATCAGTTGCCTAAAATTTTTATATCTTTCAGTCGATTTTTGGGCCATTGGATTGAGATCCAACGACCCTAGATCAACCTGAGCTCCTCTTGTCCGGCACCGTCGCCAGCGCCTCGCCGCCCTCTTCACCGATCCCCACCCACTGCCGGTCATTCGCCTCCCGCCAGCCATCTCTAAGCCCGGGGGACCCCAAACCCACCTGAACCCTAAACCTAAACCTAACCCGAGCCCTAAATGGTGGCGGCAAAGGAGCTCGCCGGAGAGGAAGAAGACGGCGGCACGTGGATTTGACTGAACAGAAAATCGACCGATGTTTAGCAATTCCGAAATTATATAGGATCGGAATATTTATCTGCTTTTCTATTTTAATTTTAACAATGGACAG
This sequence comes from Raddia guianensis, assembly GCA_036346415.1. NCBI lineage: Eukaryota > Viridiplantae > Streptophyta > Magnoliopsida > Poales > Poaceae > Raddia > Raddia guianensis. Next base: position 2,001,415 of record CM070538.1, on the reverse strand, counting down.
AGATATACCATTTTATTCGTTTTGCATGTGTCAAGAGCGGAGAAATTCGTGGCATCCAAAGTTCCAAACTGAAATCGAAGGGTATATCCTGGGCAGTTGGGCCTAATCTTCCGAAAACTCTCACGAACCACGATCACGAGGCCCTCTTCCAAAAACTCTCAAGAAAGCGGTTACCAGGTAGTAAGTTAGCACATAAACTATATGTGACTGGCTTGTTATTAGTTGCCTGAAATATTTCTATCTTTCAGTCGATTTTTGGGCTATTGGATTGAGATCCAACGACCCTAGATCAACCTGTGCTCCTCTTGTCCCACCCTCAGCTAGGCTCTCTCTCCCCCACCCTGCAGTCCCGCACTCTTCTTCCTCCTTCAACCCCGATCCCTTCTTCCTCCTCCTCCACCACTTCCTCCGCCGCACGCGGTCGGCAGCGGAGCACCATCGCCTCGCTGCCTCCATGCCCCGATCCTCTGCCGTCGCGCTTTCTCGCCCAACCTAATCTTACCCCGTGAGCCACCTGACCGCCTTCTCCTTGCTTCTGCACTGTCGCGCCAGCTCGCCGCCTCTTCATCGATCCCCACCCACTGTCGATCATTCGTCTCCCGCCGGCCATCTCTAAGCCCGAGGGACCCCACCCCCACCCCCACCCGAACCCGAAACCTAACCCTAACCCTAACCCGAGCCCTAAATGGCGGCGGCGGAGGAGCTCGCCGGAGAGGAAGAAGGCGGCGGCACATGAATTTGACTGAATAGAAAATCGACTGATGTTTAGCAATTTTGAAATTATATATAGGATCGAAATATTTATCTGATTTTCTATTTTATTTTTAACAATGGACAAAGATATATCATTTTATTCGTTTTGCATGTGTCGAGAGCGGAGAAATTTGTGGCATCCAAAGTTCCAAACTGAAAAAATCGAAGGGTATATCCAAGTCAGCTGGCCTGATCTTCCAAAAACTCTCACAAATCACGATCACGAGGCCCCCTTCCTCGCTGTCCCCCGCACAGCCCTGAACTGAAGCAGCAGCAGAGAGAGAAAAAAAAGTTCGGGAAAAAAGGGAAGCACGAGCCACCGTCCTCTCCACCAAGCCCCCAAACACCGCATCCTCCAGATCCGGCGGCCGGTCGCGTCCTCCTCCCGCTCCCACCCACCCCAACCAACGGCGCTGATCCCCTCCGCCATCTCCGTCCATCTCCCCAAAAAAGGTAACCTTCCTCTGCTGCTGCTGCCCGTCTTCTTCTCCCCCAGCTCTCAACTCGCGCGCGCGCCGCGTCCCGCCCCAGCGGCGGCCTTCGTCTCACCGCCTCCCGTCCATGGCGACCAGGCCTGACTCGCGATGTCGGAAGCGGTGGGCACGCCGGAGGAGGGCGGCGGCGGGACGAGGGAGCAGGACCGCTTCCTGCCGATCGCCAACATCGGCCGCATCATGCGGCGCGGCGTGCCGGAGAACGGGAAGATCGCCAAGGACGCCAAGGAGTCCATCCAGGAGTGCGTCTCCGAGTTCATCAGCTTCATCACCAGCGAGTGAGTATTGATGCCGGCTTGATCCGATCCGGTTCGGAGCTCCCAGAGGCGGAGTGCCTGATGGCTAGGTTTTGTGTGATGCCCGCAGAGCTAGTGACAAGTGCATGAAGGAGAAGCGGAAGACCATCAATGGGGACGACCTGATCTGGTCCATGGGCACGCTCGGCTTCGAGGACTACGTAGAGCCCCTTAAGCTCTACCTCAAGCTCTACCGGGAGGTACCTATCTTCCCTTGAGGGAGGGCGTATCGTGTGCTAATGTTGATGTTGGTGCAGATTATACCTTGGTTATGTTGCTTTGGTTCATTCAAAAGAGGGCTGTTAGTGTGACTGTGCCATTCTTGACTTTAATTGGGGTGTCACATGGGTTGATCCACTACTCACACTCTCACAGTATGGTGGTTGAACATCTTAGTGGAAAACTAACAGCCCAGCATTTTTTAAAGTCCAAAGCATGCACTGGTAGTCTGGGAGGGTAGAATTTTCCCTTGCATGTTATTGACAATCGAGGTGGCACTTCATGACCTAATTCAATTAAACCATTCTAGAAGTCCAAAAGCAAACGGATGCATGCTGGTGCATCAAACTATGAATCTGCTCACTGCTAGGGTGAATTTTTATTGTTACATTTGATAACTACATCATCGCTGAAGAACATATGGAGCATTGTTGTTGAACTGAACATTGGTGCATGGCCCAAAACCTTTCTCTTTCCTTGTCAGCATAAATGTTCGCCTACTCTTTGATGAGATATAAACTAGCCAAATGATATGATGTTAATGTTATGAAAATAAAGGTTGACCACAACCTGTGCTCTTTTATGACGTTATCCTCCATGCTTGTTCTTTACCTGTAGAGTCCCCCCCTTCTCATTACACTTCTACATAAACATTTTTTGTCTGCTGATGAGTTGCTTTTGCTCTTTCATGAATAACGAACATTGACTATTGATTACCGTTGATGGCAATGAAGACGGAGGTATTTCCTTTTCTCAATCTTTTATGTTTGGTAATGCATTATCTTACCTATATGGGTTTACTGAATACCTTTTCCTCTTCCCTGAATCTTTTAGGGTGACACAAAGGGTTCAAAATCTGATCAGCCAGGAAAAAAAGAGATAGTACTTAACGGGGAACCTGGATCATCGGTATGTGCTTCCTTGTGGAAAATTTTAATCAAAATGAAGATATTCTTTTAACGTCTGCATTACTCCCTTAGTAAAATATTGCTTCACGTATGCTGTCTATATTTTGTTGTATTATTTATTCTAAGAATTGTGATATCAAACTGTTATTTTAGCAAGAATATCAAATTTTCACATAAGACATAAGTACATAACTCTGTTTACCTGTTTTGACTACTCAACTATTTATTCCAGTAGTGGTCTAGTGGACACTGTCAGAGTGTCAGAAAGTGTATATGCTATATATATTTTCGTTTAGGATACTGGCTGTAGTTCTGAATCAATAGCAAGCAGACATAATTATCAGCTGAGCCACTCAATTTCAAGTAGTCCTTTGCAGCTTGCACATAGTAATATTTGCTAAGCTAACATGTTGTACAACCTTTATTCCCCTTGGCCTTTGTTTTGTAATTTTAACCTTGCTCCCTTGTGGGTCTATAGTAATATTTTGATAACTATAGTTAGACTAGCCGCTGACTTTCTCTAGAAAAGATTGACAGACCAGACATAAATCCTTTTTAAAATATGGTATTCTGAAACTCAGCTTACTTTGTATCCCCGATTCTTGCCTCCATAGGTTAATCTCTGTTGGTAGATTTGGCATGAGCAGTGCATCATTTGACAATTTATGTTTCCAATTTTGGTAGTATCCTTTGTGCTATGATGGATTTGTTGCTTCTTTGCTTCACACTCTGGGTGTCCATACGGCTGCTCAAATTTCGACCGAAAAACAGTGGCTGTTGATACTCAATAACTCATGCAAATTTTATTTGGTAAGCATAATAATGTGAATCTTACTGTAACATTTTTTCTTTGACAGTTTGAGGGGATGTAGGATGGAGCATTATACTGTCTGGCACGCAAGTACCTAGTGGAATATATTATTCCTCGGCAGTGCTGTGTGATGGCAGAACCATTGTTGCTGGGAAAGACCTCAGCATCTTGTACTGTGTAAGCAGGATGCTTCGAATGCCCTGTTATTTATGGATGCTCGCCTCTCTGTTCAAACTATTATGCTCTTTTTATTCGGTATGTGCAAAGCTTGCGTAGGCGGTAGGTCCTAGTTCAGTTGTGTTATATGGATCAATCTAACAGCATTGGTGGTTTGACGTTACCCCTGCATGCTAAATTCAGAGAGATGTTGAACAACATTCCTAGTCTCGTTGCTCCTTTCAGCTTTGAGGAAATTCACTTAGAACAGCAGCAAATATTTATGGGCCAGAAACATTCAGTATGGGGGGTTACTTCTGGGGTCTTTTGGGGCCACACATTAGTGACTTACCAATGTTATTTCCCTAGCTTGTCGAGTGTTCGACTAATTAAGCACGAATCTTTGTTAGCATGTGATTGATTTGGTAACTCGTGATCCATAGTGGTTGCGCCCTTCTGGTGGATAACCATTTTTAACCAAGGATTTATCTTGTTGCTTGCGAACAGCTTATGTATATACGCCCATATAGGAGCAACATTTTGGAGCTTCTTCGCATGTCAATTTCACCTTCCAGAATTCGCTGGTTAATGCAACTCCTTTGCGCGAGGGTGAGCGAGTCATTTGGGGGAGCTATTACCCAATGGCTTTGTACATTGAAATCTGATTAATTTTCTATGGTTTTTTCATTTCCTTTTCTTTGATTGGCTTAGGTCTTGTATATGATTTTGAGTGATATATGATTGTGGGATGCTCAAACACTTCTAGGAGCTTCAGCTCGAAAGATTAAGACGAGGCACCTTATGTCACTGCTAATCGTCCTATATAATTCTGTATATGACATTGCCCCTATACTATATACTAGTAATGGAAGCGCGCCCCTGCGCGCGTTGATTAGTATTGAGATTGTATTACTAAATGAGTGAAGCACATTATATCGTGTATGGCTAAAAGTGGCAAGTACGGTCATTGAAATTTGAAATTTGATAGGTAACTTATTAACGCAAAGGATAAATTTGATGGTGTTAGAGAATAAAGAGGAATACAGCCTCTAAGTACACGCCTATTCCACATTTTTTCTTCTTATATGCATGGTGAAATCAACCATTACAAAAAGCACACTGCTATGGCAGAAAGAATATTTGGCATGAATACAGACAACAACCATATACAATTAGATTAGCCAAACTAAAAATAACACAGGCCTAACACCAAATTCACATGAGCCAAACCGAAAATAACACAAACTGAACAGATACAAACAAACATGAATATATGATGCAGTGAACCTTTTACAACATGACACACAGTACACATGCAGAAAACAAACTGCCATACAAGATGACCTAATAAACAAATATGCAAAGAGAAAAACTGACAGGCAATAGACAGGCACTAAGCATGAAGTAATACATAGCGCAAAGGCAATACTTTGGTTGAGGGAGACCATATATACAAAACGGAGGTTACAAAAATTTACAAAACAGTGGTTACAAAAGAGGATGATTTTATCATACACAACAAACAAAGGCAACATTTTGAATGAGGAAAACCATATATACAAAACGATAGCCAGAAAATACAGGACAGACAGGTTGCCAAAAAGGATGATTTCCTTGTACATAACAAACTGATGAGCTAAGGTTTCAAATAAACAAAAAAAGGCAGATCATGTTGGCAACACAAAAAGACAGAGGCCCTCCCATCCTAAAATCTTTCCATGGCGACGCAACCAATGAATCTCAGTGCCTGTATGAATGATGCCTTGAGGAGAAAAGAAAAACATGAAGGAAAAAAGAAAATAGTATTTTTTAATCGTAAATCAAATCCTTCAATATAAGCTGTAAGTCTGGAGGCACAATGACCCAACGTAAGCCAACAGATCTGTTGCACTGGAAACTATGCCTATGATGGTTTGAAAAAAATGAAAAGGATGGGCAGAACATAAAAGCAACATATTCATCATTGAAACAGAATCAAAGGCAGTAGAGTGCTATAACTGCCACTGCACACGGAAAAAAGACATACATTGACAGAACATGATCTAACGCAAAAGGACACTTTTTAGCTACTATATAAGTTTTTCTGCTAGAGGGGCTAAGAAAGAAGATATACATTATCGAAGGATCAACAACAATGTAATAAAGTGCAGAATATAAAGCCTTGTAATACAAAAATTGTAAAAAGCAGGAAATGCATGAACTAAAACCATACTACAGCACCCAAAAACCATACTACAACATCCAAAAAGCTAACGAAGACAACACCAGTCTGCAAACCTGCAATTTAGACAATTAGGTACAAAGACAAAGAATCGGGCGAGTTAATCTATGACGTATGCAAGATAAAATGGCTGGGCCAGTATGAACGGTTAAGTAATCCAGTAGGGTGCAATGTTGAACCGATAAAGATGAATAGAAAACGTTGAACCGATGTCCATCCTGAGGCCTTGACAAATTAAACACGATAACATATGTTTCTGCAGCAATGAATTGTTATTTAACATGGTGTATATATGCACGTTCAAATCAAAAACAACAAATTAATGTGAGCACCACCTCCCTGTAAGAAGCAATACATATGTAAAGAACTCCCACAATTGTAATCTATGCAAATTTTCTATTGACTACGAAGGAGTGAAGATGGTATAATCTGAGAATAGCATTGCTAATGAGCCATTTCACCTGCTACGATTCAGAACTGCTCTAGAAGATCTCTCTAGAAAATAGCAAAGCTCCACATGGACAAACATTTTTTGTATGAATGGCGCACCAGAATCTGGCCAAAAAATTCTTCAGTCAAGTTTACCAAGAACACAGTGGTATTGCAGGTAGCGTTGGGCATGATTGCCACAGCACCCAGCAGCAGCAACTGTGGGGAGCATGATGCCAACTGCCATATCAGATGGGAAAGGATGAGCGGTGGAGGCCCCCATCACTGGCTCAGACACAGGAAGAAATGGCAGCGGAATAATCTGGCCAGGGTAATAAGATCGCACAAAAAAGAGACATTTACGACAATGCCCAGACATTAGAGTGGTGAAAGAAAGGCTTGGCTTGCTGCGGTGGCATCGGTAGAGGCCAGATCTACCAATGCGGTTTAGTGCGGTGGAGTCGGTAGAGGCCAGATCTGCGATGTGGTTTGCACAGCAACGGGGACAACACAGATAAGCAGAGCAATGGCTGCAGAAAACTCCGGTGAGGTGGTCGCTGTCGAATCCGGCATGGGCAAGAGGCGACAGGGCGAAATCAGCGGATTCGACACGACGGAGGAGCTATGGCGTTGCGTCCCTAATCGCCAGCCCCCTCACCGGCCACTTGCTGAAGGGGGAAGAGGGGCAGCAGCGCGCGAGCCTCCCGGGGTAGCCACCTAGGTTGTAGAAGCACAGGGGAGAGGAGAAGCGGCGCCGGATGGACGACGGTGGAACCGAAACGGCGGCGTGGATGGAAAGGCGCGACGATGCCGCGGAGGAGGATGCTGCGGGAGGAGCGACGGCGGGCGGTGATCAGGGCGGAAGGGGAGTTGGCGGCGAGAGCAGGCGGCGCCGCCATGATGAGGAGGAGGCGACGGGAGCAAGAACGGGGGGCGGCGACCAGAGCAGAAGGGGAGGTGGCGGCGAGAGCAAACCGAGAGGGAGGCGGCGAGCGGATACCCGGTAGGGTTTGGATGGACAAAAGAGGATGGCGGGTTGAGGGCCGATAATCTAAGGGACCTCAACGCAAAACATGACATAGAGAAAACCACGACACCCGTGCTTTCAGGGACTGCAACCCCAAATCAGGAAGCGGAAGGTTTTTTCTGCAAAGGCTACCGGGTTGGTCTGGACGGTCGGATAGGCTCCACGCGTGCAATCGAACAGCCACAAATTCGGCGCGACGTGGCATCCAAGGAGGTGGTCGTTGGCTCAGCCAATCAAAAGCCGCGATTGGTTAACAGCTTTTATATATATAGTAATGAAGGTGGATCTTGGGCCTGCATGTCAACACAGCAATGGTATATAAGGGATTTTTAGATTATTCATGGCATCGCCTGTTCCTATGATAGGTAGGTTCTAGGTCTGCATGTCAGAGACAACAATGCTGTACAGGAGATTGAGATTTTTATGCAGCGGTATGGTGGTGTGTACTTGGACTTGGTTTGTTTAGGGTGAGACATCTGAAACCTGCGGAGTGTAATTGCGGCGCATGGTTGAACGGGTCTACAACCACGGTAATAGTCTTTAGCTCGGCTACGGTATTGACTGGAGAACAGAGGCTTCTTGCTGATGTACGGTATTGACCGCGGTAGCTTGTCAGCCACGGGGCCCAAGAGCAGACGCCAATATTGCCAACTGCTTCGATCTCTTCCTTGGCTTGCACCATGCGTGGGTGTGGCGTCATGCATGTGTACTGCCTTGTATATATCCTAGAGTAAATTAGATGGAAATGACGTCATGTTACTACGTAAGTAGCTTGATTTTCCTAATGTCTGAAAAAGTTAGTACAGCTAGTAATTTATTTGGTTCTTCATTCTATGACTGATTCAGGCTTTGGGGTTTTCCATGTGCCAAAACCACAAGTCAGTGCCATTCTATCTCTGCTAAGAACTCCCAACAAGGAAGAGTTCAATGCCTGTGTTGCACTGGCCGTTTAAAGATTGCACGTCTCCCTCGGAATAAACTTATATGGCATATATGCCATAAGATGCACCTAGAGAGAGGCAAGAGAGAGATTGGGGAGAGCTAGAAAGAGGGGGGAAGCTAGAGAGAGAGAGGAGGAGAGAGATAGAGAGAGCAATAGGTGCCATACTTCTTTGTATGGCATAGATGCCATAGAATCTCCCTCGAGTTATTATATCCAAGAGCACTCAAATCTGTGCTTGTCTTGTGCCAGTGGTGGCAGCTCATCAGCTGCGTCTTCTCTCGTTTTCCTCCTCCTTGCGTTAATCTCCTCCAGATCTTGAACCGTTCGACTGGCTGCCGAATCGTGATCGATCGATGTCGGGGAAGGATGAGGCCAAGCCTGTGACCGTTAAGATCATCGAGACGGTGTACGTGGACGCCGACACCGCCGACGATTTCAAGTCCGTCGTCCAGCGGCTCACCGGCAAGGACGCCGTCGCTGCACCATCGCCGGAACAAACTAGGGCTCCACCGGCTGCTCAGAGATCTGCCACAGTGAGAGAGGGCAGCTCCGGTGGTGATCACAAGGTAGGGCCTTCCAACACAGAGTAGCTGAGGAGGACAAGTGATCTCCATGGAAAGAGAAACACGATATTTCATGCATAAATTCTTGGTAATTAAATTTCCTTCTTTTTCCCCTGTTCTATCTGTACAAGTCAGTTTGTCACTTTCTTGTTTGTAAACTAAGGATGATAACACGGCCTTTCATCAGTTGTAACCATTGTTTTGTCAATGGAAATGGGGCAGTCGATCCCCATCTCAAAAAAGACAGCTTTTCTTGTTCTTGTTTGCCATTTTAACTTTTATATAGTTTGTTTTTTAAGGTGCGCCTATGAGCTATACTGTTTCAGTGTTTTGGATTCATTTGTGTTTATTTGGCCAGACTCCCAGTGGTTCAATAACCTCTCATCTAGAGGACTCTAGAGATTTGATCCAACATTCCAGTAATCATTCTAGAGTTCTTGAGAAGAGCTTTGATGTTTGTAGTTTTTCTTTTGGCCTTTCGTTAGCCCATAAAAGCAAAATGCAAACAACGTTCAATCTGATCGAACAATACGCTGATTTGATGTTCTTTTTAAACCTTCAGAATAAATAATTGTTATTGTTTTGGATATAGCTTCAAGAGTCATCATGCTGCTCAATGGTCAATTCACAAAAGTGTGTAAAAGGTTTGTAACTCTTCTGACCTTGGCTACTCCGTACCGTTGGCAAAAACAAAATTTCTTGTTGATTTATAACCGGTGAGAAGAAATAGTGCATGATTGTTTTTTTTTTATGTGTTGCATGCAAAACATACCTCAGGAAGTTGCTCAACTAGGGCTGCACCGTGTCAGCGGTCCTCCAAAAAACTAAGTTATTTCCCATTACCCATAACACAAGAACAAATGGCTAAGAATTTAGTTATAAGTTTTAGGATGTCATGCCACTAAAAACCCCTCTTTTGAACAGTTCAGAGGGAGCAAATGGGGGTAAAGAACTTACCAAGTCCAATGCAACCATGAAGTGTCAAAATGGTGGAACATTTTGTGCAAAATTTTGAGAAGTAAACTATCATTTTGTGTGGCCAGGTTAATAACATCTATCTCTCCTTGCCTTTTAGCCTTGCAAATGTTCTTCGAAGCAACAAGATTGTGACTAAGCTTATGATGTCCCTTGCCGTGCCACAAAAAGTTGTGTTGAAACTTATCTATTTCCTTAATTACGCTCTTTGACAACTTAAGAAAGCAAAGGGTGAATATCAGAATGGAGGACAAAACTACATTGACCAGTACCAATCTGTCCATAAAACTCAAATAGCGAGATCTCTAACCCGCTAATCTCCATAAAACTCAAATAGTGAGCTCGATCTCTAACCCGCTAATCTCTTATCTATGCGTCTCAAGAGGGGGACAAAATCATCTTTTGATGGGCGATGAGTAGACAGAGGTAATCCCAAATATTTGATAGGGGAGGCTTTAACCTTGCAATCAAGAATATTTGCCACACAGGAACTTAATTCGGTATTCATAGAAATATAATAGACATGATTACTGATTTTTTTTAGACACATGATTACTGATTTATTGTAATTAACTTGCGGACCAAGAACTTTTCAAAGATATGCAACATAAACTTCAGAAACTTAATTCGGTTTTCCTGCAACTTTCTTCTACGGTTGCTCGTGAAAAGGAAACGAAGTCACTCCCTCGCAGAAACATTATTATTCCATTCCCACACAGTACCACTGCAATGCTGCATATCCATCTCTGCTCATTCTTAAGCTATGGTTTCAGCTGATCTTAAAAATTCCATAATCTGAATGTTTAGATGTGATACATCTCAATAAACTTAACATTCGCAGACTTCATTTATTCATCATAATCCGAGGAAATGCTCATGTGAAACAAACCAGTGACCTTTTTAGAAAACGGAATAACATTACCTACTTACGAGCAGCTCACGAATGAAACCAAGGAAGCTCACCAATCACCATGCATCACCATCATCGCCGATTCGCCGCGCGTGTGCATGTATATGCGCAGCTAGGTAGAGGCATATATAGTAGTACTAGTGGAGTAGTGGTACATTAATTTTAGAGCAGATACGGAGTGTGCTAGGCTGCTAGCTGCTGCGCGGCTGCGCCTACTGGCCGGCGGCGAAGGCGTCGGCGGGGAAGGTCTTGGTGACGCCGGCGAGGCTCTTGAAGTGGATCTTGCCGGTGGGCGGGTCGTCGACGGTGATCTCGTTGACGGGCGGCCAGAGCATGAGCTCCTTGGCCTTGACCCCCTTGAGCTTCTTGATGCACCTGGGCTTGACGTAGCCGGTGATCTCGACGTCGTAGCTCACCTGCTTGCTCACCATCTTGAAGTTGTGCTCCACCTTCTTGCGCTGCGCGATCCACATGTAGCCGGTGGCGCGCACGAACCCTACCTCCACGACGTCGCCCAGCGGCAGCAACCCCAGCGGCAGCGCGAACTCCTCCAGCAGCGCCACCGCCATCTTCAGGCCCTCCTCATGCCCCTTCTTCACCACGCCTCCCTCCCTCTCCGCCATTGATGCAAGCTCAAGCTCAAGCTCACCTCACTCGATCGATCTCTCTAGAGAGCTAAGCTCATGAGATTGCTTCCCGATTCATGGTGCCTTTGGGGTGTCGTGGATGGGGTTTAAGTACGAGGAGATGACGAGAGTGATGACAAGGGTAGATGGACGCTAACTATGTTCGCCTTGGATTCGCCGTTGTATCTTGGGATCTTTGCTTGGGGTTCTATGCATCGTTTTCGGACAATGAGCAAGCGCGTTGGCGTCGCGGAATTCGATCGTGGTTGACAACACCGAGGGCCGGCGGTGCATGCGTGATGCGGTTGCATTGTGTTCGACATTTTTGGTAAATTCTGCGCGCTGCAAGTGCAGCTAGTACGTACATTTGACATTTCTACTTCACCGTGTTAATTAACGAAGGTTAAGTTTGCGGATTTGCGGAGCCGTCCAAACCGAAGCAGCGGCTGCCGGCTGCGTTTCGTCAGTGTGCACGCCAAAATCACCTGAATCTCTTTAAAAATATATATCCTGGAGACTTTCGGTGCCGTTTTATAAAGAAGGAGTACATTGGTGCCACGTGGGCGTAGGGCGGGCCAGTAACCTTGGACCGGGGCACCCTCTATCACGTGATGACATGATTGCTCATCTCACACGTGATGTGGATCTATTTTTATCTTAAACATAGACTCACCTATTTTTGTAAAACCAAATAAACAAAAGTATAGAAAATAAAATTAAATTCGTGGGACCTTACCTATGCTCAGGTCTAAGTTAGATGGGTCTATACACTTTAACAAGTCCTAAAAATAAAATAGTAGTAGTATATAAGTAGTGAAAAAAAAAGGGTGTGAAAGTGACTAGGCCGGCTGGCCTAAGTTGGGTTGACGATGTCCTTACCGGTTACGGGCTAGGCTGCACTACGGATATTGGGCTAACCAAGTGTGTGGGCTATTGTTACCACCATGCTTTCCTGATGGGCTGTTCTCCCTACGGGCTGGTTACCAATACTAGTCTGAGCAAGTGCGTGGGCTAGTGCTACCACCATGTTTTCCTGATGGGCTATTCTCTACTGGCCTGTTACGGTTAAGACCATCTGCTTAGCTTCAGGTTCGGCCTTGGCTACTGAAGAACTCGGCGACCACAAATCACAATCATGGAATTTTTTACTGTACTAACTTTATTTTAATTCAGAAATAAAAAAATAATTTCCCGTTTAATAAAATTAAAAAAATAGCCGCCAGGCGCCCGTTGGTCAGGCGGTATTTATGAAATGCCAACTGGACGGAGGTATATTGATAAAACGCCCATCCAACGGGCGCTTTATATAAAACGCCCACCCAACGGGCGCTTTATATAAATCGCCCGACCAGTAGGCGCTATTTGAGCTGTTTTTTTCCCATCGGATACCTGCCTGCCTGTACTTTTACTTCGGATTCCTGCAGATGAACTATTGCACCCATCACTTCCTGTCTGCCTGTGCTCACTTCGGATTCCTGCTACATGCTCACACTGATGCGGCATCACTTCCTGCCTGCCATATATTAACCTCTCACTTTAGATTCATACAGGTGCTCGCACTGCTGCGCCATCACTAGGTGCATGAGCAGCTTTTGCCGCATTGTGCTGTCACCGGGTGCTGTCACATCGCTTGTGTGAGCAGCTTTTGTACTTGTGCTGTCACGTCGCTTTCGGCTGCAGTGTCCACCGACGGAGAGAGATAGGACACGCGGAAGGACGTGTTTGCACCGACGGAGAGAGAAAGAGGTGGGATTAACAGTGCTGACAGTGACTGATCAATTGCACGAACAGTATACGTGAATTATTGTCGTAAAAAATACTTAACATTCATCGCTTCTAACCGTGCCAGTGTGGTACCCCTTCCATCTATAAATATCGTACCTCCATAAGTTTCGAACCGTAGAACCTCACATACAACATGGCAAGCTGGGATCCTTCCTCACGCCCTTTCATTCCTGATACCTAGTGGGAGTCATTTGGCCCAGGAGAGTTTGCTCGTTCGCCTGCATCTGACATGCATGTGTTGGACTATGACGACTGGAGAGATGGTCCAGCCCTCCTGAGAGATCGAAGCTATGCTTCAATATGGCTATGGTCGAAAAGTCAGTGTGGTAACCCTGCCGTTGTGCAGTGGTTCGACCACGTCCATAAAGGCTTCACCGGTCGTAGATTCTACCGGTGCCCTGACTACAACGTAAGTATCATCTTTATTTTCCCTCATAGATCTCGTGGTCCACTAAATATATCAATTGAACTCACAGATTTCAGATGTTACCTGTGGATGGACTATGTGGATGGATGACCCTTACCCGAGCGCCGCGTATTTTTACATCGCAAGCCTCCACGCAAAGATAGATCGCTTGAAGAGCAGGCTCCGTGCACTACAGCCATCTGCACAGCAAACAATTTAGCAGCGTCCTCAGAGGCATCGTCAACAGCCGCCGGCAAACGCGGAGCCGTCAAACCGCATGGTTCTCAATCAACACTATATCCCAACTCGTGTTTGTAGTGACACCTCATGCCTCGGTGGATGCCATTACCCCAGCACACCGAACGCAGAAGTTCTCCGACGAAGATCGGTTATGCAGCAACAATATCCATGATACTTTGACACAACGTGGGAAGCAACTTCTCAATGTTCAGCCACGTGGTGTTCATGCGAATGCCACAACCCTTTTACACAGCCATGGTCATGCACGTAAAATAGTAGGTATTTCAGGGTGACGACCTTATGATACAATTATTGTATCATTGATGTTCATGCGACTTGTTATGTATTTGATCTACGAGTTCAATTGCGATGTGTTTTTCCATAATAGGAAAAATCAAAGGCATTTTACACGTTGCGCTACCAGGTACGACGGACGCTACGTCGTTGAGCGTTGAACATTGCAGGGTACAGTCGAGCGTGGTCAAAATAACATAAACAAATTAATAACAACACGATATGAAAGTGACATAGTAGGGGTGCTAACAACACACAAAAGTAATGGACTAACAAAGATCCTACGGACGCCCCCTCTTAGGCTTCACGCCTATAACAGAACCATCAGCTCGAGACTTACGCGCACGTCCGAGCTGTGTAGAGGAAAAAGTGAAGCGGTCCGGGGCCCCAACGTCTCGCTGCGGTCGGGGCTGTGGCTCCGGCGTCGCATGCTCTGGCTGCGACTGTTGCGAGGTGACAGGGGGTGCCTCAGACAACTGTGACGACCCTATCTCCTGGTGACTCCCGAAGAAGTAGTCCGAGAAGTCCGCTGGGAGAGGACTGCTCTGGTACACCGGTGGCTCGACGAGAGGGCTGTAATGCATCTCGGCGCCCGTCTCTGGGCTGTCCCAAGCCGAGGTGTGCGTAGGATCTGCAATGTGTTTATTTGTAAACATCATCACATATCCAGGGTATCAAAAATAAAAACAGGAGAACTAACCATCAAATATGGGCGCAACAGGTGGCCTGAACGACCCGTGAAACGTAGAGGCTGCCTGAGTGGACGAGCGGGGCACGTCCACAGTAGGACGGACTGGGCCGCGAAACCCACCCGTTGTACCGGGCGCGTCGTGCGGTAGGCCGGAAGACGCTGAAACCTCGGACGATTCGGCACGCCCCGAGGGGCTGAAAAGACCCCTGGAAGCCTCCGGATGACCCGGGCACGTCCTGAGGGGGCCGAAAAGACCCCTGGAGGGCAGCCGATGCCCCTGCGACACTCGGTGCTGGAGCACGTCGACGCTGGCTGACTGCACGTGATGTATATTTTATTATTATAATTCATATGTGCATGTTTAAGGGAAAAAATATTTTGCTCGACTATACCGGGAGAACGGGTCCGGGGCCAGAAGAGCTACGAGCGAGGCGCTGGTTCGCCGCAACAGACGCCGACGTCAACTCGCGTGCACTTCTCGTAAATCCTCCTGAAGGTCTCAAAGACCTCGCTTGCCGTCATCTGAATACCCGTCTGGAAGCGCTCCATGGCATGGCGTGCTTCTACGCTGGACTGTACTACGAGGTTATGCTGTTCAACAATTATCGAAAACACGACATCCCACACAAATGTAAGTTTTATGATGCAGACATACTAGTAATTATCCGTGCGAGATAGAAAGGTTACCGCTTGATATGCAGCCTGTCGGTGATGCTGAGGGTACGTGTCGGAGACGCTAAGTGCGTGCACGATCTCCGTAGGAGGCATGTATCCGACACGAGTGCGTGTAGCGGGTACGTACCACCGTAGGTACGCGTCGAACGTGCTGTCGTCGTACTCCCGGTCCTCGTCGACGAGATCCTCCAATGCTTGTTCCCACTGTTCCACCCATGGGACCATCGTAGGAGTCCAAACAGCACCGGCACTCTGGCCTCGTCTGGTGACCCTACAGCATTATTAAATGTTTAGACCATGACACTATAATAACAACAATTGTCAAGAAAGCACGTGTATCGAACGTACTGGTGAACGTGACGGGGAACGGTGTGCACGACGGTAGGAAACTCCCGCCGGAGTTCGAATCGCATCATCACCCCGCGGTGAGTACTCCTCGACAAATATGTTGAAGAGTACTGGCTTCCTCGTAAGCCAGTATTCGGAGTCACACGTACAGAGCGACGACAGGCTAAGAGGTGCACGAGCCTCGTCAAGGTCGTCCCGGTAGGGCGTCCACTGGAAGTCGTGGTCCTGCAGCTCGTCCAGCATCCGGACGTAGTCCAGGTAGTCCCTGTGGGGTGTGACGTGAGCCCACGTCGACTGCAAAATTGTTCAAATTGTTAAATTACGGAATATCAATAAGATAGAATGACAAATCAAAAGTGTGGTTATTTCATTACTCATCGGCGAAATCACAAGAACCCCATCGTAGGTCTATCCTCCTCGGGCTCGTGGTAGTAAACGACGCTGTACACACTGTGATCCATGAGAGGTCGACCGACGGCGATCCTCTCATACGACCACAACTGGAGTAGCAGTGGACAGCCTGTGATCAGCGGCTTCGCCTCCTCCGTCTTGTACACGCAGTCGCACAGCCCTCTATAAATAGCTGCAAGCACCGCGGAGGCCCAACTGTAGGCGGGTACCTGGTCTCCCTGGGAGTCGGCAATCGACTAGGCGTACGGAAGAAGAAACTTGTCCACCGCATTCCCGGACGTGTTGCAAAACAACACGTACCCGAACAGCCAAAGCAGGTACGTCTCGAGGTGTCTGGACACCGTAGCCTCGTCTGCCTCCGGGTGGATGGTCTCCACCTGTTAAAAAGTTTAAAAAGGTATTATGCATGAAGTCATCTAGTTAAGTAGAATATCATTTCGAATTTGCCTCTTACCGTAAACTGCAATATCCACCTCTTCGTTGGCCCATACGTCTCCGAATTTGGAATGGGCCTGTAGTTCGGGGAACCCGGCCGCCGCTGGATATTGGCGTCATCGCCATCACCAAGACGCCAAAGTGGCGACACGTCCATAGCCACCACTGCGTCACCCGCACAGGGAAGTCCTAGTATATAGGACATATCCTGTAGGGTGGGGGTGACCACACCATAGAGCAGGTGGAAGGTGTGGGTCTCTGGCCTCCACCGGTCGACGAGAGCTGCAAGCAGAGACCTGTCGAAACAGAACCGCGTTCTTTGAAGCCGACGCGAAGGGCCTGTCGCTCCTCGAGGCGGCCGCCTCAAAGATCCCAAGACATCGGGAGCAAGACGGCAAGGCGTAACCTGCATGTCCATAATAAATAAGATATCGTAAACTTTTATTAAGTAATATACAATTTTTTTGTCCTCACCTGTTAATCCAATGAAGGCCGACGGTCGGCGCTCCTTCGGTACTCTAGGACGAAAGGCTGGGAGCAGACGTCCCTCAACGGCACTCCTGCGCGACCGATGCCTTAGGTCCACAGAGGGATCCAAAAGACGATCGGCCTGCTGTCCGCTACCCTCGTCCGCCATGCTGAAGCGCCTGCATTACATAAAATTAACGAATTAATAAAATCTTTTACAGCAACGTACGGATCAATATAAAATAAAATTACGGATTACCATACTTCAAAATACAGATAACACGCATATTAATATGGCAAAGATTCCTCATCGTATGTAGTACATGTCTGCGACGGATATAGCATTATTACAATACATGGTACGAAGTACAACTGAAATCTTATGTCATTACAACATGACATCCACGAATATAAATATTACAAATTTCGCCGCATTACATTACATGTCCAGTCAACGGAAAGGACGTCGACCATCGTGTGCTGATCCTGAAGGTCCAGCCTCGAAATCGTACATTCCACTCATCGGGATTGTTACGCTTTTGGTACGTGTGGTCGACCTCATTGCACTCTTGATATCTTCACGGACGCCTTGCCTCGGTCGATCCATGTCATTTCGAATACGTCGATGCACTCGGCGTCCTAAGTTGTATTTCAGCTTGTTCCTATCCGGGACATGCCTACAGTTTGACCCAACTGGGTCAGTGAATGATCCGTACATACCGTACCCATATATCTCGGCATGCCAAGTGTGGAGTATAGGTTCCTTCTTGTAATACTGAAAAACATAATTGTAAGTTGACTGATTTGTCATCGATGCCGCTGCAAGTATATGAGAGTAAGGTTTATGTAATAGTTTCGGCTTACGACAAGAGTACTTGCATTGATCATCAGCAAGAATACACTCATGTCTGTTCTTCTGACGTTTACGTCCAAGGCGAGCCCTATCCATGCAGTGAACTTCATACCTCAACTCGTCGGTACCCATTGCGTGAGATGAGTGTAGCTGTGCCTTCTTAACCTTTTCAATGATGTATTTTGTCACAACTGCAGAAAAAAAACAATCGATTGTCAGACATGGCAATTGAGGCTGCTCGATACCGGTCCATGAAATACTTGCATGTTCGGTGCAGAATCACATCGACAATTGCTACGAGCTGCAGTACCCTAGTCCCTCTCATGACCCAGTTGTATACCTCCGCTAAGTTTGTCATCATGATCCCGTATCTACGGCCTTCTGAATCATACAGCAATGCCCACTTCTCTTTCGGGCAGTCTTCAATCCATTCTGAAAAGTTTGTAATTCTTCTGTTCCTCACGTTTCCAGCCTCCCTGCTTTGCTTCGTGGTCAGCTCATCCAACGTCTGCCAAAACCGATTGAACTTACGCTACTGATTTTGCTTACACAATCGCTTGAACAGATTCATTAAGTGCTTACTCTTGAACTGGCTAAAAAAATTGGCACCCATATGTCTCATGCACCACCGGGTATGTATGTCCGCCATCGAAAGCAACTTTCGATAGTCAGAGCCAACCTTAATTTCTTCGATCGCCGTCAACAATTCAAAATGTCTGTCATGAATTATATAAACATCTGATCTGCCAACAACAACCGCATGCTTCACCCTCTCTAAGAATCGATCCGACTCTCGAGATTCTCACCTTCCACAAAAGCAAATGCCACCGGCAGAATCTGATTGTTCCCGTCAACGGCAATTGCAGTAAGGATTTGCCCCTTATACTTGCCAGTTAGGAATGTTCCATCAACACATAGAACTGAAGGGCAATTTTGAAATCCCCTGATGCACTGCCCCAAAGCAAAGAAAACCCACTGCAGAACGAACTTTCCAATATCATCGTCCTCTACCTCCACCTCTTTGTAATCATAATATGTACTCACATTTCTCCTAGCTATGGCCGCCAACAGGGATGACATATTCGCATAAGATGCTTCATATGTTCCAAACCTCATCTCTAATGCCTTTTGTTTTATCCTCCAAGCAGTTGCATACGGAATAGTGTACTGAAATTGTTTCTCCATGGCTCGAATGATAGACCGAGACTCGTAGTTCACGTTCTCTGTTATTTGAGTCTACATTATATGTGCTACCATTGTCGATGTTAGATTCCTGTACTTCTGTCTGACCTCAGTCACCGTACAATTATGCTTCCTCACTATTGAACAAACCCAGTATTCCACCCATTTTCCTTTAAAGGCATGCACACGCCAAGGGCAACCAGGGACAACACACATCACATCGTAGACACTTCGGCTAGACCTCACAACCCTGAATTCTCTCATAAGTGATAATGCCCAAATCTTCACGGCTGTCAGCAATTCTTCCTTTGAGGGGTATGTCACTCCTTGTGTCATCTCGTTCTGGTGGTATTCCCAGGCTGTTTGAGTGCCTTCTCGGATAGATAGCTCTGCAAAGTTTGATGAGTTCCAATCGACCAGCACGACATTTTGAAAGCCACCGGGACTCTCATCGTCTGACACATCTTCCTCAGGGACTTGCTCGTGCTCAGCATCCTCGGTCTCCATCTCCGCAACTATAGCTTCAATATGCTCCCCCTCATCTGCCGCACCTTGTTTGACGTAAATTTCACGTTAATGCTGATAATTTATTTATCGCATTTTTGAATATTTAATCAAGAGATAATTATCAACAATTGTGCAGCAATTTATTATTATTATTATTATTATTATTATTATTATTATTATTATTATTATTATTATTATTATTATTATTATTATTATTATTTTTTTTTTTTCGCACTAACCAACATGCAACACACGGAGCCGAACAAAATTCAGGGCCGATCCTATTTTCGGGCTAGGTACGAGTCTATAAGTATCCTCCTCATCTACGTAGAGAGGAGGCCTTTTTCTCGGCAGGTATCCCTCGTGCAGCCGGCGGTGGCAAGCGATTAGGGTTTTTCTCGGCTAGGTCTTCTTCTCTGCAGGTTCTTCACGGCAACGAGGACTCTTCGGCGGGGGCCATCGATACTCTTTTGCAGGTTGCAGGGATCGGACTCTCTCTTCTTCTCTGCAGGTTGAACAGGGAGGAAGCCACACACACGGAAGTCGTTTCTTTCGCAGGTTTTGAAGATCAATTACAGGAGGAAGTTCGAATCGGACTAGATGGAGAACGGGATTGCAGGTTGATAACTTCTCCATAATCCTACCTCTATCTTCTATCTTCATCAGTGTAGGGATGGCCAAGGACTCCAAACTGCCGGTGCCCGCGCGTCGCCGCTGTTTGTAGCTGTCCCCAAGGCGCCATCTCGCCCCATGCCGCTGCTGGGTCGTCGTGCACCATCGCCTCAGATGGCAGGCGCGCCTCAAGCCGCCGCCGTCCCCATGCCGCCGCCCGCGCGCCGCCCCTGGATGCCGCTGCCCCAGCCGGCGCTGCCCCTGACGGGCGCGCCCCATGGCCGGCGTCGCCCCTAGTCGGCGTCGTGCCGCCCGGCCTCCTCCTGCCTTCTCCCCTCTTTCTGTATGTGTATGGCTGCGGGTTGGGAGGAACACGATGGGGAATGAGTGCACAGGGAAGAAGAAGATGGGGAATTGAGGGGATTTCGCACTTTTGCAGTTTAGTCCCTGGATTCCGTGTTAATTTGATAAGGGTGCTGAAACCTTATTTTAGCCCCAATTCCTAGTGTTCCTTTAGCAAGATATTTACAGTTTAACTCTCTGAATATGCCATACTTGCACTAGGGTGCTTTACGATCCTGATTTAGCCCCTTTCATAATGAATAAGCTAGTTAACTTATCTGCTTTTAATTTCACAAGGGTGTTAATAAATCTTATATAACCCCTATATCTCGTATCATCATTATATGTTGTCCATCCAGCATAATCACATTTGCATTAGGGTGCTAATGTAGTCTGCCCCCCTATTTTGTTAATTTGTATCATCAGCATCTATAATTTAAAGGGAGCTTAACCTTAATTTAGCCCCATATTCATACGTGCTTTAAATATTTGAATAATCATGTACTTGCTAGTAAGGTGCTTATAAATTATAGTTAAGCCCTGTTTTCATGTCGTTCCTATTTTGTAGTTTATCCAATGTTCTCATATTTGATATAGGGTGTTAGACGATAAGTTAACCCCTAAATACTCCAATCATATATTGATCTGATATAGGGTGCTAGCTGGTCTTAATTTAGCCCCATGTTCATCTCTGCAATAAATAAGTCTTTTAGACTTAAAATATTATTAAGGTGCTTACGAAATATACTCGAGCCCTTTGATTTTCTATTCAATAATTACGACATGATGTCCAGAACGGGAGCTATAAATCTTGAATGCCCCGTAGTTACATAAACATCAAATAAGTGATGCGTCTTTACGCAATGCAATATTTATTGTGATCTACTGCAGGTCGCTACATTCTCATGATGTGCCAAACGGGAACCATACTTTATGAATGCCCCGGAGTTATCAAATAAATCAATGCGTCTTTACTCGATGCAATATTTATTGTGATCTACTGCAGGTCGCTACATTCCCATGATGTGCCGAACGGAAGCTATAAATCTTAAAATGCCCCGAAGTTACATAAAATATCAAAATACCATATCCATTGTGATCTATTGCAGGTCGCTGATAGATACATGTCAATATATCTTGCAGATTTATTTTGCAGAATTATCCAACCCGACGAAGCTGTGTTATTGCCCAGTTGGTCAAGCCTAGCATATCTATGCATGTTTTGATTTCAGGTTATACACATATCCCAGTTGTGCCGTTCGAGACTGATGAAGCCGGACGACATAGGCGGGCGAAGTCCATCATACAATGACTTCGCCATCTTCGGCGCATGGTCACATACGACCATGGTTGCTGCTGGCGCCATTTACTTTGTTTATTATCTATTTTCTCTGCATGCATAGTGACTGCAGGCGAAGACCGATGTCGACGATAACACAGCTTAATCGGAGGTGTTCTATGAGATTTATCTTGCCTTTATCGGTAGCAACTCCCAATAAAGTCTTTCCGTTGTACGGCTAGCAACAGCGTTGATATCCAGATCATATTCTTCGGGGTTAATTTTAAATGTCCTTAACAGCTGCTAACGTTCTCTCCGTGGGCCTAGATATTCCCAACATCGCTGACCGGAACATAGATAGGTCTACCCCGTCTGGACCAAAAATGATATCCCTTTGTCCATAATGAATATTAAAATATTTTCTGTCTCCCATTAACCCTGTACAAAAACGAAATGAACTACTAATAAATTTTTATTTATTTTCTTATCGACAAAAACATCTTAAAAATTTATCGCTTTTAATCCTTTGTACTATGCTTTAAACCTACGTGCATTATGCTTCATATAAATCGAGTCTGCTACTACCCTAACGACAGACCTACACATGTTTTCTAAATTTATAAACCCTAACGGTAAACTGCACAAAAATAAACATACGCATTAAATCAACGTATTGCACTCCCTTACAACCCTAAATATAGACTACAATCTACAGAATATATTATAAAACATTAAATCCTAAAACTCATTTACATATTCATACAAAAACCATATCGAAATATTATTCTAATTTAAACCTCTAAATCAAATGTACAGAAAAATTACATAAAATACAGCTAATTATTATCGGAACCTAATCACTAAATTTACGCTTTAAACGAAATATTCAATTTATTATGTGGTATATTACTAACCTACCTTGTTTTCAAATATTACAAAATAAAAATACGAAAGGATTTAAAAATTACCTCTTTTTTCTCTCCGCTTCTCCCTCTCTCCCTCCCTTTCTCCTCTCCTCCTCCTCTTCTCCCTCTCTTTCTCCTCTTCTCCTCCTCTTTTTTTCCCTCTGCCGGCGCGCTGGTGCAAATGGCTACTGTGCCGATGCAGCGCCGGCCGCACGAGGGGTATAGGGCGATTTAGCGCCCGTCCAGCGGACGATTAAATCCCGCGCGCATTAAACGTCCAACCAACGGATGGTTTTTATGCGACAGTGAATAAAACGCCCGACGAACGGGTGATTTTTGCCTCGCCCACGCCCCGGGCCGTTGGGGCTGTTAAACGCCCGTTGATTCGGCGTTATTAACTGTGCGGCTTTATAAACGCCCGTTCAACAGGCGATTCATATAAACCGCCTGATGGACCGGCGCCTGGCGATTATTTTTTAAATTTTATTAAACGGGAAATTATTTTTTATTTCCGAATTAAAATAAAGCTACTACAGTAAAAAAATTCCACAATCATGTTCTTTAGTCCTATAATGAGATTCGAGCTGAACTGAATGTTTCATGCAGTATATAAGCAATACTAAAGTATTTTGAGGTAAAAACTACACGGCCAAGCACTCAAATGCAGGACCTGGTATTATTCTAGAAAAGATACTGGCCAAGTCAGGGTCCTCTGGTAGCAGCTCACATGTTCAAAACTTCCAACAGTCGCACACATACAATACTTAGGGAAGCTCTAGGTGCAAACTCTCATCCATCAACCCCATCTAGTTCGATTGCCGGAGCTCTGGGCGCACGAAGTCTGCGTCTGCGGTCACCGAGATGTCGACAGTTGGCCTCAGCTTCGCACAGACTCCGATGGCGCCATGAACAGGGTCGGACATGAAGTTGCTTATGAGGTCTTGGTTGATCGGCTCATTGTTGTCGACTGTCACGAAAGCTTGCTGGGTCAGGATGTAGTCGAAGCGTGGCGCCCACTTCCTCGATCCCAGGCGAGCAGTGGTGGAGCAGTTATCGACCATGAAGGCGACTCCTCGAGCATGCATGAAGGGGTTCAGCGAGTCCACGGACTCGATGACACTCTCATTGATGATCTCTGAATAAGAGTGACCCTTCTTTCTGAGGACCTCAATCTACAACATTGCAAAAGCGGACAAATCAATAATCACTATCGATTCAAGCAAGGTACTGTACTGTCATGTGTTGGTATGCAACAAGACAAAAGGAATCTTACCTGGGCCATCATTAGGGCAACATAGACTCCAGCAGTGAACGGGTAAAGTGGACCAAGATCACCTTCTGGACGGTTCAAACGCACCCTTTCACCAACCTTCCACATACGAGTTTGGTCGATTTTGCCCATAGGGAAAGCAGGAAGACCTTCCTTCTCCTGTGAAACCATAACCAAGAAAAGATGGTGTGAGTGAGCAATTACATTATTGTATTGTGTCAAAACTCCAAACTTTAACCATGAACAGAATCAAAATAGCAAATAACAGTTTAAATAGCAAGAGAAGGAACTTACATAAAACCTTCGCCCAGCCAACACAACACTACGGATTTCACTTCCAGTGGCAACATCTTCATAGCATTCATAGAGTATATCCATGACAGGATAATATGATGCACTGTATGCCTTGTTGAACTCCCTTTTCCCTTCGTCAGTTAAGGAGTTGTACACTGCAAGCATCCCCTATGAAAAAAATGGGGAGGGATCACTCTCTAATAAGATGTACGAGGGATACCAAATAGCTCGATAATAGTGTACCTCCTTTGAGATAGTTTTAGAGATAATTCCGGTAATGCCCTCCACAGTGTTTTTGTATGCTAAGCCTTCATCCATTCCTTGCTCTGTGTATCTCCTAAAAAGAGCCTCCACAATGCCATGGACGGCACCAAGCAAAATTCCTGGACGCCAACAGATTAGTTACAGTGTAATCATAGAAACAACATAAACAAGGGTGTAGGCTCACCTCGCTCCCCAAAGATATCACTCTTGTATTCCTGCTCTAAAGTAGTTGCAAATGTGAAGGGAGATCCTAGTGCAACTGACCATCCTAGAGCAACATCAGTTGCCTTTCCATCAACATCCTACGCAACAAAAGAGCATTCACATAACTAGATGTCTTCAGACCAAATATATAACTGAAATATGTTTCCAACAAAATTATAATACCAGGTGAACAGCAAAACTAGAGTTGATACCAGCACCATTTATTTCTTTGCCCTGAACATAAAGTCTTCGAACTGATGGGCCCATTCCCTTGGGGCATACGGCAATCACACTAATATTATTTGGGAAATCAAGGCCAGATGATTGCAAATGTCCAAGGAGAAATCCATGAGATAAACCAAGAATACTGTTTGGTTTCATGTGAGAGAATATTTTCTCATAGTTATCTGCCTGCAGAAAGTAGCGAGAACTTCAGAATGTTAGAACGAAATGCAGGTTTGACTAGACAAATGCATAATGCAGGAAATGATAAACAAATATGCTACACAAAAAATATGAACATTGAACTACATCAACAGGTCCATACAGTAACATCATCCTAGAACTGGGCATAATTGAAATTTCAAACAAGCATATATTATAATTATCACAATAAACGATCAGCAAAATGAGCTTGGCTCAGTTGGTTGGTTTGCTGGGTTGCACTGTCGTGATCCAAGTTCAAGTCCAACCTGCACTTCTCCCCTAGCTCATCACTTTTTTTAGCGAACAACTCATCCCATTTAAAAAGGAAAAAAATCAAACTAAAGGATGGTGATGAAAGCATGATAACCATGCAAATATTGATTATGAAGCAAACCTGTGCAGCATCTGATATTAACAGCAAAACAAGATCACTGCCTGAAATAGTCTCCCAAATATCTCCTAAGGATCCATTCTCTTCGGTGAATCCAGCTGCACGTGCTTCATCAAATGATTTAGAACCTTTCCGGAGGCCAATCTGAAAGCAAAACGCAGGTTGTCGGGCTGACAGTATACAAAGAGGACAGAGTATATGCTGGTTCATAATTTGCATGCCTAATTGCATAAATATTAAACTTAATCATCATCATACCCCAATGTTTCCAAGGAAACTCCCACAAAAGAGGGTAAAGGCAGGGTCGGTGTATGCAACCTTACTCTTGAGAT
The DNA here is from genome assembly GCA_036346415.1 of Raddia guianensis. Taxonomy (NCBI): domain Eukaryota; kingdom Viridiplantae; phylum Streptophyta; class Magnoliopsida; order Poales; family Poaceae; genus Raddia; species Raddia guianensis. The sequence continues at coordinate 1,975,470 of CM070538.1, read as the reverse complement.
TAAAAATCACAAAGAGGTTGTTTCCGTTTGACCTTTGGTGATACTAGATAACTCCGTACAACTTTATGACAAAAATAAATATAGATAGTTTGACATGCCATTTTGCTTTAGCCCATAATAATCTAAAGCCATAGAATAAAAGATCATTTGATTAAAAATCAAACTAAATAGTTGTGAAAAATCATCTATTATTTTTTCCCTTTTCCATAAGGGGGGAATCAAGTCCAAGACTCCAGAGCTTTCATTAAGATGTGGTTTTCACGCAGAAAATCCAGTCCCATTTATTAAAGCTGATAAATACTCGACACTAGAAGGGCTAACCTTAACAACAATGTCTGACTTCGCTTCAGCTAGTGAATCTCTCAGGTTCTGGGCTTGTGCAGGTCCCTGCAAAAACAAAATTGACTGTGACAGATAAAACACTGATTTGGTTTCCCTTGTCCTGAACCTATGTATCAGAAGAAATCTATGTGACACCGGTCTCATACTCTCATCAGCTATCTTTGACCCCGATGATGTGTTCATTCGGGCGCAACACAATTTGTCAGTACACATTCAGTATATAGATATGCGGCATGCCTACATCTACGACACCAACCATCTGCACCCGATGAGCCGCATTTCCCCGCAGCGCACGACAGAGTTACGGGCATCTACTGAAACACAAAGTTGGCATTTTTACTGAACCTGAGAGCCCCATCCGATCACTCCGATCTGCTTGATGCCCTTGAACGCCTCGGGAAGCAGCGGGAAGAGGTCCCTCCCGCCCCTCACAATATACTGCAGCACGAGACATGGAAGAGCAAATCGTGAAAAAAAAGAACCATAGGGCAAAGCCCCGAAAGGGGAACGGAAAGGCAAGGAAGCAGCGGCGCGGATGCGTGAGCGTGGGCTGCGTGGCGTACCTCCTCGTGGCCGGCGAGGGAGACCTTCTCCTTCTTAAAGACGGAGGTCTCGAAATCGAGCGACACCATGGCCGCGCCGGCGGCGGGCGGCGCGGAGACCATGGCGGTGACGGCGCGGCGGCGGCTGGAGGAGGCGGACGCGGCGAGGACGCAGGGGGGTTGGGTGGACGGGAAGGAGACGGCGGCGGCGGCGGCGGCGGGGATTTTGGTGGCGGCGGCTAGGGTTTTGGGGTGGGAGAAGGCGAGCGAGGTTGCCGCGGACGTGGGCGCCGCCATGTCACTGGCGATGAGCTGGGTGCGGGAGCCGGGTTGGTGATGGTGGCTAGTGAGCAGTGGTTGGCGCGAGCTAGGTCAAGCGCTAAGCCGCTAACCATCGCTGGATTTTATACGGCCTTGCGAGTCAGGGTGCGACGCAGGCTGGCGGCTCACTCACTTGCACGCCAGTAGGAGGAAGGAACGCCTTTCCGCTCCGTAAAATTTTGGCAGGTCTCGCACTCGGCGGCGCGGCGCACGGAGATGCGCGGCGGCGAGCCAGCAAGGCACGCAAGACTGCTGTTCCTTGGCGTCACGTCGCGGCTCGTTCCGGTGCCGAGCCTCGTCGGTGCTCGTCTCCGGGGAGAAACCGCTGCTTTTGGGGGCAGTTCCCGGTGAGGCCTCGAGGGTGCCTGTTGCTTCACGGCTAATGCGGTTTTGGGTGCAAGTTAACGAAGTTTATCGTCTTGTTTACACCAAACGGCGTCGTCGGGAAAGAGACACAACAGACATTATTGCTCCACTTCATATTATTACTCACTCCGTTATAAAATGGTAGTTGTTTTGAACATAAATTTAACAATAAAAGTTTTTTAAAATTTATGTATAATGCATATTAAAATTATATTATTATAAAAGTTCTTTTCAAGGTGAATCTTTCGATACGATTTTATATACTCAAAATAAATAATTTAAAAGTTCTCTTTGGACAAAATTATAAATCTTTGACTTACGACAAGTCTAAAACAACTAATATTTCATAACGGAAGGAGTATTAGCTATTCATTTTATCCTTTTTTCTAAATTCTTTATAATTTATATTATGCTTTTAAAAAGAATTATCAGCTATTTTATCAAAGTCACAGTGTCTTATAGTACACGATGCTCTTAAAAATGCAGGTTGTGCACTTGTGCGGGCAGTGGCTGCCGTCCGTGGCCGCGTCACGATGGGATATGTGCGTGGGGCACATGAATCCGCTCTGAAAACGACACTGGGAAAGCTCTTCCATCCTTAAAAAAAACACTGGCCGAGTCAGACTGCTGCTGCAATAACAGCAGGTCTATTTTAGCTGCCGATGGGCCAAGAATTCGGGAAAGGCCTAATGGCAGCACATTTGTCAAGCCCAAATGAACAACATCTACAATGGGCCGAACCTCAGATATCTGCCTCTAGCAGTCTAGCACGTTCGATCGTCTGTACCAATTTTAATTTCAAGACTAAAAAAAAATCATCTGGTTTCCTATAGAGAGATTTTAAACCATAAATTCCTCTTGATCTTAATGATTTTGATTTTTTAATACTACTATGGTAGTATTTACACTACAATTGTAAACTAGTAGTCCTTTTGGACATTGATATGGTCTCCAAAATGTAACTCACCACTAAAAGCTACCAAAATTTTATTTATAAAATGTAATTAAATAATAATATTAAGGAAGTTCTTTTCGAGACGAATATATCCATATGATTATTGTGTAGTCAACCTGAATAGGTTAAAAACAATTTATGGATAAAGTTTCAAAATTTTGACTTAGAACAATTCTAAAATGACTACTATTTTTTTTTATAAAGGAAGATTAAATTGCTTTCAAGAACAATACATCGAGTTGATACAAAGCCTCTGTATAACAAGATGTACACTGCCTAACAAGGATAGAAACAAACACACTCTAGTGACTATCAATCCTTAGACTAGAACGCCACCCATGTGCTTGGAAAAAAAAAGGCTTTGGCCACCTGCTCCAAAAGGTGCAAAGAATCCATAATTGTAGATCGTAGGCTCGTAGCTCCTGCTTCTATAGCACAACCCATGTACGTAGCCGATGACTACTATGAATGGTGAGAGTATATATTTTTGTGTGAAAGGTATTCTGAATGGACGGTCATATGTGAATTACTGTCGTCCTAATATATTTGCCAAACGTGTGTCGTAGAAAACAACTCCTCCTTTGTTCCATTTAGCCCTTCTGTTGTACATAATGTTTCATGCTAGTATATTTAGATTTAACCATTCAGTTGAAAATATTATACTACCTACCATTTAGATGTATGCATTGCATTCTACTATATATAGCACGTAAGAGCTCCCATTCCCTACGTTTTCACCGCGTCTCTCCTTAGTTTTGAGCCATTGATTGAGCCGCGCGACCCTGACTCAGCTATACATCCCAGATGAAAGATTTTGCGAATAAACCCTGTAGTATGCTATTTCATGTATACGTTCTGGTGATTTCGCCTTGGGGTCCCCATGCAGTGGTTTTTTGTATGTAAATTTTCTTCCATGCCCTCTATATTTTTCATTCTTCGCAGCGCTGTCCTTTTGACCCTTATAAGCACACCCATGGTTTATAGAAATTAAGACTTCCATTACACCCCTTATATACCCCGTCTATCAGTGCTCACTCCCTCGTTTTGCTGCTCCCAACACTAGCCACCCCTTCGACCCTTCCTTCTCTCCCATTACGACTCCTCCTCCCTCTCCGCCTCTATGCGGCCGCCCCGCCTCCATGTCAATCCCACTCCTCCCCTTCTTTCATGGTGGTCGTCACTGATACGTGGATCTCACAAGCAAGTGAAGGAAACTAAAGAGAGAAATAAAGTGGCACGTAGAAAATCGCAAACTCAAGGACAAAATGGTCTTTTTACATCACCTTATGGCTTGACTACCAATACTGACATGTATGATAATTTTTAAGTAGTTGCACTGCATACAAAGAGGGGCGACTAAGCAATGACACGTAAAATGCTATTCAATTATGCAATTGCACGTAAAATTTTTTTATTTGGGCCCTCGAGGAATTGTTAAGCTCAAAGTCTCTGTAAAGTCATCATCCGTAATAATAGTTAGGGTCAATAGCCATGACCATTGAGACTGGTTTATTGTATCGACGGGCGCACTAGGCCGTCGAAAACTTTTTTTTTTTTTCTTCTAGTGGTTAAACTGAAAAAAAAAAGAGAGAAAAGGTTGTCCACTGCACTACTCTAAAAATCTCCCTGACGTACGTACGAGCATGCTGCCATTGCGAACCCACACTTTGACAATCATCGATCGATACGGGTCCAGCTTTTGGTGTGGCACACCACACCATATGTGGCACGTAATTACAGGTTAAGGGTCTTAATTAGTTGATGTCCGGTCCCAAGCCCTCCACTAATTCAAGTGGGCTAACTCTAGCTTAGATCGACTATGCTCCACCGGCGATTTCTATCCGATCCACCACCGTCTGTACGACCACAACCTAGCGGTGGCTTCCTTTTCTATTCATCAAATCAACACATGCTTAAAAGATCACCAAAAGATTTAGAGGATTATAGTGCACGGGATCCCCTCGCGACAAGCCCTCTGCTTCTTTCACTATGCCAATGCCCCCCTGTTTCTTCTTCTCCGCTCTGCCCCTTTCCCTCAACCCCTCTTGCCGCCACACTGCCCCGTCCAACCTAACAGCGACCGTTGTGTGTAGATCCGTCCGGCACCATCGCCCGATCGCCTTCAACCACCCGTGGCTTCGGCGCCGCCACCGGCACCTTGCCAACCCCTCCCCTCTCCCATCACATCTCTACCACCGGTGAGTTGTTGCCTCAAGCTCCCTTTAAGCCTAGGCGAAGCACAAAACACCCCATTCTTAACCTAACCTAAACCCGCAACTGGCGGTGGCAGTGATTAGTAGCTTTTGGTCAGGGTTAGGATTTCGCACAATTGTTATGTATGTATGTCACACATGCATGCATGTATGATGTATGTATGGCATAGAGCTTAAATTGATGCAAAAGTAATGATTTTATCATTTGGCACCTCATGATATATAATGATATATTACTTTTCATGTGTACAAGGATTAAACGGCTAACTGCTATAACTAAGCTTAATTGAGGAGAAAATACATATTTATACATTTCACACATATTTGCTGATTTGCAACCTAGTTTTTGCCTTTCACTTGAAATGGCTTTTCTCTTTGCGGTCTATGAACTGTTCTATGGGGAACTAATGCTCCAATCAGTGACGGACTATAAGTCGAAATTGTACTCGCAGGATCATAAGTCACTAAGCACTTTTAATTTTTTTTCCCTTCCATGTTCACTGATTGGACCACGAAGAGATGGGGGAAACGTGAAATTGTACATGTGCAAATCAATGAACGCCTCAGATTCCTTTTGACTAAAAGAGACTTGGTTCTAGAAAAGCAATGGGACTGGTGATTACTACCAAACATAACGATAGCCCAATGCTACAATGGTTGCATTTGAATTGAGCTTTCTTTCGGTTGGAACCTTCATAATATTGTTGTTAAGCTAATCTGATCTCTAGCAACGGAAATAACTGAATATCAGACGTACGTACTGGCAAATGTGAGTTCGGCCGCATCATAAATGCTAATAGTACGAATGCTAAGAGTAGATTTTTATGATCCAGCCGGCCGGATCGCCAACAATGTCACTAACATCATCATCGACATCACGTGTACAGGCGGATCCAGACCTAAAACGAGCCGGAACGAAATGATTAGGAGGCAAGATTTTAATCAAATTCCCTCGATCACTCTTAAGCTGGACTAAATTTATAACCGGATAGGTCTTTTTTTACCGGTCAAATTCTTTTTTGTCTTTTCGATACCATTTTACAAAGATATTGGTACCATTTTACAAGGATGGACCGAGTTCGAAACGATGAGATACGGGATCGACTAGGGGTAGCCCCAATTGAAGAAAAGCTTGTGCAACATCGACTAAGATGGTTTGGGCATGTGCAACGAAGACCTCCAGAGGCACCAAGCATAGCGGAATCATAAGGTGGAATAATGATGTGAAGAGAGTAGGGTCGGCCAAACTTGACCTGGGAGGAGGCGGTTAAGAGGGACCTAAAAGATTGGAATATAGCAAGAGAGTTAGCCTTGGATAGAAGTGCTTGGAAAGCAGCTATCCACATACCTGAGCCCTGACTAGGCTCTTCCTTGTGCTTCTTTTCAAAAAACTTTTTAAACCCTCGTCCTTCTTGTTTCTTTTCCCCTTCCCCTTTTTTAGCGGTTTGTTTTGGGTTTCAACTCTAGCCTACCCCAACTTGCTTGGGATTTAAAGGCTTTGTTGTTGTTGTTGTTGTTGTTGTTGTATTGGTACTTCTTCTCAAAACTCTTAATAATTTTTTCGGCCAATCAAAACAGTTAAACAAGGCCCAAAACTTCTCATGCCAAACCACACGATTAGATTAACACATGCACTCCGTAGCAAACAACACAACCAAGGTTTCCTGTATGTTGGTGCCAATAATGCAATTAATGGTTACTACTAGCTAGCAAATTAGATTGCTACTCCCTCCGGTCACAAAAAGAAGTCGCGGTTGACTTTTGGGCACGCCTTTGACCATTCGTCTTATTAAAAAAGATATAAATATTATTTATTATTTTGTTATGATTTGGTTTATTATTAAATGTATTTTAAGTATGACTTATATTTTTACATATTTGAACTAAATTTTTGAATAAGATGAATGGTCAAAGACGTGCCGAAAAGTCAACGGCGACTTCTTTTTATGACCGGAGGTAGTACAATTTCAATCTGGCGGTGTAGGATATAATCTTAAAAATAGTGATCTTTTGTTAGGCAGTTTCCATGTCTTCGAAGGAACAAGTTGAAAAATATTACTACGTGCTTGGCTCGTAGAAAAAGATCGTATCAAAGTAGTACAAGGCATAGCCATATCTATCTATCTATCTATTATATATATAAAGGAGGGGAAAAGGAAGCCACCACGTTCATCCACATCATCCAAATTATTTTAGCCGTTCGATCAACGGTGGGACCAAATTATAACGGCAAACATCAATCAAAGAAATTCTCACATAAATCAAGAAAAAAATAAAAGATCTATGCCGTTGATTTTGTGGGGCCGGATTATAACGGCTTAGATTAAAAGAAGAATATTAGAAATTCGGATTAAATACTAAAGATGATATAATATGGTTATTTTATCCATTCAATCAACTGTGGGACCAAATTATAACGGGATAGATTAATCAAATAAAAAAATAAAAGATCTATGTGGCTTAGATTAAAAGAAAATATTAGAAATTCATATTAAATACTAAAGTTGATATAATATATTAGAGATAAACTCTAAATCCTTTCTGATATGTTATAGATAGATTATGAGTTAAAGATAAACACTATATACCAAAACAAATCTTGCCGCGCAAACGCGCGGGCCACCTCGCTCGTTATAATATTAAAGCAGAGGAAAACGAAGCCACCACAATGCGTCACATAGGCTAAAAAACCTCCACCAACCGATCACCATAAAATTTCAATCTGATGCTATCTAAAAAAAATTGTTCGAAAAAACATAATTAAAAGGAAAATCAGTGATTAACATGACGGCCGGAGATAGATAATATCAGTAAGGTGACCTTATCTCCATCCCTTTTGTTGTCGAGGCTGTTTTTTAGGAGAAACACATCTCTAACAAACAATAATAGGTATAAAAGTGGATGGATCAAGCAACGAACGGGGCTTCACACAGATTGATCACATACACACACATGGAGCCAGGTTACGCACGCGAAGCATGTATCGAAGGCCGTACTAGAGACACAGGATTGATCTGCTCCTCGACGGCGACCTCAACAACGGCGAATAGGTCTCGGCGAGATTGATCTGCTACGTACTACTACTGGACGTCGGCGATGACCATGATGATCAGCTTTTGCATGAAGTCTTAGATTATTCCCATGATTATGGAAGCCACGTACAAATTTATGTATGGCGTATGTATGTGTTCACGCATACGATTAAAGGTTGTAACTCGCCGCCATGGCCACGCCCCCGTCACGGGAAACCGTCGAGGTCGTGCCTCTTCCACCCAGCACCAAGCCGCTGCACGCCCCTGGCCGGCGTCCCCCAGCTGACCTGTGCTCCATCTCCAACCGGCGCACCCCTGGCCGGCGTCCCCTAGGCGCTGCCTTCTTAGTGGCTACGCGCCGCCTACTCCACTCAATCTCCTCTCAATCTCCCATTTTTCTTGCAGCCTCTAGCTCTCAGGTTATGGGATTGAAGAGGTGATGATTTTATTTTATTTTTATTTTTTGAGAAAGAAGAGGTCAGCACTTGGGACGACAATGGGGAATTTTCTCTCTCCATGAGAAGAGTACACAAGCCACTCCATGTGGAGTCGAAGAAGGTCAAGGTACTTTTTAGTTTACCCTTTAGGTTTTAAAGAAATAGATGATCAGATGATGCATGCTTTCATCGGATTACGCGTGGACCATATAGCTGCACAAAAATCATGTTTCGTGGCTATTTTGGTTAATTGCAGTATATTAAAAATATTCTAATTGTATATTATATCTGGAGACGTTGTTGCTACATCATTAAGTTAATTCGAGCTGAGCGTAGCTATGCATGTTCTTATTCAGGTTACCCAAAACCAGAGGAGCTGATGTATTTTCCGGTACCTCCAACATGGTCCAGCTAGACCGTGATTTCTACTGGCTACATCAACGATATCTATTTTATAATTATCTATTTTTACACGCGCAACGAACACAGGCGAAGATCGACGGACATAACAAAGCACAATGTGTGATTAAAGCACAGTGTGTGATTAATTGGACCTTCCAAGAACCCATAATTCAGAAAATACACGTCGTCTATATCTTACTTGTAATATTAATAAAGATTATGTGTTTTCCCTATATTTGTTCATTAGTGTATTTTGATACATTGGCACGCCCGCTTTATTATTTCTCACTGGCGGCCAGACATGTTTTTATGTCAAAACGAAAATGTCCAACACCATCCAATGCGTTGATCAATATCCACCATTCAACCAAATCAGATAAAAAAGAAAACTAAAGCTGATCTAATATATTAGAGACAAACTATAAATATGATCTGATATATTAGAGATAGATTATGAGTTAGAGATTACCCTAAAAAATATAAGTTAGAGATAAACTCCATATGCTGACATAAATCTAGCCGCGCAAACATGTGCGGGTCATCTCGCTAGTTATGTTTAAAACGAATGCAATGGAATAACTAGGCCAAGGGGTTTCAAGAAGGTGGAACATTCAATTTTGTTAGGCTTCACAACGGGCTTCGAAGAGGGATATCTCACAAGATTCTAGCTAGGAGCGGCTTAATGAAATACTAGTTTAGAGGAACAATATCTTAACCGTATATAAAATCTGAAAGCAAATGAAATTATACCGTTTCGATCGGATCAACTTCGATGTCACAAATAGTTAGGCCTTAATTACCAGCGATCGATTAGGAAAACAAAACTCATGAGAAATTTTACATTATCAAAAATTCCAAAAAATGTTTTCAAATAGCTGAATCATTGCCTCACGGCATTTAACCCTAACAACAGGGGCGGACCTAGCACTGGAGCCCCACCTACACTGTCTATGACAGTGGAGTCTCATCTTAGACCCACCTATAATTTTTAGTGTAAAATAGGAGAGAATAAGGAGCTAAACTTCAAACTTAGGTCTTGAGTTAAACTTCAGCCCCTCCTATTATTTTCGATTGCGTCCGCCCCTACCTAACAATCTATGATAACGCCAGGGCCTGTACCTGTGCGTACGATAAGTGTGGGTGGCCGCGCCGTGGTCACAAAAGAAGCCAGCAGCCGGTGTGCAATGGTACTGGGGCACCGGCTACGGTGTCGTTCGTGCTACGGTGGTACCATGTCAAGCCCCAAACCCCCAACCCCAAGTGCTCTCCACGTCGATCGCCACAAACGTTAACCACTCCTCACTCGCTCGCTCGCTCGTGCCAGCTCGTGTGTCCTATCGCATGGCTGCATCCTCTCGACGTGCACATGCGCCGCTGCGGCTAGGCTGAGGCTTAGCTACGTACAGGTCGCTCTCTACGTACCGTGGCGTGGAGCAGTGGATCGAGCTCTGAGCTCTCTCTTCATGGCGGCGGCGGCGGCGATGAGGACGGCGGTGAAGCGGCTGAACTTCGGCGCGGCGGAGGAGAGGGCGGAGGCCGCCGGGGACGTCGCGCGGCTGGCGCGGGCGGACGGGCGCACGAGGCGGCAGCTCGCCGAGCTCGGGGTCGTGCCGCCGCTCCTGTCGATGCTCGCTGACGGCAGGGGAGGCCCCGCCGCAAGGCTGGCCGCCGCGGCGGCCCTGCTTGAGCTCGCCAGAGGGACGCACAGGTCAGTCTCTCATTGGGTGTGTTCTGAGCAATTGCTTTCCTGAGTTGCTGCGTGACGTCCAGATTAATTCGCTCATAGCTTTCTGATGCCAATCTCTCGATCTTTTTTTTTTGGCGTACGGTCTGTGATCAAGAACTGATCGCTTAGTACATGCAAGTTCTCTGAGTGGAGACTGTAGCCTGTAGGTATTCTTGGGATTCAAATTTGAGAAGCAGATTACCATTTTCTAAAGATCGGCGTATGCTTTGCAGTTTCAACAACCTGATGATTCTTCAAGCAAAAGTCGAGCGAAAAACACAGTGCTAGTTGTTCTTTTGGGAGGCATGGTGTAGGATCACCGATCACCTCAACACAGAGAAACGAATGCTCTGAAATGTCCAACCTATTTTTTATCAACTGAGTTGAGTTGGATTTTTTGAATTTTTTATTAAGTAGTATTGCGGAACGAACGTCACCTTCTACAATGCACTGAAGTTTTTTTTCCCCTCCATGTTAGGTTTTGTGTCCCAACACTCCAGAAACAAATCCCCGTTTTACCGGTAGTACTTGATTTCCTAGTTGGTTTGATTGGTCTACGCCATTGAACCTTTTGTACCTGGTTTAGTACCCAAAATTTAGGGCTCCCGTAGCAATCTTCAGTTTTATACTCCAATGTTCCTCTTTATAAGCAATGACTCCTAAACCAAATCAGATGTATGAGACATTGCAACAGTGTGCTATTTGTGCATGGTAGGATTTGTCCCTCGCTATGATATACTGACATGCAAGTCTATGGGTTTATATGTCAGCGACACATGACTATCAAATTGATTACGCATCCTTAAATACATCAGACCATGGAAGGAATTGAAACTTCAAACTGTCTAAGCTTTGACGAAGATTGCCACCAGTAAGTCCACCATGCACATACTCATCTCTGAGTTGATCTGAACTATAGGCCTTTACAATCGAATCTGTCAAAATCAGGAAAAAAAAAACATGCATAAGCCGTCCCTCATTTCTGCTTCCTAGTTTATACAGGCATTAGGTGTGGTTGTGCTGTTGTGCCAACTTTTGTTTCTCTACGAGTCACCTCACGCCATTGCTATCCGACAGAATCACCGATAAATGTCAGCACTTTATCCGACTCCATATTCAGAATCACACGTACAAATATTCGGCACCTCGCTTCTGCAATTTGAGTTGGGACGCCACCAAACTTTTTTTTTCTTACAAATTTTGCCTTCCATGTTTTAGGAAATCTTACCTAATTATGTGCTCCATTTGGTTTGTTTCCATCACTTGGACGAAAAGAACTCTCTAGAGATGCTTTTTTTTTTTGGTTGGATATTTTGTTTTGTGGATATGGGCAATCGGGCATGCATGGAGTCCATAGCTAGCTCCATAGTGACATGATGCAAAATATAGTGCGCCAGAAAAGATAAACTTCTGATCGAGAAAAAGGAAGGGGAAGAAAAGATAGACAGCACCATATGATCCCACGTTTGGGGCTTGGGAGCATGAACGTACTTGTGTTGATGTAGACTCGCACTACACGTCTACACATCCATATGCCTCCATATATAAACGTAGTGCAGGGTCGTTTAGTGACGACAATGAAGTTGATTTCCACGATGGCAATTTTTGTGCTAATTAATCAACTATGCGCAATGAATCGCGCATCAAACAAACGTGTAGTCCAATAACATTTCCCTTTTGTTTTGAGCCCTACATTTTAACATGCTATAAACAAGAGGACACAAAGGATGCGTGCCTGATGAAATTACGCTATGCGCCCTTTGGCACATTTTATCGCAAGTAGGTTGTTTATCCCTGTAGAAGCAATTTTTGGGCTTCTTTGCTGTCCTATTTTTTTTTTTCTTCCTCAATTCTTCACACAAAATGGTCGGGTTCATCTTCTTCTTCCTCACCCAGCCGAGTCGGCCATCTCCGCCGGCGCGGTCGCCAGCGACCACCACGGGCCTGTGACGTGACCACATCGACACTCGGGGGAACCATCATGCCTGCCATCCTCGCTGCGCTAGAGCCACGCCGCGCTAAGCCTAGCATTCGTACCCGGCAGGTCGGCTCCTTGAATGCTAACGTGGTCGCACTCTAGGCCCTGCGCATGAATATCGGTGCACGCACGATCAAGGACTTGGATGAACCCGAAAATTGCTTGGCTAAGGGTATGTTATTTTGAGTTGATCTGAACGGCTGAACAACTGAAATGGCTGAACTTTGAGAGCTTCTCAAGATAGACTCAAGATCCGGATCCGGACACATCTTGGAGACAGTGAAAAAACAGACCTAAAGAACTAAAGTGTATGTTCTTTTTATACGAGGATAAGCCATTAAGCTTTTAAGCCCTAAAGAACTGGCCCTAAGAGTACATATTTCTCTTTTGTCACTCATTACCTTGTACTCCCTCCATTTTTTAAAAACATGACATCTTGGACATTGGCACGGTCTTTATCTCTTTGAAATGCACCTTTGAGTACTAATTATCATTGTAATTTATTTATAAATATCGCAAAATCATCATACTATTAAAGTGTTTTTGAGATGAATCTAAATATGTGATATGATTTCTATGTTCCCCATCCAAATATTTTTTAAAAAATATGTTTTTTTTAAAAAAACTTTAATTTAGGACAAGTTTTGTGAATTTGGAGGGAGGGAGTATAACCTTTTCGGTGCTTGTATCGTGGCATGCACGTATGTTTGTTCTTTGTCCGTGCTAATGGATACTATTTTTGGTTTAGAAATAAGGTGCACATTGTGAAGACCGGCCTGCTCAAGAAGTTGCCACAGCTCATGGACGACAAGGACTTGTCAAGAAGCCACAGTCTCGCGCTCCTCCTCCTCTCCATCTCCTCCTTGGCCAACACCGACTTCCCCCTCCCCTCCACCGAGCTGCTTCCCTTCCTCGTCGCCACCCTCAGCGCCGACGAGGTCCCGGCCGACACGAAGCTGTCGTGCCTGGCCGCCCTCCACAACCTCTCGGCGAAGCTCGAGAACGTCCGGGACGTCGTCTCCAGCGGCGCGGTGCACGCCCTCCTGGCGCTCTCCCTGGACAAGGCGGCGTCGGAGATGGCGTTGTCCGTCCTCGGGAACCTGGCGGCGAGCTCGCCGGGGAAGAAGGCGATGGAGGAGGACGAGACGGCGGCGAGGGCGCTGGTGGAGGTCACGACGTGGCACGGCCTCGCGCGGTGCCAGGAGCACGCGACGTACCTGGTCATGGTGCTCGCGCACGGCAGCCGGGCGCAGCGGCAGCAGTTGCGGCAGCTCGGCGTCGTGCAGGCGCTGCTCGAGGTGTCGCTGCTCGGGAGCCCCCTGGCGCAGAGGAGGGCGGCCAAGATTCTGCAGTGGTACAAGGACGAAGCGCAGAGCAGGATCACGGCGCACTCCGGGCCGCGCATGGAGGGCTCGTCGAGCTGCCATGGCGACGACACCGGAGTTGGCGGCGGCAACGAGGACGGCGGCGGCGGAGGGGCGGAGGATCGCCGGAATGCCGTGCACAGGATAGTGAGGCAGAGCCTTGACAGGAACATGAGGTCTATACTGCGGAGAGCCACTGCTTCCGTGGACCTGACGAGTGTAACCAAGCTGCTAGTTGCGAGCTCTAGCTCCAAGAGCTTGCCTTGTTGAACTCATTCGATGTGGAGTCAAGTGCTGTTCATAGTTATTTTATCAGTGCGGCAGTTTTTTTTTCCTCTTTTGGTCATAGTTTAGCAGTGCTGTTCCTGTCACCGTGCACATGTAGGCATGCAGCTCTATGATCTATCTCTATGTGAGTGTGACGTGGATATTTCTATTTCTTTAGAAATTAGCGCAAGAACCTCGAACTCAAGAACAAATACTGTGACAAATTGAGCATTTGGCTGAGGAAACACATCAACTATTCTATGGTGATGGAGAGGTATTATAATACATCGTTTCATAATGCTCAGCTTCTGCCAGCGAGCCTTTGCTGTTGCAGATGATGGATTTGGCTTTCCCGTTGGGATTGGAACGTGGATGCCTTCTCCTTGAGCTCCTGAAAAGCACGCATTGTGTCGCCGTCGAATCCACCTGCAAACTGTGTGGGAAAATAGGATTGAATAACATGTAAAGCATGATAAGTTGATTAGTAGTAGCACATACATTAGAATTAGTACCTGGTGTACTCTGAAGGCGAATCGGACACACTGAAGCATCAGCTCCTCTTCATCAGGGCCACCTTTTATGGCCTCAAGCTCAGAAGAAACTCTTCTCAGATACTTCATTGCTAACTTGACTGACTGCAGCTTGATCTGCACCATAAAGACAACTTGCCATTGGAATGACATGTTTGTTGAAAAAAAATGTGGTGTGGTGTCAGCAGATCACCACATGCATATGTAGATTATTCACATAGCTAAATATTGACAGCAGAAACCAAACATAAAAAGATTAACATTTAATTTACAGAGCAAACGTATGTGCTACAAATAGACGTGCAGCAATAGCCATTCTTAGAGTGCAGTTCGCTAGCCAACTTAAAAGCAATAACCAAATTTTAAAGGTGAGAACACACATGTAGCAGTTAAGTGCAAGGCATCTTATAGCAATTTTGTGAAGGCATTATTCAGACATATTCAGAATATTAGCCAGGTAGTGAGCATGAATTGACCAATGAACAAATTTCTATCACATCTGGTCAAGGTCAACTCAATATATGTTATTATGCTCGAAATCTATCTGCTATGTATAGAACTACCTAGTTGTCAATTTCTCATTTCTCCCCAAGTTTAAGGCCATTGCCTTCACATGGCTGCACGCATGTAGCATCTTATCTAGGAAATGCAAATTTGGTCACTTCTTTGCAGTTTTTTCCATGGGAGGAACCCTCAGGCCTCAGCAGTGGTACATCTTTTCCTCCAAGAACCTGGCAGGGTTCAAATTTCAAAACATCTAGCCTGGACCAATATGATCAGTGTGTCGCAGATTTGAACCCTGATGCCAGAAGAGGGCAATGTTGTCTGTATCAGCACACTCAAGAACAAAACAGAATCACGAGAGCCCCTGGCACGCATGTACATTACACGGCACTAGAGCCTTATTATTGGTCCCCAAAACACAAGTTTTCCCAAATTCTCTTTGTTTCTACCTCGTTAATGTGCCCTGTAGTGAATAAATATTTTTGGTACCTACCTCGCGCTTATGTGGGTGCATGAAACAAGCTACGCAACATGTTCATCTAAAGGGAGCAACTATGGGAGGGTATAACTTCGAACGGTATAGCAAGTATCATATCATGTAGTATCATGCAGTTTTGAACCGACGATATTCAATGACCGATAACTTGCATACCGTTCTAACAGTATAATGCTGCATACTATTTCTGCTATCTATATCACAGGAGCATGTGTTTAGCACCATCTCAGACGACTGCGATCTAGCAAATGTGCTAGAGTTTTGTGGTATGGAAGAATGGTTAAACCAGGTTTTTTTTTTGCATTCCAGCAGCAAGACAAGCGTGCCAGTGCCCAGTTGAATTACCTGACTTACGATTCCGGTGTCCTGCATCCATTCCCATGGGATCTGATATCCGCGGTATCTGCTCATCGCGCCATCTCGCACGCGCACAAGGCCGTACACGCCATGCTCCAACCTGCCAACGACCATGGATGAGCACAACGAACAGAGCACAACCACAGCTGGTTGGTTGCTCATGGCAGAATCAAAGATTCAGGCAGTGTCTAATACTTCTCGAAGAGCGCCTGCATCTTCTTGAGAGCAGAAGAGCAGGGCTGCCGCGGGTCATCACAGAACGACGCCGCCTCGGACTCGAGCTTCTTCAGGTCGCGGTAGCCGAACGCCGCCTCGCGCAGCGCGTCCGCCTTCTGCTCCGGCCACTCGAAGTGCTTCAGCACCGCTCGTTCGTCCACCTGAGCACGATCCAGTGAGAGCCAGCGCTGTCACTCCCTCTGTGCGATTGCTGATCGAGTGCATGCATTCTGTGGTTGTTTACGAATGGTTTTTGGGTTTGGTTAGCTTACGAGGCGTGAGAGCTCGACGTCGAGCCACTTGACGAAGGTGACCACGTCGTCGATGTCGACGAACGCCGCGCCCTCCACTTCCTTGATCAGGAACCGGATGAAATCGCCCTGCCTCTCCACGTCCGATTTGATCTGCATGCACATTCGCCGTCACACGTCAAGCGGTTAGTTCAAGCACTGTCCTTTGATCACAAAACAAGCACAAAAATTGAAAAACTTTGCATGCATACGGCATGTCAAACACATTTGGCGCGAAGCAACGGTCGAGGTTCAACAGGGTCATTTCGGTCAAGTCATGTCTCATGACCCGCTCCAACGGCTAGCCGGGCCTCAAAGCTCAGAGCCCACGGCGGCCGTAGCAGAACATTTATTACACTCCTATTTAAATTCACTTGCCACTGCGTTTGGGGTAGTGTCACAGATGCTGGGGCCCCACGAGTCAGTCTAACAAGAGCCACTTCGGATACTCTGCATCCAGGATGCAGCTTTTTTTTTGTTCCCAACTACACATTGTCGTGCCTTTGAAAAAAAAAAACGCAAATTGTCTTATCCTACTCCGATTGATCATAAAAATCCAAGAGGGAAATGCACACAAGAACAGAGTTTGGCCTCGCTTTGGAATTGGGAACACGGAGTAATTTGAGCTCGGTTCTCCATGGAACGGAGAAAAGGTGTTTGTTTTGCCTGCGTGTTAGTGTTAGGATGGCCGTACGCGTGTACACGCTCGAAAAGACTAGTACGGAGTACTACGTAACTTTCTGGTGATGTGTTCGTTGTTCAGTTGCGCAGCTACTCTCACCAGCAATTCATTCAAGTAGTAGTAGTTGGCAACTACCCTGCGTCAAAAATTTTTTGAGATGTTTCAAGGGGCAGCGCTAGGCGATAATGTTTTGAAAGAAAACGAGAGGGAAATGTGTTAGAAAAAGAGGCGATTTTTAATAGTGATTTGATGCATACCGCGAGGAGATGGGTCGAACGGTTCTCGATCTCGCCGATCATGTCTCTCGCGGCGGCGGCGCCACCGCCGGGACCCGCGTCGCCGCCTCCGCCGCCGTCCCTCTTCGAGTCCCTCCGCATTAACGAGTGGTAAAACTCCACCACCTCGGGCACTCGCCTCACGCATGGACCGGATGTGGAAGCCGACGGGGATGACCTCGAGCTCCTCCTCATCTCCGGCGGCGGCGGTGGCGGAGGTGGAGCCCGAGGGCACCCATCTCCGCTGCCGCTGCTTGATGTCGACGGCGACGAGCTTGCGCTACGGCGTCCCAGCGTCGGCATTGGCGGTGGAGGCGGCGGGGGTGGTGGTATCGGTGGGAGCTTTGAGAGCTCCGGCATGCGGCTCCTTGACGCCGCTGTGTCTGAAGAGCAGGACGGCGTCGACGGGGTGGACGACGACGAGCTAGACGAGGAGTTCGCTGGAGAAGCGCGGGACGAGCCGGAGAAATAGGACCTGGACTTGAAAGCGACCGGCTTTGGCGGCTGCGGCGGTGGCGGAGGAGGTACGGCGAGTTTAGCCGACTTTGTCGAGTCGCTTGCCGCATCGGAGCTCTCGGAGTTGTCCGACGACGACGAGCAATCGTCGGGATGCAGCGCGGCTTCTCTCCGCCGCATCTTCAGCTCCGCCATTTGCTTCTCCATCTCGAGAATCCTCTGCTCGCTGCAGCTGGCGCTGGCCACGGCGGCGTCGAGCTGGACGCGCAGCCGGGCGTTCTCGGCCTCGAGGCGGGTCAAGGCGTCCTTGCATCGGCCGAGCTCGCTGCTCTTCGCGGCGAGCTCCGTCTCCAGGAAGGGGACGATGGCGACGGTCTCCTTGAGGATCTTGTGCTCGAGCAGCTCGGTGCGGAGGCGCGACTCCCTCTCCTGCAGCTCCTCGACGAGGCGGACGAGCTCGCCGACCTCCGGCGTCGCGCGCGCCGGCTGCACCTGCGCCGACGAGCGCGGGAAGTAGGCCCCGAACGACCGCGCAAAGGCCCCCGCCTTGGACGCCGACCCGGCCGGCGGGGCCGCCGCGGGCGCCGGCGAGCCGGACGACCTCCTTCGCGGCGGCGTCTCTGGCGGGCCCGCGTGCTGCGGCGCCGGCACCGCCGCCGGCGCCTTGCGGGTGGAGGAGGAGGAAGATGTCTTGGGCGTCGCCGGGCTTCGCTGGAAGCCCATGGCCGCCTTGACGCGCCCGGCCACCATTGCCGCCTGGCGCGGTGCTGGCTCCGGCCCAGCCGTCGAATACGAAATGGGCGGCTACGATCGCCGCAAGGACATGGGCGTGTGTGTGTCTCCCCTTGCTCGAGCTGCACCTCACACTGTTGCTTTGCTCACTCTCGCTCGCTCCACTGGCTGCTTTGCGGCGGCGTCGCGGGTTTTAACGGGTGGGCACGGTGCCCGAGGAACGGTCTCCGGTTTGGTCTGAGCGTTGCGAGGAGTGAAGAGGCTGCGTGGATGGGAGGTGGTACTGGTAAAAATACTCGTCGGCTCAGCTCCCTCTGGACATGGAGAGTGAGAGTGAGGTGGAATCTGAACGTTGAGGGAGGCCGGTGCCGGTGCGTGCATCACCACACTGCATCTGCTTTGCATGTTCTGAATCTGGAAGCCCCTTTTGACCTTTTGCTTTGCACTGTTTTTTTAACAGCTCGGGGGATTAACAGTGGATCTGTTGATCTCATCCTAGCTTTATCCTGCCTTTCCATGAGTGTTAAAAGTTAAAGTAAGGGTCAAACTGGCTAAACTCTCTTCTAGATGGAAAAGGCTCGGAGATTCGGACCTCTTCCAAACATCAGGTTTGATTTGAAAATGGATGGACGACCTGTAATTGACCAGAACTACGATTTTCTGCTGCTTCATTCATTAGCTAGGAGCCACCTGAGTTTGTTCTTTTCTGTCTAGGTTTATATAGCTTATTTTCTTATGGTTTTTCCGAAAAAGGTGAACACTTTAATCTCATTAAATCTTTCCTTTTTTTATCTCAAGGCCGCTTCCGAAAAAATTCCAAAACAAACCAAATGACATGGACAAAGCCTAGATAGCTCTGGACGTTCAGATTTTCAGTTCGCTAGCTAGCTATTTCAGTAATTCAATTCAGCAGAAAAGAATACCCAAGCCACGTACTTATATAGGTCTTATTTGTTTCGACCGAAAGTTGCTGAAAATTTTAATCCGAAATGTCGTGACTCCAGCACTTGCAAGCACCACGAGACGATACTAATCCCAGTTTAGTATCTCGTGATGAACAACACGACGGAATCATCACAGCATATTTAATTAAAGTGAAATATGAATAAACCATAGTATTTTATTACAAAAGCAAACTGGCGGTACTGGGGTCATTGCATGCAGCTTTGGGGGGAGAGATCTCGTTCCTGTGTGTTGCTACCACTGGAACAACGTGCGAGCCACCGGAACAACGCGGGAGGGTTTTTGTTCCGCGCACTGGGATGGCCCTGCTGGCGTGGGGTTTAATGGGCCAGGAGCGTCCGATCGGTGGGATGGACGAACGCCGCTCCATATAAAATATTACATCATTTGGTTTATAGAATTTTTTTAAAAAAATAAATTTAATTTAAACTAAAACAAACAGGCCATAGTGCTGTAGTACCCAGTACTACTACCAAGCATGAATCTGCTGCCCCACTCGGCGGTGGTGTTTCTGGCAGATTCAGCGCACCGCGTGCGTGCGTGCACCGGCGCTACATATGTCACACGAGTAATCACTAATCACTGCCACTATCCCCATGTATATCTGATCAAATCCCAAACGACAGTGACATGCTTAATTACTCCGCCTTTTTGTCAGCTCTTGGATTGCCGGAGACGTACGATCAGCCAGTGAGCACGTCCTGCATGCTGGACCACGGCCATTCCGGGCCCACGAGCCAGTGTCAGCGCGCGGGCCACCCCCGGAGCCTCTGCACGTGGGCCCACTGGGGTCTGCACCAGGTGTGATGGCTGGCTCTTCTCAGTTCAGTCTCACTGTCTCGGCTTTCAAGCGCATGGGTACTGGAGCATTCAGTGTCTCGCCGCATGCAATCAGTAATGTACTAGTAGTAGCTAATGTCAACTATAGCTAAATATCTCTACGGAATTACGTACGGGGCGTGGGTTGGAGTTAGTACTCAGTTTGGAGCGTGCGGGTGAATTGAAGGCACTCCCAGTGAATGCGAGGAGCAGCCGCTGCTCATCGATCTCGTCTGGGATTTGGAGCGGTCGGGACGCCATCCGCGATGCCGGTTTCACGTGACCCGCTCCAATCGATCGTTCCAATTTGTTCTACTCACGGAATCACGGCTTCGACCCGGCCCGACTGCCTCGTTGAACTAGGATCGGATCCCCGGTTTCAAACAGACCGGGTTCCAGTATGTAAAAAATATTTCCTTCAGTTTCATAATACTTATCGTTTTGAACATTTACATACTCTTCGAAGTGCAACTTTGATCACAATTACTAACAAAATCCATCTGCAAAATCCACGAAAATATGATATTGTGAAAGTATTTTTCAGACCGAATTTATATGTATGGTTTTTATGTACACAATTCAAATAGTTTGAAAGTTTTTTATAGATCAAATTTACAAACTTTGACTAAGAATAAAACTAAAACGACAAGTATTACATAACTAGAGGGAGTACGAGAAACTAGGGTTTTGTGTTAATGAGTCGCAAGTTCGCAACTCAATAGGCCGCGCTCTCAGTCAGGGCCGTGCCGGCAAAATCCGGGGCCCTGTGCCAAACTTTAAAATGTGGCCTATCTCTCTAGAAAAATAGAACTATAATAATGTAAAGGTTGTAGTGTCTTACAGTTACATAGCAATGGGATATAATGAATTAATGATATATCAAAAACATACATATTCAATTGTTTCTTCTTACGCTTTTGGTAACCGGAGTCATATTTTCTAGAACACATGACTTCGAACATGCATATAAAAGATGAATCGAATTTAGAACAAAATTATTAAATTAATGAACTTGACAAATATAGAATATACTAATATACTAATATAGAATTAAGTTGAAAAATTAAAAGAAATAAAATATATACCGGCGGCCTGGCGAGTGCGCCGTGGCGGTGTGCCAGTGTGGCCTGTGGGTTGTGGCGATCTGCCGATGCTGCCGTCGCCCGTCGGGCCTCCTGTGAGTGCGATCTGCAGTGGAGCGGTGGAGCCGGCGAGGCGGCGAGCCGCTGTGGCGCTGTGAACTGCGATTTGCAGAGGGCGATGGCCTGCGCCCTGCGCGATCAAACAGCGAAATCTGCAGAGGCAGGTGAACCGTCGAGGCACGGACGCGAGATGGCCTGTGGGCTGCGGCCTGCGTAGCGCGTGCCTGGTGCCTGTGGCCTGCGATGGAGCCTGGAGGCAAGCAAGCTACAAGCAACGTACTAGGCCTAGTGCTAGGTGGGCTTTTGCTGGAATTTCGGAGCCCCTCTAAATTGGGGGCCCTGTTCCGTCGAACAGGCCGCACGTCCCTAGGCCCGGGCCTGCTCTCAGTCATATAAATACTCGGCATAGTCGGAAAATCACAACAAGATACAAGTATAACACTGTCCTTTCACATGCGATAATGATAGCCTAAAAACTCCATCTCTATCTCTAATACCCCCATCAATCACAACATCGACGACGTTGAGATTGTGACTGAAAAATACAAGATCAGACGTAGATAGCTTTCGTTAGTCCATCTGCTACCTGATCTTTGGATGGAACAAACCGGATATCACGTGCCTTATTAGCAACCCATTCACGCACAAAATGGAAATCAACCTCTAATGCCTCGCTCTAGCTTGCATGGAAGATCAGGTTTGCATATAAATATGTGGCACTCAAGTTATCACGCCATAATACTGGAGCTCGACCTTGATAAATTCTAAATTTTCTCGATTGTGCGACCGAACCCACATCAATTCAAACGTCACATTGGCTTGGGATTTATACTCTTCTGCTTCTGTACTTGACCTTGAAATGGTTGATTGTTTCCTTGAGCTCCAAGATATTAGATTCTTCCCATATACACAGGAAATCCTCCCGTTAATCGTCGATCATCAAGGCATCGACTCGATCAGCATCCGAAAAGTCATTTATCAATTTTTACACTTTATTCACAATAAAGGTTGTATCAGGTCGAGTAAGTGTTGCATACTGCAATGCTCCTACTATACTTATGTACTTAGAAGCCTCTTCAGTTGATAACGCTTTTCCTTCCTCATGGGACGGTTTTTCTAAAACCGAAAATGGCGTGGACACTATCATGCATTTTTGCATTCCTGTCGATCAAGGATATCCAAGACAAACTAAGATTGGCAAAAGCATGTGGAACCCTAACTATAATCCTGACCTTGCGGGTTTTGACGGCTCGAGACAATAAAAATGTGATGATGGTAACGAATTCAGGTGAGGCAAAATCACATGTGATTTTGCTCAAAGACAGGCGTCTGCTTGAGCAAAACCGTAACAAAAGTGCATTCAAGTTTGTCCCGTCAATCTGGATGACAGTTGAATAGATACATAGTCCATAGTCCACGCATAGATTATGGCTCTCAGCATACATTGTTAGAGCATTGCTAGCAGGTTCCGTAAAAAAATTCTAAAACACTATTGCGGATAACATCAGTCGTTATAGCATTACACTATTTTTGAGTATAGAGACTCTGCTAGGGATGGAAATATAGGAAATAAATAGTAATTTAGAGAAAAAATATGACGAACGAAATATTGAGATTCTGCTGGCAATGCTGTTAGGGACGGCGGTTATTGCCCGACTCTGCTAGCCATACCATGATCCATGAATAGTACGTCACCGTTTCTCCCTCCTACCACCTTATCTTCAACACGTACGCTCGTCCCCACATGATGGAGGTAAGCTGGGTGGTTTCGGGCTGAAATGATGCTGCTCACGCTGCAAACGGGTCACGTCGCCTTCTTTATATGGCTCTGTGGAAAGCCGGCCTCCGTGTACCTCGGTTCCTGCCGGCCACCATGGCACGAGCATGAGCTTTCCTGAAACCTGAGACCTGAGCTGCTCATGCTCTCAGTCTCACACAGGTTTCAAGCTTCAACAGCACATGCATGCAGATGTGTCACTCGACGTCGACGCCCTGCTCTGCTCTCGACTGGGCCGGCTTTGAAGATGCTTCAGCTTGCGAGTGATCCTTTTGGAGCTTGTCGTGGAGTCCATGAACAGCTTGTGCGAGCAAACAATTCCGTGGCCAAGGTTGGATTCAGGCCGGGCCGGCGGCATCATCGCTGACATGCATGCCAGGGGGCTTGCAGATCACGAGGATGCACGGCTGGCCAGTGGCCATGCATGCAAGCAGTACTGCTCGCTTAAGCTATTAAGCTATTAAGCTGCGATGCACGGCCGACCGAGAGTTGATTATCTCTATTTTCTACACGCATGATTCCCTTGATTGATGAATCGCATTTTGGTAGCTAGGGCCGGGACGCTTGGGCCGAACGTTAACCTGATGATAATCGGCAGCTAGCTAGTGAAGGAACGAAGTGGCCTCGACGCAAAGGATCTCCTACCTACCTAGGTGGAGGGAGCACTATCGCCGTATCGATCCCAGATAGCAGAATATGGTCGCACGGAGCAAGTGAGAAACGTTGTCGCCATGCAGGAGTTTGGGAGCGAGAGTGGTTTGGTGGACTAATTAGTCCTGGCGTGTTCGTCACTTGAAGCAACCACCGATTGCCCCGTTTTTCTTAAAGGCCAACGTTTTTTTTTTTTGGTTTGAAGTAGGAGAGCACATAAATCCAGGACAAGGAAGGCGGAGAAAGAAGGGGGGTTTCCGCGGTAGAGCTGAGCGGACTCTTTTGATGACCAAAAGGTATCCGCTTCTCCTAAACTCTTAGGTATTGTCTTTCTCGAGAGACACCAAAAACATCATGCACAAAGAACATCTGAGAGGCAGTCCAGCCTATCCGGACCTGTTTGCTTCGTTGCCACACCTAGTCACGCCTAAGCTAGGCAGGTTTTACCTATACTTGTTCATGGGCAGGACGGTTCGAAAAAATCCGACCGGCCTGGCCCGACCCAACCGGTGCATCGGGTCGAGCTCGGGCCTCGGACTGAAGCTCGGCCGAGCTAGGGCCAGGGAAAAATACGCATTAAGACATAACCGAGCCGGGCTTCGGGCTGGGCTCGGGCCCAAAGTCGATTGAAACCGCTCCTCAAACCCGCGAATTGGATATGATTGCAACAATTCAACAAGTTTGGGTGTAAAAATAAACGGTTTTCATAGTTATGGATTTCTGTACACATATGGCACAAGTTTGGGGGCTAATAGTGCAATTTTCTCATTATAGAAAATCATAGAAAGCTCAATAAAATCATATAAAATACCCAAAAAATTAGGAAAATACGTAGAACACATATATTTAATAAAAGTATAATGTTTGTATTTGTACTTGTATGCATTTTTTTTTGTTGAAAACTGTCTTTTATTGATTAAAAAATTGGAATTTAGGAAAATTTTGTTTGTAGAAAATAATAAAAATTCAAAACGTAAGTATGCTATTTTGAACGTTGAATTTAATTTTTAAATTACAATTAAATGGTCAAACAAACTTTGAATTTGAATTTTAAAATGCAAATTAAAAGGTAAAGCTAACATTCCTATATTTCTCTTAGTTTTCTCCTTTTCCTATAAGCCAGACTCATTTTCCCTAAAAGATCAAACTATTTAATCAATAAAAGATTTATAGGACAAATATATGTTTTCATATAATTATGCACATTAATAATAGTATTTGGATTCTATACTTTTTTCTATATTTTCAGATATTGTTATTCTATTTTTTTATATTTCAATGATTTTCTACAATTTATTTATTTTTTTGAATTTATTTTTTTTGAAAAAAATGGATGCTATGTCATTTACAACCATATTGGTTTTCGGTGGAGGGGGTATTTTGACGGGAATTGATAGTTGACGGAGGTTGGATGCCCGTTTTTATAGTTGAGGGGGCAAAATTGAATTTTTGCAATAGTTTAAGTGGGGTGAAGTGGACTTTTTCCTAATAAAAATAAAATTATATGAGAAAATTGCACTGTAGCTTCCGAAACTTGTACCAAATTGCATAAAATCCCTAAACTTTGAAATTGCCTTTTCAGCTCCTGAAACTTGTCTTTAGTTGCACCGTTAGCCCTGGCTGTTAGGATCCGTTAGATATTCCGTTAAACGGTGACGTGGCGCCCACGTGGCCGTTAAGTGCTGACGTGGCGTTGACGTGGCCCCAAAAAATAAACAAAGACCTTAAAAAATTAGGAAAATTCTGAAAAAAAAATAATTCACAAAATTCATGAAAATTCACCAAAAAAAAGAGTTAATTTCACGAGCGGTCCTTGAACTTGTCCCGAGTTCTCATCTAGATCCCGGTACTTTCAAATTGCACTTCTGACTCCCTAAACTTGTATGGGAGTTTCATATAGATCCAAAATTGCACTTCTGACTCCCTGAACTTGCATGGGAGTTTAATATAGGTCCAAAAGCCTCTCCAAAATCATAAATTTATTTTAAAAAGAATAAAAATGTATAGAAAATTATAAAAAATCTAGAAAATCATAAACCAAATTCCAGAAAATCATAAAAAATTCTTTAAAAAAAATTCAACACTCTAGGCTCCCACATGCCATGGCAAGCTTCTCAAGCCCACATAACCGACACAAATGTCGGCTAGTTGACACACAAATTTGTGTCTTACATGATTTTTCCTTTTTTTTTTTATGAAATTTCAATTTTCTAATGATTTTTTAGAATATTTAATGATTTATAAATTTCTATGATTTTTAATGATTTTTTTAGAATTTTTTATGATTTTCTGGAATTTGCTTTATGATTTTCTAGATTTTTATAATTTTCTATACATTTTTATTCTTTTTAAAATAAAATTATGATTTTGGAGAGGCTTTTGGACCTATATGAAACTCCCATGCAAGTTCAGGGAGCCAGAAGTGCAATTTGAGAGTAACAGGACCTAGGTAAAAACTCGGGACAAGTTTAAGGACCGCTGGTAAAATTTACTAAAAAAAAAATTTCAGAAAAACAAAAAAAAATTCGCAAAAATTAGGAAATTTCACAAAAAAATAATTTACAAAATTTATTTTTTTTGGAATTTTATGAATTTCCTGGATTTTTTATGAACTTTGTGAATTATTTTTGGTTTTTTATGAATTTTTCTAGATTTTTAAGGCTTTTGTTGATTTTTTGGGATTTTTTGGCGTCACGTCAGCACTTAACGGCCATGTGAGCGCCACGTCACCGTTTAACGGAATTTCTAACAGATCCTAACAGCCCAGGACAAACGGTGCAACTAGAGACAAGCTCCAGGAGCTAAGAAAGCAATTTCAAAGTTTAGGAGATTTTGTGCAATTTGGTACAAGTTTCGGGAGGTACAGTGCAATTTTCTCAAATTATATTAATAGGCCGAATAGGCCTCTTCTTGGGCCGAACCGGCGCCAGCCTGCTCCAACTCCCCTGTCTGGACCTCCTCCCGCGAAAAGACCACGCTAGCCTGGGCCGCTCCTTCCTCCCATCCTCCCTGGCTTCCCAGACCAGCTCGCTCACTGGTCAAGGCGCGATAGCGCGCACCGCGCTCGCGTGCCTTGGGCCACCTCCATACGCGCCACAGGCTGCATCCTTCCTTCCACTTCATGGGTTTTCTCTAGGTCACGCCGCGTTAAGTTCTTGGTCCTTGGCGCCGACGGGTCAGATCCTTCCTTCCCTTCACGGTAGGAATTTTTATCAGATTAACATTAATTTAAATCGAAATTAAAAAAATAATTGCCGGTTTAAAAAAATTAAAAAAATAGCATCCTAGCGCCCGTTGATCGGGCGTTATATTTAAAACGCCCGGCAGGCGGGCGTTATTAAAGCCGAACAGTTTAATAGCGCCCGACCAACGGGCGTTTAATAGCGCCAACGGGCAGGGCAAATAATCGCCCGTTCGACGGGCGTTTATCATCGCTCGAAAAACCGCCTGACTGCTCGGGCGTTTATACTGTGTGGATTGATTGCTGATGGTAGGCGCTAAATCGGCACTTACCCTGTGGCGGCGGCTACTGGATCGGCACAGTGGTCATTTGCCACCCCCGCGCAGAGAAAAGGCAGGAGAGGAGAGGAGAGGAGAGGAGGAGGAGGAAGAGAGAAGAGGGAGAGGAGGAGGGAGAAGAGGACAGGAGGAGGAGGGAGAAGAGGAGAGGAAAAAAAAAGGTAGTTTTTAAACCCTGTTTTTTTTTTTATTTTGTAATGTTTAAAAACAAGGTAGGTTAGCAACATGCACATGATAAATTGAATATTCCGTTTAAAGCGTAGATATAGCGATTAGATTTCGATAATAATTAGGGGCATTTTCTGTAATTTTTATGTATATTTGATTTAGAGTTTTAAATTAGAATAATATTCCGATATGTTTTTTGTATGAATATGTAAATGAGTTTTAGGATTTAATGTTTTATAATATATGCGGTAGTTTGTAGTGTATATTTACGGTTATAACTAGGGTTATAACTAGGGTTGTAAGGGAGGGCAATACGTTGATTTAATGCGTATGTTTATTTTTGTACAGTTTACGGTTAGGACTTATAAATTTAAAGGACATGTGTAGGTCTGTCGTTAGGGTAGTAGCAGACTCGATTTATATGAAGCATAATGCACGTAGGTTTAAAGCATATTACAAAGGATTAAAAGCGATAAATCTTTAAGATGTTTTTGTCGGTACAAAAATAATTATAATTTATTAGTAGTTCATTTCGTTTTTGTACAGGGTCAATGGGAGACCGAAAATATTTTAATGTTCATTATGGACAAGGGGATATCAATTTTGGTCCAGACGGGATAGACCTATCTATGTTATGGTCAGTGATGTTGGGGATATCTAGACCCACGGAGAGAACGTTAACAGGGCTTGAAAATTGGCTGTTAAGGACGTTTAAAATTAACCCCGAAGAATATGGTGCGGATATCGTCATTGTTAGCCCGTACAACGGAAAGACCTTATTGGGAGTTGCTACTGATAAAGGCAACCAGAGGATGGATGCATTATGTCGAGTAAATGGTTTACTGAGTGTGCAAGAGAGAGAATGAGAGCGTACACGATTAGTTCTTGACTCATAATTTAAGGTGAACCCCCCATGCACCAATTATAAATGCCTTTGTGGATGTCACTACCCCGACAGTCCGAACGAATTTATGCGCTACAAGCGAAATAAATTTCGAAGGGAGTACGGGCACATCGAAGATCCAGACTTCGTAGAAAACTTTTCATGCAACACTCGGTGGTACATTTGTCAATGTCATTTTTCAGATCAACTGTCTTAAACGCATGCGTACTTGTATTCCGATCGAAGTCAGAAAAAATGAAGTGTCATTTTACATTCTCCTATCATTCTCAGTTGTCACCATTAAATTTTATGATTTTTCAGAACCGATGCTTAAATATTAAAACAAAGGCATTGACGGTGGTGGCAGGCACAAATTGATTGTGGCAGCGCGAATCCGATGGACACTGCAGACCACGTTAACAAAATCGAATGAGATACCATTTAGCGCCTGCTGGACGGGCGACTCATTTGAAGCGCCTGCTGGACGGGCGTTATTTAAATAACGCCTGATAGACGGGCGTTTTATAATTTGTCACCCGTCTGCCGGGCGTTTTAAATATAACGCCCGATCAACGGGCACCAGGATGCTATTTTTTTAATTTTTTAAATGGGTAATTATTTTTTAAATTTTGATTTAAATTAATGCTAGTACAGTTAAAAATTCCACGGGTAGTTACTGGCTGCGTCGACCGCGCAGCTGCTCGGCCTCACGCGCGCCTCGCCGCATCCACGAGCTGGGACGCATGGCCTGCCTCGGTCTCTGGGCCGCACCAGCTTCTAGGACGCACGCGCGCAGCACACCCAAGCTAGGCCGAGGGGCTAATGGGCCGCTTCTTTCCTAACCGCCCACGGGCTTCTGAGCCAATAAGGGCAGCGCCGCCTCTGCCTTCACCGAATAAAATTATAATAATAGGCCGAATCAGGCTCTTCTTGGGCGGAACCGGCGCCAGCCCGCTCCAACTCCCTATCTGGACCTGCTCCCGCGATATGACCATGTTAGCTCGGGTCATGGGCCTTACCAACCCGCGCCTTCATCCCTCCCACTGGCCTCACAAGACCAGTCGCGTCCGCTTCGGTGGGCCTCATCAGACGAACCATGCTAGCGCGCCTAGGGCCGCCTCCACGCGCGCCACAGGTTGCATCCTTACTTCCCCTTGATGGACTGACTTTGGGCGGCGCGCTCGCCTCGACCCCACCGCCCGCTATTCGTCTACTCCTTCCCCTTCACGGGCCGTTTCTGGTCCGTGCCGGACGCGCCCGCTGTTGGGCCTTGTGTGCGGCGCTACACCCTCGAGCTGGGACGGAATTTTTTACTGTACTAGCTTTAATTTAATTCGAAATTAAAAAAATAATTTCCCGTTTAATAAAATTAAAAAAATAGCCTCCCGGTGCCCGCTGATCGGGCGTTAAATTTGAAACGCCGGATGGACGGGAGAGTAATTATATCACGCCCGTTAATCAGGCGACATATAAATAACGCCCGTCCAGCGGGCGTTATTTAAATATCACCCGTTCAGCGGGCGTTTAATATGGGCGCTCGTCAGCTGGGCGCTTAATAATTGGCGCCCGCCCGGTGGCGCTTTATATGTGGCCCCCCTCTTGCCTCCTCCTACCACTGCCATCAATTGCCTGGGAAAAATTGGTCGATTAATATGGAGATTGAGAAAGTATGTCGCAATGCTAAGGGTTTTAGGTCGTTTCATACCCTATCTAGGGCGTTTTCCGCTATGTTATTTGATTCCCTCCTTTTTTTCACATTATCATTATTTGAGTAATTTGTTAACTCCGTTCAATTAGGTAGAAAAATAAAAAGAAGTAAATAATAGTAAAATTCGAGATGATGATTAGTTTTTTCTGTCGGAACAAATAAACGGTTTATGGTTTTAGAGAACCGGAGATTAAATAATAAAAATTTGGATTACATAATACAAACAATGGCACGCATGATGCATAAAACAATCTAGCATAGTAGTGCATCATAACTAAACCTACATGCCTTAGGAGATTAAAAAGCATAGTTGTCATACACGATAATAATACTACTGGGTGCAGCGGGGGTATTTTCCTTCATAACGCACTAGGTCCTCGCTTCGGCTCTAGCAGCTCTCTCTCGCTTTCAGCACGGTCCGCCTCACGCCATTGAACTGCCACGCCGGTCGCCTCACACAGGCTCAAACTCTTCTCTCGCTTGCTTGTTTCTTTCTTCACGGAGGGCATCTTGCCACCGCTCGACCTCGCCCAAGGCTCCGCCCCTTCGCGGTGCATCTGCCGCTCCATATCGGGAGTTTGCTCGGCGTCCAAGTATTGAATAAACTCACATAATGGAGGCTAAAAATATCGAGATTAGCATCTGCGTGTATATGTTCGTTAGGGAAGAAATAAGTAAGAAGTGACTTACAGGGTACTTTGCCCTCCTCTCCATGTCATTTGCTCGATCATACGCATAGTTCGCGTAGCCCAATATCTTCTCCCGTCAGACGATAGGAAAAGTCTTGGGACTTCCTCAAAACGCAAAGATCGCCGCATAGACACATTGGCCGTTGAACACCTTCCGGACGATTCGTGGAGAGACTCCTTGGTGGCGATGGGAACTCCATATGACCGCTTAATGCTGAGAGGTTTGCAAGTGAAATACTTAGAATAGAAGAGTTCTTTGAGCATCGAGCAAAGACGAATGTGTAAGCGCAGGTGAGCACCGTGCAGCGCAAATGGTGTGCAGAGAAACGAGGATCACTCCTCCTTATATAGCCGAGTGTGTGATTAAATCATCATTAGCATGTAATTTATTAATAGCTAATTACTTTGTTAGTAAATTAAACGCATGTTTAACGAGATATGACATGATTTGACATGATTTGACGTAATCGGCGAGACAGCGTTGGATGTACCCACCAAAGAATCGGCCTTTTACGCATGCGCCACCGATTCCGACATGCACTTCAAGACAAGCGAGGCACGCACTTCAAGGCGAAGAATCCGAGGCGCCAAGGAGCCGAGGCGTCTTGTGAGGAAGAAAGAAACAAGGTTGTTTTATGCATCATACGTGCCATGACTTGTGTCACGTTAATCAATTTGTTTTAATATTTAAGCATCGGTTCTGAAAAACAATAAAATTTCACGGTGAAGATACAGTTCTTGTGCAAGTAAGGAGTGTTTCAAAACGAGATATGTGCTACGGGTGTTAGTGCGGTGCGAGATTTGTGGGCACCGGGTGCGCTATTTAAAGGACATCGGATTCGTAGCAGGGTGTAGGCGAGGAGCTGCTTTTCAAACACTACGTACAAACACTGTGTGAGCAGTTTTTACCTCTTTATGCTGTCACATCGCTTGGTGAAATAGTACGATTCAATCCTGTTGCTACTCGTGATGTTATTTCGATGTCGGCTGCAGTGTCCACCGACGGAGAGAGAAAGGGGTGGGATTAACAATGCTGACGTGACTAGTCAATTTCACGAACAGTAAACGTGAATTATTGCCGTAAAAATTATTTAATATTCATTGCTTCGAACAGTGCCAGTGTGGTACTCCTTCCATCTATAAATACCATGCCTCCGTAAGTTTCGAACCGCAGAAACTAAACTACACCATGGCAAGCTGGGGACCTTCGTCACGTCCTTTTATTCCTGATATTTGGTGGGAGTCATTTGGCCCAGGGGAGCATGCTCGTCCGCCTGCATCTGACATGCGTGTGCTGGACTACGACGACTGGAGAGAAGGTCCAGCCCTCCTCAGAGATCGAAGTTGTGCTTCAATTTGGCTATGGCCGAAATGCCAGTGTGGTAACCCCGCCACAGTGCGATGGTTCAACCATGTCCATGAAGGCTTCACCGGTCGTAGATTCTACCGGTGCCCTGACTACAACGTAAGTATCGTCCTTATTTTCTCTCATTGATCTCGTGCTCCACTAAGTGTATGAAGTGAACTCACAGATTCCAGATGTTACATGTGGATGGAATATGTGGATGGATGACCCTTACCCGAAGCGCCGCATATTTTTACATCGCAAGCCTTCACGCGAAGATAGATCGCTTGAAGAGCGTGCTCCATGCACTACTGACCATCTCGCGACAAACAATTCATCGGCGCCCTCAAAGGCGCCGCCAATGGCCGCGGCTGAACGCTGAGCCGTCAAACCGCATGGTTCTCGATCAACAGTACATCCCAACTCGTGTTTGTAGTGACACCACATGCCTCTGTGGATGCCATTACCCACGCACACCGAACGCAGAAGTTCTCCGGCGAAGATCGGTCATGCAGCATCAATATCCAGGGTACTTTGACACAACATGAAATACTTGCATGTTCGGTGCAGAATCCCCTCGACAATTGCTACGAGCGGCAGTGCCCTGGTCCCTCTCATGACCCAGTTGTATACATCCGTCAAGTTTGTCGTCATGATCCCGTATCTACGGCCTTCTGAATCATACAGCAATGCCCACTTCTCTTTCGGACAGTCTTTCATCCATTCAGAAAAGTTTGTAATTCTTCTGTTTCTCACGTTCCCAGCCTCCCTAGTATGCTTCGTAGTCAGCTCGTCCAATGTCTGCCAAAGCCGATTGAACTTACGCTGCTGATTTTACTTACACAACCGCTTAAACAGATTCATTAAATGCTTACTCTTGAACTGGCTAAAGAAATTGGCACCCATGTGTCTCGTGCACCACCGGGTATGAATGTCCGGCCACTGAGCGGCTCGATAGTCTGACCCAAACTTAATTTCTTCGATCGCCGCCAACAACCCAAGATGTCTATCATGAATGATACAAACATCTGGTCTGCCAACAACAACCGCATGCTTCACCCTCTCTAAGAACCAGTACCAGCTCTCAGTATTCTCACCTTCCACGAAAGCAAATGCCACCGGCAGAATCTGGTTGTTGCCGTCAACGGCAATTGCAGTCAGGATTTGACCCTTATACTTGCCAGTTAGGAATGTTCCGTCAACACATAGAACTGGAGGACAATTTTGAAATCCCCTGATGCACTGCCCCAAAGTAAAGAAAACCCGCTGCAGAA
This sequence comes from Raddia guianensis, assembly GCA_036346415.1. Taxonomy (NCBI): domain Eukaryota; kingdom Viridiplantae; phylum Streptophyta; class Magnoliopsida; order Poales; family Poaceae; genus Raddia; species Raddia guianensis. The sequence continues at coordinate 1,942,049 of CM070538.1, read as the reverse complement.
CGAACTTTCCAATATCATCGCCCTGTGCCTCCACCTCTTTGTAATCATAATATGTCCCCACATTTCTCTTAGCTATGGCCGCCAACAGGGATGACATATTTGCATAAGATGCTTCATATGTCCCAAACCTCATCTCTAATGCCTTTTGCTTTGCCCTCCAAGCAGTTGCATACGAAATGGTATACTGAAATTGTTCCTCCATGGCTCGAATGATAGACCGAGGCTCGTAATTCACGTTCTCTGCTATTTGATTCTGCATTATCTGCGCAACCATTGTCGATGTTAGATTTCTGTGCTTCTGTCTTACATCAGTCACCGTACAATTGTGCTCCCTCACTATTGAACAAACCCAGTACTCTACCCACTTTCCTTTAAAGGCATGCACACGCCAAGGACAATCAGGGACAACACACATCACATCGTACACACTTCGGCTAGACTTCACAATCCTGAATTCTCTCATAAGTGATAATGCCCAAATCTTCACTGCTGTCAGCAATTCTTCCTTCGAGGGGTATGTCGCTCCTTCTGTCACCTCGTTCTGGTGGTATTCCCAGGCTGTTTGAGTGCCTTCTCGGATAGATAGCTCTGCAAAGTTCGATGAGTTCCACTCGACCGGCACGACATTTTGAAACCCACCGGGACTCTCATCGTCTGACACATCTTCCTCAGGAACTTGCTCATGCTCGACATCCTCGGCCTCCATCTCCGCAACTATAGCTTCAATATGCTCCCCCTCATCTGCGGCACCTGTTGGTTCCTCTGTTGTTTGTTGCTCACTTGATCCCTCTCCTGCCTCCTCCAGCTCCTCCACCTCTTCCTGCACCACATGCTCAGTGTCGTCACCATCTTCCTGCACCTCTTCCTGCAGTGCTCCTTCGACAGGTTCATGCAACGTTTCTGCATTTTGTTCCCTACATTTCGCCTGAACAAGAAGTGCTAGTGGCAGTCCTCGTTCAGTGGCGATCTCGACATAACGCCTCCATCCTCGGGTTGCCTTTATCGGTAGCAACTCCCAATAAAGTCTTTCCGTTGAACGGCTAGCAACAGCGCTGATATCCAGACCATATTCTTCGGAGTTAATTTTGAACGTTCTTAACAGCCAATTTTTATGCCCTGCTAACGTTCTCTCCGTGGGTCTAGATATCCCCAACATCACGGACTGGAACGAAGATAAGTCTACCCCGTTTGGACCAAAATTGATATCCCCTTGTCCGTAATAAACATTAAAATATTTTCTGTCTGCCATTCACCCTGTAAATAAAAGCCATGAACTACTAATAAATTTTCTTTACTTCCGTACTCACAAAAACATCTTAAATATTTATCGCTTTTAATCCTTTGTACTATGCATTAAACCTACGTGCATTATACTTCATATAAAACGAGCCTGCTACTACCCTAACGACAGACCTACACATGTTCTCGGAATTTATAAACCCTAACCGTAAACTGTAATAAAATAAATATACGCACTAAATCAACGTATTACCCTACCTTATAACCCTAGTTATAACACTAAATATAGTCTATAATATACCGCACATAGTCTATAATAAATCCTAAAACTAATTTACATATGTCATACAAAAACCATATCGGAATATTATCCTAATTTAAACCTCTAAATCAAATGTACAGAAAAATAACAGAAAATATTACGAAATTACGAATATTATCCTAATTTTTATCGAAACCTAATCGCTAAACGAAATATTCAATTTATCATGTGGCATATTGCTAACCTACCTTGTTTTCAAATATTACGAAATAATAATACAAAAGAGTTTAAAAATTACCTTTTCTTTTTTCTCCTCTTCTCCCTCTCCTTTTCTCTCCTCCTCCTCCTCCTCCTCCTCTCCTCCCTCTCTTTCTCCTCTCCTCTCTTTCTCTGCCGCTGCTTTCATTTGAAAGGGAAATGAATCTTGTGATGATCTGTGTACCTCGTGAAAAAAAGGATTTATTTAGCGCCCGTCCACCGGGCGATCAATACCCGCGCCACTTTAAACGCCCGACGAACGGGCGGTTTTTATGCGACAGTGAATAAAACGCCCGACGAACGGGCGATTATTGCCGCTACGGTACCGCGAGCCGTTGGAGCTATTAAACGCCCGTTGGTTCGGCGTTAATAACTATGCGGTTTTATAAACGCCCGTTGAACGGGCGATTAATATATAGCGCCTGATCAGCGGGCGCCGGGAGGCTATTTTTTTAATTTTATTAAACGGGAAATTATTTTTTTAATTTCGAATTAAATTAAAGTCAGAACAGTATTTAATTCAGCTGGGACGCGTGGCCTCCCGGCTGGGTCTCACTACGCGACAGAGCGTTTGCCTCGACCCCGCCGCCTGGCACTCGCATGCTGGGCCGCTTCCCAGCGAGTAGGCCGCTCCGGCCTGGGCCACGCGCACGCTGGCTGGGTCGCCTCCTTCCGAAGCCCGTATGGGCCGCCGCGCCAGCAACCGCAGCGCCGCCTCTGGCTTCGGCTACAGCGCTGGCAACACCCAACCACGGTGGCGCTTGGCGGCGCGGATCGCCGGCAACACCCAACCACGGAAAAAACCGCAAAAATAATGGGTTGTACGCGATGCCTGGATCATTAAGGGGAAAAATGGAAGGAAGGTGATGCTAAAAACGAAGACGAATTTGAGTGAGCTAGAAAAATTGACGAGTTTTCGGCGCCTTCATATAAAGACGAAAATGGGTTCCTTAGGACCCCAAGAGGGACTACCGTGAAGGATTCGAAGATCGAAGACTTACACGCGGAGAATTCTAAGAAACACCAAAAGGGAGTAGAAGAGGAGTGGCTGGTTTTTTACAGAGAAAGAGGGAATGGTGAGGGAGAGAGGGGATCGATACAGGGGAGCCAAGGGAGATGGTGCAACACAGAAGAAACCGCATCACTTAAACCCATTGATTTCAATTGAAGGGAATTTAATGGGAATCGGAGGAATTAAGGTAAGGTTAGGAGAGGTATCCTTACGGGGGAATTTGATCGATCTCCATCCAACCAAGCTGTGGCCGCCAGCCTCCTTCCCATCTTGGGCTAGGCCTATCGGCGCACTAAGGAAAAGAAACGGCCATTAGCCCAAGTAGAGATGGAAATGGGGAAGAAAAAGGAGAAAAATAATAGGAATCAGGCGCAATAAAGAAAGTAATTAAATAAAATATTTATAATTTTCTTCCAAGCTAGAATTATCAATAAAATATTTTATTACAAATATATTTTTAAATTCGGGGAAAGAACATAAATTTAAATTTGCAAACTTTTCCTTAAACGCTTTTAGAAAAGGCATTTGAAATCCAAAATAAATATGAGATTTCTTTTTCAAGTAACATATTCATTTTTATGTTTTTAAATATTTTAATTAAAAAATTTATAATTTTATGACCTGAGATGCAATGCATCGTTTTTATTTTTCATAAAAATGAGGATGACACACTTTCACGTCCGGAGATCATCCATTGTGGTGTCGGAAACCTGATCGCTCCAGCTGAATGTGTCCCTGCAAATTCATGATTTCCTCTCACACCATATAGACCACAAGCGGCGATAATAATTGTGTTGTATTCTAAACACATCGTAGCTGTGTTCTAGGGTAATCTGTCTTCCCACCATTTCAGAACAGAGTGAGGTGATAGGTTGGTCGGAGGGTTGTCAAGGTCTAGCTGTCGACAATGCGCATCCAAATAGCAATCACGAAAATGCAATCGACAAAATAGATGATAGCTTGTCTCGTTGTCTTCACGAGCTTTACTCACTGTCTCGGGATCGAGCATGGAACCGGCCCACAAGCTACCCCAATAAGCTCACCGCCAACGTGATAAAGTGGAGTGATACTTCCTTGTTAGGTGCCATGATTATCATGGATGACCATTCTTACAGGTGTAGGGTAACAAGGAGGGGGTGGTGGTGGAGATGAGAGGCAGGGGCGGAGCCAGGGGTTGTCACCGTTGGACCATGGCCCAACCAATGCTGGGCCGGCCCAACACCCCCCAATCTCCAGGCTCCAACCGCCCTTGTCCTTCCAATCCCGTCTCTCTCCCCCCGATCCATCCAATCCCGTCCCCAAGCCGTCGGCTTGCCGCCCCAACCCGGCTAGGGCTAGCTCGCCGGGGCGTCTCTCTCTCGGTCCCGGCCTCCCTGTCTGCCTCCATCCGCCCGCCGCGCCGAAGCCTGCCTCCCTGTCTGCCTCCGCCGCTCGGCTAGGGTCCGCAGTTGTCGCCTTGGTAACCGACCTTCGCCTGCCTTGCTCGTCAAGGTCGTCGCCCCTGTTCAGCTCTCTGCCCTCATCTTCGCCCCTTCTCCGGCCTCTCGGCTCGCGCGCCGTTGCCCGCATGCCATTCGCCCCCGGTCCACCTCCCAGCAGCCACCCACGCAGCATGCGCCGTCCGCCCTAGTAGGCAGCCACCCACGCAGCATGCGCCGTCCGCCCTAGTAGGCAGCCACCCGCTGGGCTACCTGAGGCCGTGAGGTGAGGAGCAATCCCCATCAACAATTTTCAAATTCTAGGGTTAGAAAATAGATTTTAATTTTGAAAGTTAAAAGGTAGGGTTAGGATTTATGAATGGATTTTACTGCTAGTGTTAGTGTTAGAAAATTTAGGATTCATGTCCAAAAGATTTTTTGAAATCATTTGTGATGTTGGTAGGAAATTGTATGCCTAGACCTAGTTAAATAGATGAAAATTTAGGAAATTGTTAGTGTTAGAAAATTTAGGGTTCATTGTTTTTTGAAATCATATCTATTAAATGAATGAAAATGCATGATGTCATATATGTTGGCATGTAACTGAGAATTTTTTTAAAAAGTCGGCCCAACCAATCCTAAAATTCTGGCTACGCCACTGATGAGAGGGGACCAGAGATGGTGTGCGAAGCAGCGAAGCTGCGAAGGACAGGGTTGAACGAGTGAGTGGCCGAGGACTTTTGACTTCGGCCGACGTCCAAATAATCCTGTTGCGGCAGCTAGAAAGGGTTCTGGATTTGATTGGGCTAGCCCAATAGGGCCAACGCTGATTGAGACGGCCGAGGGGGCCTGGATCAAGCCATTATCTATCTTTCTTCTCTGCTTCACAAACATATGGTTTTTTATGAAAAAGGAAGAAAGAAAGAAACTTGTATGGATTAGTAACACTCGACGATGACATAACAGGCCATGATCTAACACCTCCCGGAATCTTTTTGAGCAGGAATTCTGTTGGAATCGTAGAAATGACCAAAACCGAATTCCTCGAGGCGAAACGAAACACAAGGTTGGCGTGCACGCCCATACATATATCCAAAAGAAAAAAAAAAAGTTTTTTGTGCATGCCGTTTGCATGGCTCGCCTGTTGGCTCTTGCCACCCCGCTGACGCCTTGTGCCGTGTTCGGCGCGCCAACTGTTCTTCATCTTTCTCCTCCTTCCAGCCGCGGATGCAGCTGCGCACGAAGCATCTGCATTTGCGTCATCATGCATGCATAATAACTGAAGAAGCATGCATGCATCTGCATCGACGTCTCTGTATATAAAACCTTGTAGCAGGCAGCCATGGAAGCAGGTATAGTTGGCTGCTGAAGAAGAGTGTAGCTCATCGTGTGAGCTCGTGTGCGATCGAGATCGATGGACATGTCGCAGCATGGGCTTGGAGGCACGGCGAGGCAGAGGTGGAAGGAGCTCCACGGCGAGGGCAACTGGGCCGGCCTCCTGGACCCGCTGGACCTCGACCTCCGCCGCACCGTCATCCGCTACGGCGAGATGGCGCAGGCGACGTACGACGCCTTCAACCACGAGAAGACCTCGCCGCACGCCGGCCTCTCGAGGTTCGGCCGCCGGCGCTTCTTCGAGGGGGCGCAGCTGCCGCACCTCGCCGCCGCGTACCGGGTCACCAGGTTCCTCTACGCGACGTCCTCCGTCGCCGTGCCGGAGGCGCTCCTCCTCCGGCCGATGTCCAGGGATCGCCGGTGCAGGGAGTCCAACTGGATCGGCTACGTCGCGGTGGCCACCGACAGGGGCAAGGCGGCGCTCGGCCGCCGGGACGTCGTCGTCGCGTGGCGCGGCACGCTACGGGCGCTGGAGTGGGTCGAAGACCTCGACTTCGTCATGGTGCCTCCGAGGTGCCTCCTCGGCGACGAAGGCTCCGGCGGCGCCATGGTCCACCGCGGCTGGCTTTCCGTCTACACCTCGTGTGACCCCATGTCCAGCCACAACAAGAACAGTGCAAGAGACCAGGTAAGTGAAAGTGTCATGTGAATCGATCAGATGTGATCATGTGACATGTCACGGTGATCGATCACATTCTGGGTGCAGCTGGTCACGTACTCGCTGCTGATGTGTGCTGTGTGCATCAATGCAGGTGCTGGGCGAGATCAGGAGGCTAGTGGACGCGTACAGGGACGAGGAGCTGAGCATCACCGTCACGGGGCACAGCCTCGGCGCGGCGCTCGCCACCCTGAACGCGTTCGACATTGCGGAAAACGGCTACAACAAGGCGGCGGCGGCGGCGAGTGGCTGCCCGGTCACCGCGTTCGCCTTCGCGAGCCCGCGCGCCGGCGACGCCGGCTTCAAGAGGCGGTTCGACGGCGCCGCCGGGGCCGGGCTCCGGCTGCTCCGCGTCCGGAACGCCCGGGACATCGTGCCCCAGTACCCGGCGCTGCTGTACCACGACGTGGGCGCCGAGCTGGCGATCGACACGGGCGAGTCGCCGTACCTGAGGCGCCCCGGGAACGAGATGCTGTGGCACAACCTGGAGTGCTACCTCCACGGGGTCGCCGGCGCGGCTGCGACGGCGGCGGCCGGAGGGTTCAAGCTCGCGGTGGAGCGCGACGTGGCGCTGGTGAATAAGTCGTACGACGCGCTGCGGGACGAGCACGCGGTGCCGGCGGGGTGGTGGGTGCCTTGGAACAGGGGCATGGTGAAGGGCGCCGATGGGCGCTGGAGCTTGATGGACTGCGACGACGACCAGGAGGATGATTAGTACACTACTTCATCTCTCAAGCTCCACGCATGTGAGCAAATTAATAATCCCTGTTATAATTACCAGTACTTGTTCAGAAGCAGCATGATCTATATATATGCAGTAAGCACCATGAACTATCTACATACTATGTAAGTAGCATGAACTATATTACGGAACTGTCCGACTTCCAATCCTACAACTAAAATGAAAAGGCATCTAATGTGTGGCACTTGTGCATGTGTACTATATAGAAAGGTCGACAATTGGAATTAAAATGGATTTTCCAGCTTACTTCTCGAATGAAGGACAGATTTAGCCTCTTTCTGCCGAAGTGTTGGCTTTGAGAAGTTACAAGTAAGCAAACACAAGGACGAGCCAGAGACAATATTTATCCTGGTTCCGCATCTCAAAGATGAGATATCTTACTCCGCTGCTTTGTTGAATTATGCATGTGATTGTGTTTCTTACGATGTCCTTCCCCAGAAAAAAAAGAAGGGTATATATATAGGTCTTTGGATAACTGACAGCACTGCAACTTTAACAGAGCCCTCATAATTGGTATCAGTTACAGGTAATTAACGCGGTTAAACTCCAGCGTCCAGCCTGCCGTTGATCTGGGCAACAAGCATATCCGAGCATCTATGCATTCCTCGCCTACTGCCCTTGTCCTTAGGGCATTCCCTTGCCCATGGGCGAGCGAGGGATCCTGTGATGATGTCATGCCTAGACCGATCAAGCGGTCCTAAGCGTAATCCTGATATATAATAGTTGAGACCAACCAACTTCTTGGGCACATGGCATAATTTGGGTTGTCAGGGTTATGCCACCGCCATGCATGGATATATATATACTCCCTCCATCCCAAAAAAATAAGGTGTAGTTTGACTTAAAAAAGTTAAACTTATTAAACTTTGATTATAAATTAATCAAATTATATGCATCGTTGATATACAAAAGTTAGCTCATATTTCAAAGTGTTTTTGATACAATATCCTCTTTGTAGAAATTCATAATATATAATTGAAAAATTTAACGTCAAATCAATACTGAAAGACTATCTCGAAGTCAAAATATGCCTTATATATTTTGGGATGGAGGGAGTATTATTCAACTGCCGACATCAGAAAATTGTGCTCGGCTGCATCGTCACCAACATTTGGGACAAGCGCGTGTAGGGATAGGTGGTCTCCTAGGGTGGAGATGGGCTAGAAGTTTAGCACGAGGCTCGTAAATAGCTCGGGCTTGTCTCAATCTCGGCTCGTCTGCGTTCAAGGCTTAGTCGAGCCTTATTTTCAGCTTGTTCACTTTAGCTAGCCAAAGCCGAGCCACACCTGAATCGCTCACGAGTCATGGCTCGTTCGGCAGTACTTCAGCCCACTGCATCGCACTTCAAGGCCCAGTCCACTTTACCAAACTTAGGTCATCATATCTCTGTCCTCTCCACTCCAACGTCTCTTTCCGACGCTGCTCCTCTGCCTCCTACTCCGCCTAGTAACCATGACGGCATCACCGCTCTGCCTCCTTCTTTATCTGCCTCTTCCTCCTGTTCCTCCTAGTTGATCCCCAACAGCACCAACACCTCTCCTTCCTCCCATCTAACCCCAACACCACCACCTCTTTCCTTCCTTCATATGATATGAGCTTGCGAGTTAGGTCGAGCAAACTCGGGCTCTACTTATATGCCAAATGAGCCCGAGCCAAGCCTGTTTTCTGGCACGGTCACTCAAACGAACCCAAGCTAAACTAGCCCTGACTTGCTCCCGCTCAACTCATTTCCACCCCTAGTGGAGACACCTACCTATTTCATACGACAGTAGCTATACAATAGAGTCCGTAGGGATGGAGTGTTGGTTAGAGGGAAAGAATTTTTTAGAGTGCAGTGTAAATTGTTTTTGAGCAAAGGGCAGGAGAGCTGCCATCTATTGATCAAAAGGAAGAAGTTGTATAGAGCGGGGGGGAATTACCCCTCCCCCCAGGGGAGCAGAAGAGCAAGCTAAGCTTAATTACAGGGAAACTAAATTTGCACCAGCTGCCTCCCACAGGCGCAGCTCGTCAGTGAGGAGCTCGAGGAAGAGGTGGCGAGGCTTTTCTTTCAACCGAAAGACGCGGTTGTTTCGCTCGATCCAAAGGTGCCAACAGGTGGCAGAGATGATCAAGCGGACTCCTTTATGGGACCCGGATTGCAGGGTAATGTTTTCCCACCAAACGTTGAGGCAGACCTCTCCCCACGTGCTCGGAATGAGCGCGGGGATGTTGAAGAGCGCTGCGAGCCTACTCCAGACGAAAGAGCTGAAAGCGCAATCCAGAAAAAGGTGATCCGGAGTCTCCAGGTTTCTACGGCACAGGGGGCAAAAATAGGAGTTGGGGAGTTGCCATCGTTGTAGAACATCCGCTGTCATGACTCGATTATGTAGAAGAAGCCAAAGGAAGAAATTGCACAGTAAATAACACTAAGAGCCAGCTGTGAATAGAACAGAATTTACACTGCGAATTTAAAAAAGATATATAGAATGTACAGTAAATAGTGTTATAGAGTGTGCATTTAAATCTACTTGTGGGGGTGCTCTTAAATATACATCGTTACACACTTACAGGAAAAATACCCGAAATAATCAACAGGAAAATAGAAAATTAATAAAATAATCCATTGTAAAAGAAAATTACAAAAATATCCCGGGTCCCGCCACCTCGGTGGTCGCTGCCATCGGGCGGCCATATGTGAATGCCGCCACCACGGGGTGGTCGGCGCTGAGCCGCCACCACGGACGACCTTGACTCACCGCCACCACCAGGTGGTCATGCCTCATTGCCCCCGCTTTTCATATTGCATGTGTATAGTATGTATATGTATATTATATAATATGTATAGTGCATGTGTGCATGCCATTTTACGAATATTATATTTTAATATAAATATATGATAAATATATACTAAATTATTATAGTTGTCAAAAAATATATAGTAGGTGGCGTCTAATTTTATTGATAATTGATTAGTAAAATGGCATGTCTAAAATAATTTACGTTGGGAGATAGGTTTCGTTCGAAGAAAGCCTCCCGCAATTTTTCCAGTGCAGTGAGCTCGTCAGATGACAATCACATGAACCACGATCACACACGTACACGCTTCTCGCTGCACCTTCCGCTCAATTTGCTCCCGTTGACTGACCGAGACCAAGACCACAGCGACCTGGAGCTTCTCCCATGCCACGTTGCATGTACGTGGCGTATATTTATATACACATATGACCGGATAGCATATGGCATATATACATTATAATATATGTATAATATAGATATATTTATATACACATGTGACCGGATAGCTTCTCCCATGCCACGTATAATTTTAATATATATGATAAATATATGGGCGAAGTAAAATTTGATACATGTATAAGCATGTGAATATACATTTTAAAACTCAAAATTGTATGTAAGTTTACAAAATTGCAAATTTAAAATTTTAGCAAGTGTTAATAGTCGTTTGTACGGCAAACTAAATTTTGTAAAGTTAGAAGCTATGAGATAAATAAAAACATTAAATACACGTAAAGTGAATCTTGTCATGTGAAGTGAATTAGAGAATGTAGGAGAGTTCAAACCATACAATAGAACACAAACATCAATACGAAAGTAGCAGAGTTCAAACCATACAATACAAGCATGAAGACCTAATAGTTGTTTCTTAGGGAATTGAAAAGTACGACGTAACATTTGCGTGGCAGCTAGCTAGACGCGTCGCCTCCGGCATGCAGGGCATAAGCGTTCCGTGCGGACGTGCATCTCTAGGGTACGCCTTGTCATTTCGAGACGATTTTCGAGATCTGCGATCCTTGCGTGGAGAACCATCATGTATGCATCTGCTGCCATTGGAAAAGGATCATCCATCCACGATGCCATACGACAATCATTTATCTGTTTTGCACAGGATATGAAGTTAGGTTACATCGTAAAATAAATTCGATCTATATGAAGATAAGTAAACTCACGGCGTATACAGGACATCGGTAGAATCTCCGTCCGGTCCAACCAGAGACTGGCCTATCGTAGGTCTGCACCACTGCATTCATTTCGCAAGCACACCTGGGCCAGTCCCGAAGATAATGAGGGCCGGGCCGCAGCATGATTGACTCCGTCCGGTAGTTCTGTTTCATTTTGTTGGGCAGGTCCTCCGATGGGTAATGGATGTGGCCTTCTGGACCGGACGATTTCCACCAGCTTGGCCTAATCCATGCGTTGGTGGACGATTCCCGGGGTGGCGGGACACGGGGATATTTTTGTAATTTCCTTTTACAGTGGATTATTTTATTAATTTTCTATTTTACTGTTAATTATTTCGGGTATTTTTCCTGTAAATATAGCGTACGTGTTTAATACATAAATACGTACAATTATTAGCTTACGTGTTCAATACATAAAATATTAGCTTACGTGTTTAATACATAAAATGTTAGCTTACGTGTTTAATACATAAATATTAACTGAAATGTCACTAAAATACGTACAATTATATTACTATTTTGCATGCTAAATATACATTAATTTCTCTATTATGTTTAATTAAGCTAACAAGAAAATTACTATATGAAAAAATATAGTCACTCTTTTTAACTACGCACACTAGCGTTAATTTGTCGCTAATTATATATAATTTTGCGCGGTACGTGCAATTAAAATTTAAACATTCATATATTACATGCTATAAAAATTCACTAATTTCCATTATATTTGTACACCATTTTCTCTCCTTACATAATTAATTAATCACTAATCATAATTTAAGTTAACCTAACACAACAAGTTTATGTTAACTATAAAATGCGTACCTGGCGGTTATAAGATCGATCGGTTCAAAGTTCCTGAAAAAATTAAAACAACCGTAAATTACATAGAATATACGAAATTAAGTGGTCATATTAAACTATCACCGTATGTGCTTGTTACCTTCGTAAATCTGGCGCATGCGCTGCTGCTCTATAGCATTGGTGTGTGCTACGGTGCGGTGATTAATTAATTACGTGATGGTGATTAGTTTAATTAGCATTAACAACATACTATGCCAACATCAGTATAGTCAGATAGCCCTCACATATCAAGATTCTCATATTGTGTATATAATATATACATACAATACATACATACAATATTAAGTACTAATATGGCAAGACTAGCATACAACACTGCATATAATATGAGCATAGAATATTATTATGCCAAAATTAACTCTTCCATATACGTACCGCAATAACAATAATTATTAGCAAGTAGATCAAATTTAAATTTTAAAATATTCCTCGATGAAAGCAAAAATATCAGCGAAGTGACACTCCTGGTGAATCCTCAACTGAGGTATCAGCGAATAATATACCTGAACTGAACGAACTGAAAAGAACTGAAAGCGAAAGAGTGCGTGTGTGAAGGCCGCTCTGCGTGTGAAGCCTGCGCGTGTGTGAAATTAACTGAAAGCGAGAGTGCTGCGTGTGTGAAGGCGAACGGCAGGACGCGATATATATAGACTCAATTTTCTGATCACTGTGACCTCTAATCGGTATTAATTAGCGTAAATCATGCAATTACTATTTGATTAATTATAAACTCAGCACTATTTTGTCGGTGAGGATTATTTTATTATTTTTTTGGACACTATTTTGTCGGTTAGGATTATTTTATTATTTTTGGACACTATTTTGTCGGTGGAATATTATTTTAATATTTTTTTTGACACTGTATCGTCGGCACGTATTAGTTTAATATTTTTTCCGCGTTTTTGCATGCAATGCCGGGTAATTAGGGCGCTGATCGGGACAATGAGGGCATGCCACCGGGTGGTGGCAACAATACCGCCACCGGTGGCGGCAATTCATTGCTGCCGCCGGTGTGGCGGGACCGAGGATATTTTGTAATTTCCTTTTACAGTGGATTATTTTATTAATTTCTATTTAACTGTTGATTATTTCGGGTATTTTTCCCATACTTACATGTACAAGGCGTGGTAGAATAACAATATACTAGTACACGATACAGTTGTGCATGCCGCAGCAAAGCTAGCGGCCGCAATTATTTGCCTGGCTTGGCCCAGTCGCCTCATCTCGCCTGCATGCGGTGACGCGCCGACGGTGAGGCCGAGGTGCCCGCGGATGACTGGGCGGAAGCGGAAGGTGCTCCCTGCGCTCAGATTTCCTCGAAGTCATGGAGCGCCCAGTGGCCATCGGCGCCCTTGACCATGGCCCTGTTCTTGGGCACCCACCAGTTGGCCGGCACCGGGTACTCGTCCTTGAGCGCGTCCTCGATCTTGTTCGTGAGCGCGACGTCGCGGTCGACGGCGAGCTCGAACCCTCCGGCGCTGCCGCGCTCGCCGGCGACGCCGTGCAGGTAGCACTCGAGGTTGTGCAGCGTCGGGATGGTGCCCGGCTGGCGCAGGGACGGCGACCGGGACGTGCTGATGGGCAGCGTCACGCCGACGGGCACGTACCCCAGCGGCGGGTACAGCGGCACGACGTCGCCGGCGTTCTGGACGTGGAGGGCCCTCAGGTCCGGGAACCCGGCGATGGCCGACCTGAAGTTGAAGTCCCCCACGCGCGGGCTCGCGAACACGAACGCCGTCACCGGGCACGCCGGCTGGGACGAGCTCGCCGGCCTGTTCACGCCGTTCGCCGCGATGTCGACGGCGTTGAGCGTCGCCAGCGACGCGCCCAGGCTGTGGCCCACGACCGTGATGCTCGTCACCTCGTCCTTGTACAGCTCCATCAGCCTCTTCAGCTCCTGGAAAACCTGCACATGCATGGCGCCATGCAGGCGTGGTTGCGGTTAAGATAAGGTGAATTATCCTTGATCTCACCCAACTACCCATGTTCATGTCACAGAACCTAACTAAGCCAACACGTTAATAGAAAAATATCCACGTAAACAAAGAAATATCTGCACCCTTAATTACAGTGAGATTAGCCTTAGCGTGTCTAAAAGTGAAAGACGTCAAATTAAAAAGAACGGATGGAGTACTTATCTATGGCTACGTGACTCGATTGGGCATGATCTCATGGATGGTGTTGGGCAAGAAATACAACTAGAACGAGGCAGGGGCACTCGAGGGTGGTTCGCTCACATATACGAGAGTCTATGATACTAAAACAAAGAGTTAACATTAACCAAATACCAAATACGCTGTAATCTAGGAGGTGAGAACCAGATACCAAATAATACGTACGCCCTCTAGTCCTCTAACCACAAATATCTGACCGGAGTAATAAGCATTTGATTCTTTTGGTGATTGGCTTGTCATAAGGGTATTGATAACTGCGCATGCATAACCTATATTTAGTGCCGAGTCAAGCGCTAATTAATTAACGATAAGGACGTCGTTTTCATGTAACAGTTTGATCAGGTAACTCTAACTAGTAGAAGAATCAAACAAATATAGCATTGCCAAATGATAATTCTAACAAGGAATAGCACGCAGCTTTCAAGCATCCGACAGCAATTAAAGCATTGCTTAATTTCGTTGATAGATACAATCATACAAATTCACGTTCGGAGATTGGATACTTGAAGGAACCAGCAACACGCTGTCAGCTCATGGCTGAGCTCGCCCGATCGAGGTGGGCCTGGTGACTGGCTCTGAATGCATCACCGCACCTACATGTACTATCTTAAGTTTCAAAGTTAATTCTGGATATTGACATGATTTTAATTTAAGGTGTATATGTGCGCACAATTAACCGGTAATTCCTATCAAATAAAATGTTGTGTATGTCATGAACCGCATTTTTATTTGGTGAAAATCTAGGGGAAGATCAATCAAAACATATATAGTTATTTAACCGACAAGGATCAGACAACGTAACTTGTATTTCTAGTTAATCAGAACGGGTTGGTATGCCCAAGTCATCGCTTTAATTTACTAGTCATTTTTAAGGTGAAACTAGCTAACCGATATTACTATATTAGCTACAAGACGCGAAACGTACAATTAACTAAATTAAGATCATTGCCTCTTTCTACATGAGTCCAATTAGTTAGATATCGATTAGACCGATGGTTGCACAACAAGCTCAACCAATCGTTGGAAAAAAAAATTATTTCTACCAAATTTTACTTGCTCTCTTCTTCGGAGTCTAGTTTTTTTTTTTTAAGAATTTTTTCCGAGTCTAGTTACTCAGAGTATAATGCCTGTTTCAAAAGGAGTTTCTTTTTTTTTAAATACTGCTAAAAGCTTATATTCATAGAGGTAGGAAAACAAAGTTCTGATTATGTACAACAAACTCTAAAATAGCTAACACTCAAGGGGGGTCATGGTACGCTAATCTTCTAGTCGAAATGTCTCTTTGGATATTGTCCCAAACTTCCTGCGAGGAGGAAGCTTTGTTTATGAAAATACGAGAGTTTCTCTCTAGCTATATATTCCAGATTACATAGATTAGAGCCCCATCAGCCTCCTTGAATCTGTCCTTTGCCAAAAAAAATCCTATAGTGGTTGGATACGGCAACGAAGTAAGTAGCTTCTCAGAGTAAAATTTACACGTCGTTAATTTTTTCTCCTCCACAATTAATGCGAGAGTATTCTAAATTTGTCCTGTCACATACTCGTCGTGTGGTTCATGCATGTCCACACTCACACTACAGGAATCTGTTTTAATTTCTTCGGCCTTAAACTGACGAAAATAGGAGTCAAACCGACGAATTTCGTTGGTTTGCCGACAAAATGTGCTATAAAAAAAATAAACACCTTTTCGTCGGTTGCCGGCGTAATTACTTTATTTTCGTCGGTTTTACAGGCCGACGGAATAAATATCCCGACGGCTTGCGACACCGACAGAGGCCTGGCGTGGCAGTTAATTTCGTTGGCTTTGGCCGACAAAATTAACGGCTACTTTACCCGAAAGGAAATCGTGGGAGCCCAGGAGGTAGCGCGTTGGGCTTAATTTCATCGGTTTTTCTGGACCTACGAATTTACTATCGGCCGACGAAAACACTACGTTTCCCTGTAGTGTCGGTCTCTTTAGGCCAGCTGATAACACATTGGTTATGTTAGTCGTTCATTGGTGGTCCCTCAAGACCATGTGTCAGTTGGACTTTCATAATGGTGTGTCCATTAGGCCAGGGATGTTTAAACCAGATTTTTATATCTGTGCTAGAGTGTACTTGCGACCGGTTGTAATTGTGGGATATCGTATTTCTAGCACAAGGACAAACTTGGGATATAATTTTACAACATTAATTTATATCAGTCATGCTAACCAATGGATGAGATGAAATGCGATGATGATGTCAGCGCAACACAATATATGATACTTTTTAAAACTATATCAAACTTCATGAAAATATTTGAAGTTTGATAAAACTGTATGCAAGCAACCATTTAATGAAAATACATGAAATGAAATGACATGAAACTATCCAAAACTACTTGAAATAGCTTATCGTTGAAAACGTTTCAACAAATCAACGTAACCTAGCTAGCAGCACCCAATATATATTTACCTGGTCTCTGGCGCTGTACTGGTTATACTTGGAGGTAGCGTTGCTGGAGGTGTAGACGGAGAGGAAGCCCCGGTGCACGACGGCGAACGGGTTGGTGGCCGCGGCGGAGCCCAGCACCGGCGCGGCGGAGACGGGGACGAAGTCGAAGTCATTGACCCACTCGAGGTTCCGTATGGTGCCGCGCCACGCGACGACGATGTCGCGGCGCCCCAGCGCCTTGACGCCGGCGTCCGTGGCGACGGCGACGTAGCCCATCCAGTTGGACTCACGGCTCCACGCCTCCGGCAGCGACGGCAGCGGCAGCAGCAGGAACGCGTCGGGCACCGGCAGCTTGGAGGTGGCGTAGACGAACTTGGTGACGGCGTAGTTGGCGGCGGCGAAGGGGAGGCTGACGGCGTCGAGCAGGTCGCCGCGGCCGTACATGCACGCGCCGGCGTGCGGCGAGCGCTTCTCGGTGTTGAAGGAGTCGTAGGTGACCTGCGTCAGCTCGCCGTAGGAGATGATGTAGTTGCGGAGGTCGAGGTCGAGCGGGTCCAGCAGGCCGTTCCACGAGCTCGCGCCATGGAGCTCGCGCCACCTGCTCGCGATGCTTCCCGGCGTGGGCGACGACATGGCGGCTACGTACGTACGTAGGCGCTACACGCAACGGCCAACAGCTAGCTACGGTGGTTTCGGCTAGTAGCTAGTGTTGCTTGCCTTGCTTGTTCGTGTCTTTCCCTGCAGCTTGGCCCCGTATTTATAGCGTCACTAGCTACTAGCTAGCTGATCACCAGTCTCACTACATATTTGTCGATATGTAGCTCGTTTAATCTCGATATGATCGATATGACGACGACCTTAGCTTGATCTAATCTTATATCGTTTGATCGCTTCCACAAGAACACGAATGTGCTTGTCAGTCGGACGTCCAAATTAATTAAAAGAGTTTTCACTCATAATTAATGTACCTATACGTACTAGTCCAAGAACTAACCGGCAAAATTAGGGAAAAGAACAAATTAAAACGCAGCCATGCATGCATTTCACCATATTACTATACTCCACGAACCGATCGGCTTTGGCTTTGCGTCCGAAACCGAAGCACCTTGACTGCATGGCCTGTCACTGTAGTACGTGCGGGTGTAGGAAGGAAGATAGCCAGCTCGTCATGCGTTTTGGGCTAGCTAGCGCTCATGGTTTTGCACGAGCAGGACACCTGCCGCGAGCTCTTCTATCCTCATCCGACGGTCATATTAGCTAGCTCATTTTTTTGTGTGTTAAAACTAGATAAAATATGTAAAATATGAAAATTATCTAATATGCGCTAGATTCGGCATATATTGTTTTTAATTTTTATGCTTAGCATACAAAAATGTATATTTTAAAGTGTAAAATGGACAAAAATACATTTATAAAAATACGAGCTAGAATAATATATGTGAACCTTGTGCATATTAGATAATTGCTATATTTTTTAAAAATTTATTAACCTTTTGCATCGCTATAGAAAAAAACCAAAATTTTAAGCTATATCTAATCCTGGCGGGTGTGGCACTGTGGCTGAAGCATGTATGCATGCACATGAAAAATTACGTGCGTGCGTGAGTGCATTCTCGTTTGCGGAATCGTAGACGGTTCTCCTTTTCGTTTCATGATTCATTGTCATAGACAGACTCATCGGTAACACGAACAGTAACGGGATAACAGTTGCTTTTCGGGAAGAAAAATGAGTTCTTGATCCGGCGTCGAGGTAACGTTTCTATACTTGTTTCATTGTTTTGCCGGATCACTTTATCGCACTGTGTTCAGCTCAGAGAAAGATACATACCATTTGGTTCTAGTCCTAGGTTTGAATTGCTCTCCGGGGACAAAACAAACAAATTTTGAATGACATCGTGTGAACTTATATTAGTATATCTGGATTTGCTGAATCAGATCGGTTGTTGTTCTTGCAATTAATAAAGATCGCAACTTCTAAAAAAAGGTTTATCATCTGCTCGGCTATTTATTTCTGACAGTAGCCCATCCTTTTGAATTATTGTTCCTGTTTGTGGTTGGGAACTTGGGGCAAGTTTAGCCACTGTACTGGTTCATCTTCTTGTTGAACTTAATTCCTTATTTCATCAAAACAAGCCTCCAGATCGAAACCTGCCTATGGCCAGCTTGGAAGTGGGTGCACTAATTGACAAAGTAAGATGGGGAAACCTGCCTATGGCCAGCGGGATCCGGACGGGATCGGCCCCCCTCGCGCGCTGTGCAAGGGAGGAGGAAGGAGGAAGGAGGAAGGAGGAGGAGTGAGGAGGGAGAAGGAAGAAGAAGGACTACCTCGCCGCCGTCGACCTCGCCGTCGTCCTCGCCGCCGGCCGTTCGGGTTAGGGTTTGGGGTGGGGTGGGGTTCGGGTTTAGATTTGGGCCGGGAAAGGGGGCGGCATGGCGGTGGGTGGGGTTTATCGGGGGCGGCAGCGGAGGCGGCGGTGGCGTCGCCGGAGCCGGGGGAGGAGGTGAAGGCGGTCGGCCGGGGTGGAGGAGGACCGCCCCTCACCCCCTCGGGTTAGGGTGGGCGGCGGGAGACTGGGGCGGTGGAGCGACCGGCAGCGAGGGCGCCGTCGGCCGGGGCGGCGGAAGGAGGCGGCGGGAGAAGGGGAGCGGGCGAGAGAGCGAGGGAGGGAGGGATCTCGTGAGTGAGTGAGCGAGCGGGGGACACATGGCGCGAAGGTGTTTGTGTCACCTAATTGCGTGCAAGCTTTAGTTGCTTGTACCCACCCTAGTCTGACCAATTAACTTGGTGTAAGATGCTCTTGCTATGCCGCCTATGCTCATGTTGTAGAGATCAGACAACAAAAATAAATAATTTCATTTCGGTTCTGCTTCATGCCAGTCACACCTCACAAGTATTGTTGGGTGCAATGGATTTTGTTCGCACACACCTGCTTCTTGCACATAACCGGGGGGTGCAAATAGCATCAGAGCATCAACTTAGTACACGGGGCATGCATTTGTGTTTCTCCCATAGCAACAGATAACTTGAGCATCAACTTAATATTGCTGAGAAAAACATCTTTTCATTAAGGCTGAGATTGTAGCATGTCAATTCTCTAGTACCTCTTTGCCAATTTGTCTAGAATTTCACTAGATTTTAACCATTGTTGGTTCAAAATATGGCACCGACACTTAACCTTTTTAGAAAAGCAAGGAAGAAAGTCCAAAAAATATGCAACGCATGTATAAATGGCCATCCTCTCAGGTGGGTTGGCTGTTGTAAGAGAATTTTGGTTTAAGGTGTCATTAACAGAAAAAAGAACATGGGGTAATAAGGTAGAAGAACAGGGAGCTAACATATTGACAGTTGAATCTTAATCCAACGTTCTAAAAAATTGCTATGTGGCTGGTAGGAAATCAATTCCAAATAATATGGTTGTATATCAAATAAATTAAACTGCAAAAAATATTTAAGCAGTTGGGCGTTGCTGAGGGGCTTATTTATATGGTGCGTCGGCCATCGGTATCAAACGTGCAACACGAGACCAACAAATAATAAAGGGCACAATTCAACATAGATATACTGTTCAGGACAAGGAGGAGTTGTTAATAGCAGATTAAGTCCTCCCATGATTGAGCAGCATGGAAAGAGACGGTAAGGCAACTTTTTTTGAGCAAACACGTAAGGCAATTTTGATTATTCGTAATTAACCGCTGAGAACGACCATTGGTGGACACTGGACGAGACTACGAGTTGCTTCACTACTGCCTCGTCGTCCAGACCTCGCCCTCGTTCTCTACGGTTTAAATTAAATTTATAGTTGCTTCTAAAATTTTACCATTGTTTACTGAGAAGCTAAACAATATGATACTTTGTAGTTTTTTTAGAGTTTCAAATAACTTTTTCTAAAATTTATATAAAAAAAATTTATGCTCCATCCGTTCCAAAATATTCTAGGTGTTTTGACTTGAGAAAAGTCAAATCTCGTAAATTTTAATCATGAATAAATCAAATAATATGCATCATTAGTGTACCAAAGTTGTACCAAATTGTTCATGTTTCAAATTGCTTTTGATACAATATTATATTGTAACAATTTTATAATATATAATAAAGAAATCTAAACAATCAAAATCTATCTTCAAGACTTTTGTGAGATTAAAATATGTATTATGTTTTGAAACGGCGAGAGTATGTTTTAAGACTCTCTAAGCTCCCTCTCGGGACGACAATTTTCTTATATTATAAATTTTAGCTGGTTTCAGCTGAGTCATAACTTTTTTAGTTTATAATTTTGAGATGGCTTAGGGTCAGATAGAACAAAGCCCAGCTGCTTGATTCCACATTCAGCGTTGTCCGTTTCTAGAGTAGGTATACTGACAGATCCAAGCTCCAACCTACCAGCTCCAGAGCCTATTTTCGCCGGTTCCAATTTCCAATCCTCAGCCTATTAAGAACGTTGTTAAGTACATGACAGGCACAGGAAAATCACTAGTTGCTGTTTCGTTGAAGCGTGTAACATGGGCTGCCGGGCCTCAATTCAACGAAAGATGCGACAGTTGAGTGTGATGTTTCTCAAAACTGCTTCCTATAAATTTCAAAACCGTTGTTTAAAAAGCTTTTAAAGCCTTCTCGCCTGTAGTTTCCTTAGGCTGAGCCCTCCCCCTGTCTCCTCCTCCCTTCTCTCTGTGTATATACTGTACAGTTCGTTCTTCCGCGTTAATGAAATGGCAGTACTCCTGCCCGTCACCTAAAAAAAAACCGAGTCGAATCAACACGTTCAAAGTTCAGAGCTTCATCAGTTTAATTCATTTCAACAATTCGGCCTAGCCTAAAATCTTGAGGTAGAATTCAACCGTACCATAAATTAACCAAATGAAATATAACTGATTTGTTGACATATGACCCAAATTCTGAGCATATGTCAAGTATAATAGAGTGTCGTGCTCATCCATTTGCTAAGAGGCTTGCGTCGATCGTATTGGATTCGTTTTCGGATTGGAATAAAGGTCACTGCCATCGATTGGAATAAAGGTCACTGCCATCTATAAATACCTCTTATAAACCACACAGAGAAGTTATCAAATTGTAATCCCCTGTGTTTGTAATCCTTTTCGAAAGTAATGAAGTTTCGGTGGTCGGTGGCTATGGTTTTTTCTACAAGGATTTTCCATGTTAAATTTATGTCACACATTACTATTGTTTTGATGTACTTCTTACTATTTATGGATAATAATTTCAACTTGAATATAGAAAGTTTCGGAACAATCTAATGTACACATAGAAGCTGAAGACAGTTTCATGGTTTGCATGAGATCATGCTCAATGGCAACCTAAGTTAAGTCGATCAAATACTATAATAAAAAAAAAAAGTAAAAAGAAGATGTGAATAGTGGCTAAATTGATCTAATTTAGGTTGGTAGCGGGATGCTCTTGACTCCTTGTGCATCGGTCACGCCCCGTAGCTAATGTTCATACCCAGGGAAATGGAGCTTCGTGGAGTTGCAAGAAGCAGAGAGGAGCTGCTCTTACGATGTATCGGTATTGATCCTCGGCGGGGCCTTGCTGCTTACGCAATTATCTGACGAAAGATTAAATAAATAGCGGGGAAGGTATGATTAACTCTGTATTTTTTCCCTCGCCTTGGTTTGTCCATCAGCCTGGGCTGGCAATGGCCATTCGCCTTATGTGCGTCAGAATTTGTCGTTTCTTAAACGGAAGCATGGAGATCGAAAGGCTCGAGCTAACCTACCTGTGGATGGATATCTTTCATGCTCACGCTGAAATCGGAAGGAATATATATATTTTTAAAAAAACCTACTTTAACCTCCCAACTATCGTCATGCCGGGCATCTAGCCTCTACAAGTACTACAACTGATACATACGAATACCCCCTCGGAGCGGTTTTGAGGGCGGTATTGCCACCGCGGCGATCTAGGCGGAGTAGTTTTGCCACATAGACTCATACACGTCCTTTTGTTTTATTAAAATATTTTTTACATGTGGGTCCCATGTGTCATACTCTTTGAGTCTTTCTCTCTCTCTCTCTCTCTCTCTCTCTCTCTCTCTCTCTCTTTCCCTGCGCTCGTCGATGTATACCCATCTCCTCCTCGCGGCCATCACGGGCAGCGCCGTTGTGCTTCGGTGGTTGGTGGCGTGCTCACCCACAGGGATGACTCCTAGCTCACCGAGGCGGCCGACCGTGATCCTAGATTTCTATCTTCACAATCTGACCATTCCGATGAGTCAGATGATTAACTCAACACCGTTGGCAATGATGGACAACGAGGGTGCGATCCGATGACCGACCAATTGTGTGTTTAGTATTGTTGGTGTAATATGTCTATTAAAAATATTTATTAGGATGTCAAAAACCATGGTCAAGAAATAACAAACTCACAAAAAGAAACCATAAAAACTTTAATGTCAATTTAGTTTTACACTAACAATGGCATCATTTGTTTTGTGCAGGCGAAGCTACCGCCGGATGGAGCATGCGCCCCCAAACAGACCATGTTGCCGGCACCTCCACGGAGCATGTCTCCCCTGGCGGCTTGCGCCAGTGCGAACCCCGTCGTGCCCAACGGCGACATAGGAGTTGGTTGGTCAAGGTTAGGGATGCAAATGGGTCGACCCTACAGTCAACTTTGGCCCTTTTTAGTTTATTTGTTTGTATTAAAAACTTGGTTTCTAATCTATTTATTACAAATAAATGAACTAGGGAGAAGCAAAGGTGGCCCTAGGATCAACCTATTTGCATCCCTAGTCACGGGTGAACGTCGTCGTGCACCACACGACGCTCAAAATACATAGTAAATATGCCACATTGCACACGCACGCAAGAATAATAAACCGACATCGACGACACGCACCCCATGATCGAGCATGAACGTACCTGAGTGAGAGCGAGGCGAGGAGAGAGACGGAGATCAGCAGGTAAGCTTCCATTGCAGCAAGTAGTTGCGTTTCCACTTTCTAGTACGTGCGAGTATTTGCGTTCCTTGATGGAATTTTATTTGATTGAAGTTTGGGGGCGATGCGATGCAATGGCCGATGGGCTTAGATTACCATTTTAAGATAATGGAAATAAATAGGGGGGCGGGGCATTGTATCCCTATTGACCATGGCACAATGGCACCAATTTCTTGTACTACATAGTTTTTTTTGTCAGCTTGGCATCCAACCGCTGGATTTTATTCTGGAGCACAACGCCTCAATGCCCCCAGCACACGGGGGCAGAAAAGGCAGACGAACCAACAAAATTCATGAGACCCCATGGAGTTCATACTTGAATTGTTAAGAGAGTGAGCAGGTTGCCTAATTTCCCTGGGCAAACTTGATACCCTTCTCAATCGAAGACTTTAGCTCTCCCTTGAGATTTTCCAGCCCCTCCTTCTCGAAGGCGGATAGCTCGCCCAGCCCAAGCACTTCCTCCACTCCGTTCTTGCCAAGTCTTACCTGTAACATGGAAGGAAGTAGCGCTCAACCTTCACTAGCCAGGAGTTTGGCATACAATGGAGACAAAATAGCAAAAACTTAAACGACATGATTCTTCAACGTGATTTTGAAAGTAGGTTTGATCAGACCAAAGAAAAACAGAATAGTGTGAACGGCCTAAAGCATATAAGATTACTTTTCAGTAGTACCTGGGACTGGGAGGCAGCATGTCTACAAACAAACTAAACTCGTTACATGCTTAGTAACTTATTTATTATGACAATTGATACTGTCGCTAAACATATGAACCATCAATGGTTCAGTTTTTCAGACTTCAGTCAATGCAATCAATATGACACGTGGAAGACAACTGCGAAATTTACTAATCAAGAAAAGGAGTCGTTGTGTGAGTTGTGTGCGCCTACACAATATAACTCACATGACAACACTATCTACATGAGTATTCGCTTCAACTAAAAAGAAGTAAAAAGGAAAGAAAGAGCGAAGATTTAAGGAATAGCATGTGACCAAATAATTCACACGAATGGAAACATTAGTAACCTGTGTAAGCACTTAACGCGATAAAATGTCAACAACGAGAAAACTCAGTGGATTTACTTTCATAACATCATCTATTACAGGTACCATATAGTTGCAATAAACAAAGACAGTGGGAAAGCACCTTGGAGGCAAAGAATGGCAGTTCTGTTACGGTTGATTGCACAAAAGAGCACTCTACAATGTCAGGAACTCCGTTAAGTCCCTTCAAGCATGCATCTGCAAAAACTGCACCAGCATATCTGGGGAAAAAAAAGAAAAATCTATTAGTGTGAAAATAATGAATGAAGTTTGATAAAAACCAGAATTGTATTCAATGTGCAGAATAATACTGTTGGACGCAAAAAAAAAATTAATTGGTTAATTAAGCCTGTTAATTAATCCCATATTTAGCCAATTAAATAATTTCGTGGAATACTAATCAAAGGATAAGTGTTGGTAACAAACTCGGTTTTATCCTCTTGTACGTGCTTATTTCTATCTCTCACCCCTATAAAAGCATAGCCAGACGTAGCACAGAGGTTTGGCTATCACCGGCGGATGCCCCGGGGGAGAGGAGCTCCCTCGTGATCTTTCCAGCGGAATTGCATCTACGCGCACCAAGCCACCGGGAGACAAACACGGAGGCCAGGAACAACAAGTCGGCCAGAAACACACAAACAACAGATTGAAATTGGAGGCATAAACTACAAGGAAGGCCGAGGCCGATAAATCAAGATTCAAAGATCAATCTACAATCCATCGTCTTCTATACGCACAACAAGTTTGCATGCAGGCAGAATCAAACGTGATTAGAGCATCATCTTCACGCTACAGCACGTCTTCTCTTCCACGACGGCGGCGCCCATCTTCACCAGGCGGCAGCAGTGGCATCTAGGCGCGGGCCCGCATGGCCAGCGAGTTCCCCACGGCGCTGGCAGCGGATTCACATCTACTCCGGCGGCACCGTCCTCGGCGCCGGCCCCAACTACGCGGCGCACTTCAGCGGACTCAACGGCGTGGCCCTCATCTCCAGGCGTGGCACAGCTTCGGCCCTTCTTCCCCAAGCACAGCGCCAACATCTTCCACGGGAACCTCGGCCCGGCGGTGCTCCCCCACCTCTGGTGACGCGACGGCGAGGGCGGCGTCCTCAATCTCGGCGGTGGGACGGCCTGCGCCCGCATCTCCACGGTGGCCTGGCACGGTGGTGACCCAGCGCCCATCTCCTTGCACGGCGGCACGACGGCTCGGCATCTCCAACGCGTGGACAGCGACATCATCACAGCGGCAGCATCATCTTCACCAACATGGCGGCATCGGCTTCTCCTCCCAGATGGTGGCACGCCCATCTTCCACGGCGCGGCATGGCGACACGGACCTCCATGGCGGCGATGGTGGCTCCTCGATCCGGTCGCGGCCTCCACGGCGGCGGTCTTCTCTAGCACAACGTCGGCATCGGCTTCTTCTCCAACTAACGACGTCGCCTCTCCATCAATGCCGCCACGGTTCCTCTTCTATCCATGGCACGGCGCCGGCGCCGCGTCTTGTTCTACACCAACGCAAGCGGTGCCGCCTCGCGCGGTCGGCGCGCCGCCCCATCGTCGTCGGCGGCCACAGCGTCACCATCCTCCATGCTCGGCGGCGGGCGCTCATCCTTCCTCGGCGACACATGAAGCGGCGCCTTGCTCGCTTATGCAACGGCGCGATTCCACGAACCCGCAGCACACAGCTCCCCCCTCAGCGCGGTGGCGGTGGCGCGATCTCTCGTCACGGCTACGCATCGACGCGCCTGTTCTTCCACGGCGCCTCGGCTCAGCACCTCCACGCCACGGCGTCTTCCCATAGCAGCGCGCCAGCCCTCAGATCTTCTCCGAGCCAAGCGGCGGCGTCCATCTACACGACACGGCACGGCGGCATCCCACATCAGCGACGGCAGCACAGCGGCGTGACTCCTCCCCAGTGCGGCATGGCAAAGGCAACGCGTCTGTCTTCTCGGTCCAGCTCGCACGATGGCAACTCCATCTTCCACGGCCGATGGCGCCCGCACGCGGGGCGGCACGACGATCTCCTTTCTCACTCCAGCGACCAGCGGCGAGCTCGATTTCCTTGCTGCTCAGCAACGCAGGGCGTCCCTGTTCCCTACGGCGGCGCTACACGACAGCTCTCTCCACGCTGATGTTGATGCAGTGGTCTTCCCATTTTCCATGGCGCGGACGCGCAGTGGCCCAACTACTCTTCGAATCCAGCATGCTACGGCAGCAGCGGACGCTTCTATGATGCAGCTCGCAGCAGCGTCGTCGCCAAGGAGCTACTAATGCCGAGCCATGCTACGGAGTCAAAAACACGTGAAGAATAAAGGACCACGTACATGCATGGCTGAAGGATATATATACGTATGTGCATGTATGTATGTGTTGTTGCATGCATACCATGCCAATGCATGCAAGAAGCCATCACTAAGCAGCATCAACAGATTAACCCCTGCTATGCTTTCAAGTCTGGGAGGTGCGGTAATAATCGTGAAAGAGACACTAGCTCCTGTCAACGTATCTCCGCTAGGATCGACCTCCGTCGATATACTACCAGCGGAACACTTCATATCGGAATATACGACGGCCAGCGCCCTACGCAGCACCGTGCACCGTTATCTTCACCAAGCGAAGGGATGCAGCCAACAATACATGAAATAACAAATTTTCCTTAGTGGAAACACGTTCCGCTAGGGAGAATCACCTTCCAGCCCCGTCCGTGGATTTTTCCTTAGCGGAATCACGTTCCGCTCGAGGAAACTGAAGATCGCCCGACAACAACTCCGTTAACAACCACAGGGGCCGTCCGGCGACCATCTCCAACGACTCCGTCAACGCCGTTGGAAAAGACTACTACGTCAACATAAACGGGATATCGTCCTGATCTGCCAAGCTTGGCCCGAAGGTGAACAAGACCCTGAAGGCTAACTGTATCGTGGATATCCCAATTCCATGGTGCCGTCGTACGTCCTGACGACGAACTTTCCGTTAGGGAGGAGAAGCTCCAACAACATTGCCCGAAGGTGAACAAGACTCTGAAGGCCAGCGGTATCGTGGAGATCTCAATTTCATGGTACCGACATTCCGTCCCGTCCAACAAACACCGCCTCGAAAGAGAACAAGACTCTGGAGGCCAGCAGTATCGTGGATATCCCAATTCCACGGTACCGACACACACTCCGTTCCAACACAAGCCCGAAGGAGAACAAGTCCCTAGAGGCTGGTGATATCGTGGAGATCCCAATTCCACGGTGTTGATCTACACCCCGTTCCAATAAACACCGCCCCAAAGGTGAACAAGACCCGGAAGGCCAACAACATCGTGGAGATCCCAATTCCATAGTACCGGCATACAATCCGTCCGACAATAACACATCCAAAGGTGAACAAGACCCTGAAGGCCAACGATATCGTAGAGATCTCAATTCCACGGTATCGACGTACCTCCTAACGACGAACTTTCCGTTAGGGAGGAGCGGCTCCAATATCAAGACCGGAAGGTGAATAAGACCCTGAAGGCCAGCGGTGTCGTGGAGATCCCGATTCCACGGTGTCGATCTACATATCGCCCTGACAATACCAAGACCTAAAGTTGGACAAGACCCTGAAGGCCAGCGATATCGTGGAGATCCTAGTTCCACGGTATCAACAAAATCAAGACGATGGTGATCAAAGACCGTCCACGCCTACATCCAACCCCGAACACGCCGGAACATCCCTGATGACGCCAACATGCTGTCTACTCCGACTCCAAGTCAAGTGCTAGCCGTGCATCTCTCAAGATTCTACTACACCAACGTGAAGCCTGAAGATACAAATTCAAGCGACACGGGCGGGCATAGCCATACAAGGCTGTGCTAGGCACTGCGTGGGCCATGTGTTACCCCACGTATCCTGCCGTCGCCAAACTACACCCTACATCCACCCGCAGCACGGTGAACCACAAGACAAAGAGAAGAAGACAGCCTCGCGGCTTAATCGGAGGTGTTCCGCGTGTGTCCTCGCGCGGATGTAATTAACTGGGTAGCCTCTCGAGGCCCCAGGATCCAAAACCATCACAATAGTCAACACAAGATGGCCAACCAATATGGCTACAGAGCGCAAAACTCAACAGGAACTTGTATTTTACTGCAATAATGAAATATCAATGTTCTTGTTCCCTTCTTTTGTGCGTTTTTGATAAATGCACTGGCACGCCCGCAAAATCACGGCGAATTTGTGTGCGTCACAAATACGATGGAGTTTATCCAGACATGGTCATTTGGCACAAACCTTCATTCCAGGTAGTTGTTTTCAGAAAAAAGAGGCCAATGAGTACAGTATATGAGGCCAATGAGTACAGTACATGTCATAAAATTGAATGATTATGTATTTGACATGAAGGCAATAATAGAAAAAAAAAATGAAATGGGATGAGCAAAATGTTCAGGAAAAAAGTATTCATAATCATTCTGCAAGACAGAACTAGAAACAAGTTGAAGACATGCAGTTCGGTTTCCCTTCCAACATTGAACGATGACAATGCAGTTGCTAATCACTGACACGAACACAGATCCACATGTCCATTTTTGGTAGTAGAGCACTGATGTGCACACACAATCAAATGATGACAGGTAAAACAGAACTACAATACACTAGTTAGTCAGGACAACTAGGTCATCTAGCACCAAATTTTGGTAAAGTGTTGCTAATGCTAAAACTTTTAAAAGAACAATGTGTAACAAGAAAATAAGCAGCTTAATATCCAATGGATAGAATGTGTTTTAAAGTCGCGCAACTAGTCATCGAGTAGCGGACAAGTCAGTTCAGCAACTTGAGTTGGTGGTAGCGACTTAACTTGCCGCACTAGTCATGTAACCAGCTGGCTAGTTGATGGCAAGCGGCAACTAGTTGGGACTGCCAAGTCAGGTGACTAGTGAGCAACCAGTCTGGCCTAGTCATAACTAGTCCAAGAGCCAGTAGCCTAGCAACTCACCTCAACTTTGCGACTCGCAAACCTTGCCATAATTATGAAATAGGGAGTTCTTCGAAAAGATTAGGTAAAGTATGGCAAAAGAAACTCTGGTGTTTGGCTGGTTGCAGAGTATAGAAGAAACTATACTATTCAAAATTATTCACTGCACTCTGGCATTTTATAAAGACCAAAAGCAAAGGGCATAATAGCATGCTAGTTTTAAAAGCACAACTAGTAGAAAAGGAACATGCTTAGGAAAGTTCATATGCTATATAGAGTTATAGACTTACGCCATCGACAATGTTGCAGAGCCCTTCCCAGCCTTTGCTTCAACAACTTCCGTTCCGCCATCTTGTGTCCTCTTGGTGAGAGCCTTGATGTCATCATGAGAAAGTGCATTGCTTGCAGGAGTCGCCTGTTTCAAGTTGAAAATTGTGCCGTTACTTTTAGAAGTATACAGCAATCAGTGATTGACAAACAAAAATTATTTACATTTGACTGAGTAAATTATTCTGTGTTGACTCTCATCTACAAAATGCACAATCTCTTGCCAAATCACCTTGCATGTTTTGCCAACAAGATTCAAAATAACATATGTTGCTTATAAAGTATTATAGCTCATCAGTGATTTGGCAAGAAGATTGTTTTGAATTCATAATAAAGGACCTCTGGACCAAAAAAAAAAAAAAGGGCTGGTAAGGTGCACCTGTGAGAACAGCGGCAGGATAGTAACACCAGCATGGCCTCCAACAACAGGAACATTCACCTCTGCAAATGAACACGTCAAAAACTCAGATTAAAAGGTGGATAAAATAAGAAATAAAATCCAACCACCATAAACTCAGTTCCCTGTAATTTCAATTAAAGTATCGTCTTATACCAGTAACTGGTACGTTTGCCTTTCCAGCGTAGAAAGTTTTTGCACGAACAACATCAAGAGTGGTGACACCAAACAGCTTCTTCTCGTCATAAGTACCAGCCTTTTTGAATACCTCAGCCGCAATTGGGACAGTCGAGTTGACCGGGTTGCTGATCATATTGACAAGAGCCTAAACAAATATATCAGCAAGACCATGATTAGATAGATATACATTTAAAAAGTTATCAGAATCTGCTTCAGACCCTGACGAATGTCACTGGATATCACGGGAGACAAATACAAGCATACATAAATTACCCAATGACGGCACCTAACATCTCACATGACCAAAGTAGCGTACGCTGCACAACCATGGAGACTATTGTATTGGAGCGAGCATGCCTGCTAGAAATGGCATTTATTGATTGTTGTAGTACACAACAACCTACACCGTTGCGCTGCCCAGATCATCAATGAACACTCGACTAGATCTACACCATCGCTAAGTAGATGCAGTTCCAAGGCAGCAAAAGTACAATTACCATATATAGCAAAGAAATCCATCCAATTCCGCTGCAGATCTACAGCGGCAAGGGCGCGATGCTTACGTTGGGGCAGTGCTTGGAGATGGCTGTGCAGAGGGCCTTGACAATGCCGGCGTTAATGTTGAAGAGGTCGTCCCTGGTCATGCCGGGCTTCCGCGGCACCCCGGCCGGGATGATCACGACGTCGGACCCCTGCAAGGCCTCCCCGAGCTGGTCGTCCCCGACGAACCCCTTCACCTGCAGCGGAATTCAAAGCCCCCGAACCATTAGGATGAGATCCAATCCAGCCCAACCGAACTAGCGAGGCGCGAGAATCGCAAAACGTGGGGGTGAGAGAGAGTGAGAGCACAGGTACCAGGGCCGGCGTGTTGATGTGGGAGACGTCGGCGGCGACGCCGGGCGTGGCGGCGATATCGTAGAGGGAAAGCGAGGAGACGAGCGGGTTGAGCTTCATGAGGAGCGCGAGGGGCTGGCCTATGCCGCCGGCCGCGCCGAGGACGGCGACCTTGCGCTCCGGCTGCCCCTCGGCGGCCGCGGAGTAGTCACGGCGGCTGCGGCGGAGGTGTTGGGCGGCGGATCTCAGCAGCGACGGCCTCATCTCGGACGGTGGATTCTCAGTCTCGGGTGTGCGTCGCTGTGGTGGAAATGGAGGCGAGTGAGGGCAGGCGGCGCCGCGGCGGCGGCTTTAATAGGGAGAGGTGGAATGGAGAATTTTGGAAAGGGTGGATGGGATCTAAAGTTTGCGAGGTTTCGACGCCTCCGCCGCGGCGATTTTTGTGGTGAGTTTTGTAGGGCTTGTTTGGTTCTTGCCCTGGCAGGCAGGCCTGGGCCAGGTAACCGATCCCAGCCTCAGGCGTCCAAAATCGAACGCTTGGGGGCTGTGCCGGGACGCCGCAGTTGTCTGGCAATCGCAACCAAACAAGCCCGTAGTATCGTCGATTTGGCCGAGGCCACTACCGCAAGTCTACACTCTTAGGCTATCTCCAATGAGAGACTCTAAAGGGTTCCCTACCCTATATTTAGAGGATAAAGCATTCCCTATATGCTTCAACCGAGTCCCCTAAAACATCCCCTAAAGTAAGGGAGAGGAGAGAGGATCCTTATATATGGGGAACCTCTCTCCTCCCCCTATCACTCATTTGTTCTCTTAAACAATTAATTAAGTAATTTTTAAATATGCATAATACATTTAAGGTTACCATAAATATGGATATAAAAAATCGGTTTCAAAATTATGCGTCTAATACGAGTTTTTGACCTATAGGGAATGAGATTTAGAAAATGTGGTTGGAGATGAATGTATTATAGGGGAGGAATCTTTTTAGAGGAGGCCTGTATATATGAATATAGGGGATGAAATTTAAGAAACATGGTTGGAAATAGCCTTACAGGTCACAACGGCTTGCACGATGGCATCCTGGCCGTGCAGCCCGTGCTTTCCGATGAGCTAGCCGGTGACCTTGATAGATTTTCTTTCCCTGCTTCCTAATTTTCGAGTGCCCCCAGGCCCCAGGTCTGAAGTCTGAACAACTTTGGTGCTGCTCTACGATTTACAACTTATACTATGATTTTTTATATATATCGTTATTAAGTTGTGATTTGTTAAGAATGTCTATTAAAAAGAAAAATATTATAGAAACTATTAACTTTTACAATTCATTTCACCGGTACCATCACAGCCGTTTTCGAAGATATACGAGCTTAAAATAGAGTAAAAAATATACTCTAACAGTTTAATCCCACAAGTCATCCACTACCCTTCTTTCTTCTTCCTTTCACCTCCCCAACTCCAATGGCTCTCTCTCCCCAAAAAAATTGTTTCAAAAATATTTTAATAACTGTCAAAACATTACTTAAAACTCTAAAAATGACTACAATGCATTGTATCATTGAACTCGTAAAAAAACTATTTTACATTTAGTTTAATTAATTTAAGCTAAAAAAAGATGAAAATAAAAGACCAAGGCTAGC